>JASANN010000297.1:1016654-1149145 GCA_031762395.1 Calameuta pygmaea | reverse complement strand
AACAGCGGCTGACCCACTGTGAGGTCCAACCACTGCGACAGAAGGTGAAACAGGCCCAACAACAGCGGCTGACCCACTGTGAGGTCCAACCACTGCGACAGAAGGTGAAACAGGCCCAACAACAGCGGCTGACCCACCGTGAGGTCCAACCACTGCAGCTGATGGGCCAGTTGGTCCCACTACGGCTACGGAAGGTACGACGGGTCCTACACCACCTATGACAACTGCGCCATTATGTCCGTAGGGATTGAAGCCCCATCCTAGGCCCACTGAACGTCTCTGACGTTCAGGACTGGCCTGGGCCACGGCGATGGCAATAGCAAGGACGATCTGTCGAGGAGTAAATAAAATTTTTCTTTTCGAAATTCACAAAATATTTTTAATAACTTATATATGTCTATTTCTTTTACAATTCTTTAATACAGATATCTGTTATCATTTGTTTCAAAATAATGTAATTTATTTCTTTTTTCAGATGAATTTTCTTAAATCTGACACAGACAATGATTTCCTCATACTGACCAAGAACTTCATGTTTGTCTTCAGTGGTGTCTTCGCTGGTCGACTGATACTCAACCCTCGACTTCTCCAGTTTATATAGTGGACAGACGACATTGCTCTAGGCCTATCGGCAACCTTCAACCCCGCGTAAAAGTCTCGCGGATGATGGGTGTGGTCGTGTGTGGAATAGATTATAATGTAAAACTGCCGGATCCGCATGTCAACGTCATCTTACGTATAACCACACCGTTAGAGGAATGCTCATTGTTGCAAATGCGAGAAAAGAAAGAAGAAAAAAAAAGACAAAGAGACATAAATAGAGAATGGAATTGCAAAATTGAATTGCAGAATGCAATGATATAATGTACGAATAATGACGGAAGGGAACCGGAAATTTCATAAAAATTAATTCGCCACTCGTAGCGAATAACTTCGTTGTAAAGCCTCACCACTGGCCGGGGAGTCATAGCGATATGCGAATTTACGTTTTCCAGTGTAAAACCCTTTCATCCAATAAATGTCGTTAGTAACGCGAGACTCGCTCGTTCGAAATCGCCGTTATTTACGCGTCGTACACAAATATCGTTTTTCGCTATGAGTGAGAACGAAAGCTGAGGACAAAATAAAATAGACGTTAAAAGCATCAATGTACAAAAAATATATATGTGTGTATATATATATATACCAAGGTAATCAAAAAGTCTCTTAAATTAAAAAAAAAAATTTGCATCACACTTTTCAAATCGCCAATTTCACTACCCGAATCCTTTTAATCAACCCTTATAAAGGTGCGCCTTTCAATCAACCCAATAAAAGAAATCAAATGGCGAGTTTCCAATGCACTTCCTATATTAAATACATAGGTGGAAGCGGCTTGCGTTGCGAAATAACTATAGTGAAGTACGGGAGATTGTAATGGGCTGATAGTGAAGGGTGGCTGGTACGAATCCTGGTATGCATGTACGATAGGGGTGCCGAGGCGAAAGGGGTTGGTAGACCAGACAGACAGCAGTCACCATAATACACGCGGCAGAAATAGCGCACTTCATGTAAACGGTCCCAGTGTCGCTAGGTCGCTCGTTGTGGATCCCAGAGTGGACAGAGCATTGAATTAAATACGAACAGTCGACCAGGATCGGAGGTTTCCATGTGAGCGACGTCACGTTGTAGCGTCAATGCGAAACCGTTACGCGACCGACACTACATAGTGCGACACGATATTCGCCAATTCTCCTGGCTGTTTGTTTGATTTGCGAAACAAACTCCATTGCCATTCGGCATTAGTGCCAATGCTGCGATGAACTGTGAAACCAATAAACTATATTATGTCGCATATATGTATATACATGTATATAGTGGTTCGAGCTATCTATTGGCTATTAAGTTTATATTGATTACAGTATTTACATAGGATGCAATGAAAATGGAAAAGTAGCACTCTACTGGTAGACCATTTTTTGACATTCCAGGGCCTTTTTGGGTCCCCACTGGGTCAGTCCAGAATTAGCTAGGACCTCGACGGCCCCTTGATTCTCACAATGGAGTTTTTTTTACTAGAGTTGTATGAGAAATATAATGGATATTATGAATGGTTATGGATACACGTTATATTCTTTTCTTTTAACATATTTGATACCTAAAGTTTGGATTTTACGGCAGGAGCAAAACTTTTGGCACCATTTTCGAGCTCGGGAAGATTGTATTATTGAATATCAAATAAACGAAGTCATCTTGATTTTGTATATTGAGTAGAGCTCAATTATCCAATGTCAGACCGTTACGGCTGATGGATTCGATTGGTATTTTATTATAGCGAATTGCAAGAGTGCTTTGCTTTATTTCTATGAAAAATAGCAGCGATCAAATTCCAAAGACTTTATAAGTCCTTGGTTTAACGAGCGTTAGGCAGAAGGAAGTAAGATCGTACTTGACAATGAAATGATTAGAAAGTTATTACTGACTGCAGTCAGAGTGCATTCCACGAAAAGTGCAGCGTCAACCGACAGGAGTTGCGCCGGCGTTATGCAAGTCCGCAAGGTCGTATCGCAAATCGCAAGGGAAGCTGGCCAGAGCTCTTATTGAAATTCATGTAAATGGGAGCAGGATTAAAGTGCAACGCGACGTCGCTACGTTTTAGGTGCATTTTATTTCAAAGAATGTGCATTACATGCAAGAATTCATTTATTTCTTTTTTTATCTTATCCGTACAAGTTGACCGTTGTACAGAGTGAGTGAGATAGAATTGGTCAGGGACGGTGAGCAGCGGCTAGAAACCATAGAGTCGTCTATGGGTCTCTTTACCAGATCCCATGGGCACCGTGAACACCAGCGATGAAGGAGCCATGACCAGAGCCATGGGTAGAGATGATACCACCGTCAGGTCCTGCAATGACCGTAGGTCCTGCAACAGGACCAACGACTGCAGCTGCACCTGCATGAGGTCCTGCTACTACGGTACCGTGTCCAATACCCACGCCATATCCTGTTGCAATAAAAAGATAAAAAGATCATGATCAATCATAAGTTTGATTAAGACCAAAACGAAAAGAAAGGATAAGACAATTATTAATTTGTCTCGTGAGGTAATTATATAAGTTAGAACTTAATTAGTGACCAACCGGAAACGACTCCACCCCATCCAAGACCAGGTTCGGAGACGTATGTGGGTCCAGCAACGGACCCAATCACTGCGGATGGCCCTGCGACCGACCCCGAAATTACGGCAGGTCCAGCAACAGCTCCGGACACGTGGGCTCCACCCACAACTGGCCCAGCGACTGCAGCGGTCCCTACGTGGGGCCCAGCAACAGCTGCGCCGGCCAATACGGGCCCAGCAAGTCCTACTCCGTGAAGGCCAGTCAGACCGTAAAGGCCACTCGGGGCAGCTGAGGCGTAAGCTGCTACTGCTACTAGTAAGACCTAATCATACGAGGTCGATGGTTATCATGATACGTAAGTAACGATAATGATAATGAATAAACTTTCTCGTCTCATTTATAGTTCTCCGTTCCTATTGCTGGGGACTTACCAGGAACTTCATGGCGATAAGTTAAGTTATGCTGTCTCTACGGATTTCCTTGCTGGACTGATCAGCCACCCTATGTCTTGGAGCTTTTATATCTAGAACTGACCCTGAAATTCTTAACGGTACCTTGATTCGTTCATACAATTTTTTAATCCTTCTGTCACGCAGATATTTGTCATAGGCATTTTGCAATTTTTCTATCCGTTCGCGTTTTCCTTGAATCGTAACCGCGATCCGTTACTCGTGCGAATTGTTTAAGGTAAGGTTAGAATTTACCTCGTTACCCATAAAAGGAACTTTCAAACGTCTTCGGTCGATCCAGCGAGTCTTTTCGCTGATCCTTAAGATTTTATATCCAATATACATTTTGCAAAGTCAAGTGTCTACGTGAGATTCTCATTGTGGAAAATTGAGTGGGTATTTATATAGGTATTCGATCGGGTCGAGAGATCGTTAAGTGATTTTCCAGAGATTACCAAAGTCTTTCTAGTCGGGCAGGTTGGCTCATCCTAGCGAAACGAGATTCCAAGTGGAATCAATAACATCAATCTCTACTTTTTCTTTTTTTTCTCCAGAGTAGAGCTGGAACTACTTTCTTCGGCTTTTCTCGCCAGTATTCATGTACAATCATATATATATATACATTCTTTTCTATATCTTTGTTACGATGTCTTTATCTCTTTTCTCTTTATAACTGTACCCCATTCTTACTATCTCCTTCGTTTCTTCATTGTTCACTGCGTCGTATTCCAGTACTTCAGTAAACTGGGAAAGAACCTTGGGAAGGTTTAGCGTATAGGAGGGAATCGTTATTCGCGAAGAAATGTTCAAGAAAGTAAGTGTAAACGGCAGAAAACGTCATGGCATCTTTCCATTAAGACGACGGCATACGTCGTCGCGATCCGAACTTACGCTCGGCGAAAAACTTTTGCCATGGATTAACGAAGAAACGGACACTTTGGCGTATACATATATAGAGAGAGAGTGGAGAAAATAGATTAAAAAAAAAAGAAATTATCTTAGGGAAACTTTGAAATCTATCTTTAGAAACGCGCACGAAGGATTCGACGAAAACCAGACGAGCATCCATCGAGCGATAATCGGGCGAGCGTAAAATGTAGCGGAAGGAATTAATGTGATTCTTTTCAAATGCAAATGTCAACTTCCCCCTAATTCATGACTTTGCTGGGAGTTGAAAAATTTTTTTTTTTCACTATGCATTGAAAACTCTCCTTTAGCGTCGCCTTGATCTTGCTTCTTCTTGTCGCTCCTCTAGAGATGCGCCTGAGGATTGAAAGGCAGACTATGAACTAACCGGATGTCAGTTAACCCTCAGTGCTACTCACAAGGGATGCACGAGGAATCCGATTAAGATGCGAATGAGAATTCGTATAGGGTGGCATCTCCATGATGAATATCGAAGCTAAAGGTGAACACGCAGTCGTCGGGACGCATTCATTGAAAACGAAGATTAAAAGAGAAGTTCAACATCAACTCGGCTGTTCCTCGTCACTGAGAACAAAGGGGAGTAAAATGTAGATGTATCAGCGACGTCGGGCTCCGTGAGGTTGCAGAGGTCGTCAAGGTCCGTTCACAGCGAATACTCGTCTGATTGGAGTGGCGTTAAAGCAATTTACAACAATTACAGACGGTATCACCAGACCTCCACCTCCACCTCCTCCTGTTCCTACCGCCATTACTGCTACTCCTGTTTCTACCTACTGTTCCCAACTGCACCCACCTCTGCTTCTACCTCGACCGATTCTACCTACTACTTTTCCTGGTCATTCTCTTCCATCTCAGGTTCTATGCATTGTCAATACAATAGAATTTCAGACAGAGGCAGCTTCTCCAAGACGATATTACCCACGTGGAATTGCACGTGTATTGGATGCCTGTGAAACTATTGGACATGGTTTAACTGGGTAAGCCAGTGCATTGCTACGGTGTAGGTGTAACGTGAAACAAGAGAATTTCAACGGATATTCTTGGTGAATACAAATTTTTTTGTAAAACTTGGATTTTTGAAGAATACATTTATTTTTATATGCATATCATGGAACTTTGTTATATACACACAAAACACAAGAAAGAGGTATGAGCGGTAGGGAGGTCGGGTGATGGTCAGCATGAGGTCCTGGCGGTTGAATTGAGATCGAGGCTTCTTTGAGGCATTCTGATGAATCACCAGGGTCCTCCATAGGCATGTACAATACCACCATGTCCGGCAGGTCCTGCGGAGATGCTACCGGAAGGACCAGCTATGATAGCTGGTGCGGAAACTGGTCCGGACACTGCAGCAGGTCCTGCGTGTGGCCCAGCGACGACTGTGCCGTGTCCTTGAAGAAGAAAAAAGTTCAAATTTTCAAACTTGTTACTGTCTCGAAATTTTGAGAAGGGAATTTTACTCACCCACACCTGGACCAACGATACCAACTGCGCCGTAGCCTACACCGAAAGCGGGTCCGATACCATACCCTACACCAGTGACGGCAGTTCCTCCTACTACACTGCCAGAGACAACAGAGGGTCCTGCCACTGATCCGGTTACGACGGCGCCACCATCGACAGCTCCAGAAATCCTAGCAGGCCCAACAACTGGACCTGCGAGACCAGCTGGTCCTACTATTGGTCCTGCGACTCCGGCTGGTACCACAACTGGTCCAGCTATGCTGGCCCCGTGTCCCCAAAAACCGGAAGGTGCGGCCTGGGCCACGGAAAGGGCTACCAACACAATTGCTACGGTCTTCATAGCTCCTGATGATCTTCTACTAAGTTTCTACCACGACTGCTTGCTGCTCGATGTGTTCCCATCTGGTACCGACGATGCTTTTATACCTTGGGACATTGTCTGGCTCAACCATAATTGAACCACAGGGCGGGGCACGAGACGCCAAACATTCTCTCAGTACATTATATCGTAGGCTTATCAGCAATAGCTGCTAGAGTCAGTGTCACTCGAACGCTAACGCCTCGGTCCGTCCTACCTCTTCCACGGGTCACTTCATTTGTCACTGGTACTAGAACAGTTGGTACGACTGATCCGGCTTCTTTAACCCGAACAAATTCCATATACAAGGTACAGCAAATGAAACACGACTTATCAGAGCATGACAATCGGTTATGATAAAGTATAAAAATGAATTCCCGTTTAAATGTCTCACGAGATATGAACTACTTCGAAATTTTGGTACCCCAATATTTCTTCGAAGACCGACAGCTATTAAGGCTGAATTGCATGAGACTTCAACACTCAATGGGCAGCTCCTGAATTTCTACTCAGCTGGCCCCTGTGTGCCACGAATCCTTTGAGCCGAACTGCAACTCCCGATGCATTACTGCATCCTCCCGAATGCCTTCGTATAAATCCTACGGGATTGAACCACTCCTGAATATTGGTTCACGTGGATGAGTGGTTGGCTGGAGCATTCATCTGGCCGTTTCTCAAATTCGGGACATTAGGGAAATCCGTATTAAGCATGCATAGTGTATTTGAACGTATGCATACAACCTCTGCGGATTTCTCTAGCTAACCACTTCAACGTGGTTTGAGCATCGGTATATGTAGAAAAGGACTATATTCAAATTCGACATTTCGTGAGATGGTACGGTGCCTCTAGTCAATTTATCGAGATACCGTTTCGTGAAATTTGTATTAATTCATTAGGCTACATTATGCACCCGTTTTACTCGACCCACGTGTCTCGGCTGTCTATTATCATAATGATAAGCGCAAACACATCCCGCCCACAAGTCCTTTGTTGCGAATGCCTTATGATCTTGCGAAGTTTTTAATGAATAGGACAATATGACGGTTCGATTATAAATCCGATGCTTTTAAAGCGTCATTGCTGATTAAAGGTATTATACCGTGGGGTCATTAATATTGCACCATTCATCAATGCAGTTATCAACTGCATTTGGAGTATCCGCAAACATTATGCAATTATCTATGTAGATATTAATGGTCTATGAAGAATTTATTAATGTTACACGAATCAGCAATTTTTTATGAATTCATTCGTCAAACGTACGTAGAATCGCGTCACTTATTAATTGCAGAAATAGAATTCGCAAAATTAAATTGTTATTATTATTCAGTGATTTTAAAGAATAAAATTTTTGCCTTTTTTTGGGTTATCTAGAGAATTTTACTCGAATTCTTTTTCTATTGTGAGATTAAAATATTTTCTCGTACATATGGCATGTATGGGTTAATTCAATTGCGGATCCAAAATTTCATTTGCGAAATTAAAACACCGAATATTGATATACGAGAATGCAATTGTCTATTTCTGACGATATATGTGTGATGCATTTAATCATGGAGTCGCTTTTGTCCAATGATTAGCCTCTATTTCACTGGTGTAACATGTACGATTAATGACATAATATATAAACATTAAATAAATAAATATGAAATTGACTTAATAATCCAATGAAATTCGGTTGATTGATCATTACGTTAAATTGCAATTTATGAGGTAAACTCAACTAAAAATGAAAAATGGATATTTATCAGGTAGAAGAAAATGCATTTGTTTGCAACTGTCAAAGGAAATGAAGTTAGAAGCGGAGAAAGGAGAAAGAAAATGCAACGGCTTCTGAGGTACAAAGCAAAAAGTAACTGAGAGTGTAGATGAGGAGAGGAAGAAACCTTTTTCCGTTTCTTTAATTTCTCTCTTTTTTTTTTTTGAGGGTGTAAAATGTGTAAAAATAAAAGATTCTTCTCACTAGGGCTTATCGCTCCAGTCCTACGGCCATTAGCCTGCATAATCGCGACTCCTAATGCACTCGCGTTTCCGCCGTTTCTCGGCCATTAAATTATCCTGGTGGCTCGTTTGTCTGCCTCGAGCGTCGACCAAGTGTTTGCCAGAGCTGCAACTGCAACTTGTTCTTCAAAGAGAGCATCCATCTGGCGGCGAGAATATGTAACCAAGAAAATCCCTAGGGATTCGTCAAAGTCAAACGACATAAAATTTTCCTACAATCATGTGGTTGGCCGATGTAGCTGAGTTTTTGAAGCATTGTTAGAATCATTTTTACTCTTTACATTTTTCGTGGATTTTTTATTGTTATTGAAATTTTAACCATTAAATTAAAATTAATAAAAATTCTTGGAGATTTTTGGAAATTAAATAGTATAATTTTCCTAATATAATTTTCCAACTAGGTACACATAGTTGCCTTCCTCAATAATGCTATAATAAATTTATATTTTTTGTACCCTTTATATCTTTATTACTACTGGTATTTTAAATCGATTTCGCCATTTCAAATTTAAATTAATAATTTATTTTGTAATAAATCATTATTCAATCACTAAGCGGCTGTCGAGCACATCGATTGTCAATGAACCTGGAATTTTCTGCATCGTGTCTTGCAGCCCACGTATGCAAGTCCCTCGCCCATAAAAGTCTCCCTGGGCCACCGGTTACATTGTAATGTTCAACCGATGCACTTTAAGTGCAAACTGCAGACGGCACTGCACCGCTCGACCTACCTGCATTACTGTGCTGGCTGTTTATTTAATAAAATACTTTGATACACTTGAAAGTTAAGTTCACACAGAACTTCGTATGCACTTTGACGAGTTTCTATGAATCACCGCAGAAATGAGAAGTTTGATATTTGAGTGTAAAAAAATATTTTCTCACGTGTTATAAATTCTAATTCATTAGATAACATGAAAAATTGATATAACAAATCAGAAATAATTCTTAACAGTGACTAATAATGTTTTCTCGTAAAAAAAAAATCAAGCGCGCAAAGTGCACCGTTGATTGTCAGCTAATTGCACACGGTGCAGTGCATGCATGTAACGACCACGCCTCGAAGTGCATTATATCGCTATTCGATATCAGTAGCAAAAGAAATTCCTTCAAGTTCAGAGTCTGTCGATTCCTGATAGTTATCGATCGACCCAGCTGTTCACACCGTGACCCGGAATATCGTATTTGCAGGCATATTTATGCAACATCAAAGCGACGCCCGTGTGCAATAAGCGATGCACTTACCTTAGTGCGCTTTACGGCCGAGAATGAAAAAAAAGAGTCGCTTATAAAGCGAATCAAAAGAAAGAAAAACCATCTGACTTTACAGCATTATCTACATGCGACAATGACGTTTTCGCGAATGCATAGAGTGCAGCGATGCAACGGTGCAGCGATGCAACGGTGCACCAACCGTGCGTCGAAAGTGGGCTGCACTTCTCCCGGCGCCAGGCGTCGGTAGGCGCTCGCTTATAAACGGGTGACCTTTTCCAATTTCTAGGGTCTCGTATGCACTCGCGAACAATGCAATTTGCAATGGATGACGCAATGCCCTCGTGGATGCACTTCAACTCCCACTTAGTTCCACAGGTCTAATTATTATGCACTCTTTATCCTCTTTTCATCTCTGCGCATCCAATTGGAATATACTTAATATTCATTATGGACACAATATAGATCTCGATTATGCTTCATAGATCATTGGTGCATACGTTAATCGATACCCTTGCGGTGTGCACTCTAGAGTGCATTTTATTTATTCGATATGCCTAACTGGCCATCTTGCTTTTCACAATGCATTATTGTTCAGTCATACTTGACTTGACCTTACCCTTTACCTTCTTTAGTATTAGTTATAAGTAGATAATAATATATAACTGCAAGTAGCCAAAGCTAAGTGCTTCGCGTAACGTGAGATTGACTACTTATGTATATGTATATATACATATATACATGTATAAGGTATATGCATGTAAATAGATGCATGCGTGTCACTTGGATAGGTTGGTTGTCACTCGCGTTAACTTCCGATGCATCCACTCTGGATGCACATTGTGATTGGGAGTAGAACGTAATTTTCGACACGTGGCGATGCCAGGAGCGACAGCTGTCAGATTAAATTGATATCGTTAAAATTTTCTTGACGCTTTGCAGTTTCGGATAGACGTTTCCATGACAGACAGTTCTCTGACGTTTTATTAGTTTACGCCAATAAATTTAGTAAATACGGGATTTATAACCGTGAACTGTTATTCGTTTTATTCGGAATGATATATTTTCTTTCGCAAAATTTCATTTGCGAAAAATTGTCAACAAGGGGAAATAGTTAAGTAGCATAAAAATTTCCGTGAAAAAATTGCATTTATTTTAAAGGCATGTACATGAACATACTTTATATACATAAGTCAGGTAGAGTAGTGAGTATCATGACGTTTCAGTACGAATATTAATCTCTGGGGGTTGCGAGGAGTTTTTGAGGTCTGGTGGGTTCGAAGAGGCAGGCAGTGTTTTTTTAAAATCCAGAAAAATCTAGAAATATTAGTTTTCTCTTTACCAGTGGCCACTATGCCCGTAACCGGCATGGACACCACCATGACCGGCACCGTGAGTCGTGATCGTTCCGGATGGACCAGCAATCACAGCTGATCCTGCAGAGGGTCCAGCTACGGCAGCGGCGCCTGCATGGGGTCCAGCAATCACTGCACCATGAGCAGCAGGACCAGCCACGACGACCCCATGTCCAACTCCATGTCCATAAGCTGTCATAAAAAAGATGTGAGTACAGGATATGACGTAATGAAGCATAATTTATAATTAGAGAGACTTACCTCCTCCCCAACCAGCTCCGACCCATCCGGGTCCACCCCATCCTGCTCCGCCCCAAACACCACCATAACCTCCGTCAACATGAGCAGGTCCAGCAACAGACCCAGTGACGACCGCAGGGCCAGCAACGGCTCCAGACACATGAACAGGCCCAGCAACGGCTCCGGAAACATGAGCTGGTCCGATAACAGGACCAGCGACAGCAGCACCACCTACGTGGGGTCCAGCAAGACCAGCTACTCCCAAAACGGGTCCAGCCAGTGCTACTCCATGTACGCCATGTCCTCCGTAGCCAGCGTAAGGTCCACCAAACACACTGCGACGCTCTCTTGGACCAGCTGCTACCACGGCGACCAGCGCGAAGACGATCAGCTGTTGGTGAATCGTAACAATGGAAACAAATATTAATTGGAAATTAGACCCAGTGACAAAATCTTTGAAAAATGTTCTCTGTCACGTAACTGGATAGAAACCAAATCAGAATTATACTCACAAAGGCTTTCATTGTTGCTTGCTCTGGATGATCAAGTATGCCTCTAGGAGACTCTAGTCCGTTCTTATATAGGATTCCGTCTTGGCGACCGCGCCTCCGACTCTCTGATCCCTTCAAATCATATCTGACCGAGTCTCGCCCACCGTTCGGAAGGCCACAAAGGCCACACCCAAGTAGCCTCACTTGAACCCTTATAACACCGAGGACGGTTGACCGCACAGCGAAAAGACACTTGGAAATAATATAAGAAAAGGAATGAGAATGAAAGGGGAAAAAAAATTGAAGAAAAACATACCAACCTTTATCCTAGCATAAAGGCTGCGACAATTGACCAAGCACGTACTGCGTGTGGACGGGATTGAATGCATCGCAATTTTTCCATAACAAAAAAATATATATGCACCTGTGCAACTTCATCGGTACCTGGTACCTGGCTTAGAAACTATTTCTCAATGATACTTTGACATTTTATCATGGATCAATTGACATGAAATATTTGCAACGCGTTGCACTTTATTGCATATTTATACTTTCTTCGGTTTGGTTATTTATTTCATCAAGTGCATCGTCTCATCCTTAACCAGCGAACTCGACCTTTTCGTCTCTTATGAGAATCGGTCCAATTGTTTCAACGATATTCGTTCACCTGGTCTCAAGATTCTGCACTAGGTTGCAGGAAGGCTATGCAGCAGGGCACATACCTTTACCTGCCCTGGAAACCTATTTGGAATTGCGATAATCCTCAGTCAGTCGTACCAATCGCACGGGGATTCACGTAGCTAATGGTGAGACTGACATTTAAAGTCATTGTCTGCAGCGGATGCAATACCGAAGTGCAGTTTATGGGAGCAGCTCCTCTTGAAACGGACCAAACCAAGGCTTCAGCCATAATCGTTAAAACTTCCAAGTGTTCGTGTACTCCTGTTCCTACGTACCTTAGTATATAAATTTTAAAGATACTAGAAAACTCATATGTGCGCGTGAGGTGGTGAAAAATTTGATATTAAAAAATAAAACTTTATAAAAAGGGGTATGATTTTTCGAAATTTCTTATGGGGTTAATAGGATCTTAAAGTGGCCTTGAAACTGTAACGAGTAGGAGACGGAAGTCTCGTTGAGTTATGTGGTGGGGACTGAGGCAACCGGTACTATTTTCTCACGTATGACCTTACTAGCGAAATAATGAACTGACAGATTGTCATTGTAGAAAAAACTTAAGTACCGGGACTGCATAGCTGCAACTCAACCCTCTCCAGTGAAAGGACCACGCCTGCACGCTTCACGCACGATTATTGGTCCCTTGGGATACCTGCTGGGTGACACAGCTTCTTGCGGGGACATTTATATCCTGGAGAATCGAGTCTCTTGCTGGCAGTATGCATTTTCTTCGTTTCGCACGCTGGCCACACTTACCGTACGTACTGCACTTTGATTTTTCGTTTTCCAATAATTGTATGCTTATCACTGGGTTGAACGACTTTTCTATCTGTGCCTTTTGTTCTTTGATAAGATATTGGTGGTTTTTTATGTGCTTTTCTTTGCGTATATTTTTTTTACACTTCAGATCAATTAATAATTATTAACATCTTGGTTTTGGGGTTGAGAAAATATTTGTACTTCATTTTTGTACCCTCGACGTATCATATTTATTTTTAGTTATAATTTCAGTGATTTTGAACAATTCTTATTATTCACGCACTTTTTATGAATTCTTTATTACGAGGATTTTTTTTCGTGTGGTGAGGTGTTGTATACTTATCATTATTTCTATGCGCAGTGTAGAATTTTTTTTTGTTGGAAAATTATTTCTTACACCAGGTACTGTTAGTAACTCGTTATTAGTATTTAGTATTAAGATCGCGAAACTTGGTCAACATTTAAACTGCGTTAATCTGCGAAAGGTGTGTTGATACGATAAGCTGGATTAGTCTAAAGCAGAGTCCGAGGGGGTGGTCTAAGCGTACGGGTATTTCTTAAGGGATGTGAGTATTTACTTCGGGGGATGTTATTCAATTCGCAGCTTACAGCGACATTTCGCAAGGCCTTATCTGACTGGAAAAGGAATTGGAAATCTTTGTATCGCCCTTAAAAAAGCTTCAATGTTTTCCCACGAAGTTTTCCATTAATATTTACAACCCTTTACACACATACACAAAGGCACCCTTAAAGATTATTTATTCACGTAACCCATAGCGACGCGTGAAATATTTATGATTCCTCTAAGTACTTGACACATCCCTCAAATTTCAGCCGGTAATGAAAGATCCATATCCTGTTGAGCAGATGGATAAATATTACAATAGGGTTGAAAGGTATCTAAGGGTAGTTATTTTTTTTTATTTTTTACAATCAGAGCCATTGCATGTAATGGAACAAAGAACGTTTATTGGCTTAAGCGTAGAGTTAGTGCAACCCTTTGAATTTTTAAAGTACCCAGAGGGCCGAACAACCCTTCGGGACCACTTTGTGAGGGTGCAATTACAATCCCTTACACAGATATGCCAGATCTTCTCTCAGTCAAGATAAATTTTTTTTATCCCAGAAATTATGTTAATAAATATGGTACACGAAAAACGTGAGATATTATTAATTAGCAGCCACCCCCTATAGTCACTAGGTACAGTATCCGTGAAAACCCTTAGCGAGTACAGAGCTCTTACGCTTGATACAATAATTCTCTTACGCAGACTCGTATTAGCTCTATGCAATTAAAAATTTTTTTCGATTTTTAATTTCTTTTTTTTTCGCTACCACCCAGCCAATGCGCAGTGGTACAGGCAGTGAAAAATTTTCAATCAGACTGAAACTGTATTTAAACGTGTCCCTTTTCGCCCTCTGTGAATGCATCTGCCAATCGGTACCCCCTATTATTTTCCATGGACAGGAGTGCCAGGAGACAGGATGCACCTTGCGTTCCCGTGTCCTGAAAGAAAATATAAAGGAAAACTATTTTCTTTGAAAGGACTATGAAGAAATGAGAAAATAAAATGAACAGCGTAATGCACGCGCTCTCTAACGCGACTACCGTGTGACGTCCGTCACAGGCGACACAATCTAGTCAGCACGAGACGGTCAGTCTCGCGCTGAGCTCAGAATCATAAGTCAGCTCCGACTAATAAATTTGGTTACTATTGTAATTGTGTTTAATTATTCTCCTAAACACAAGAAACAATATACCTATATGTTGGGGATGACTAGTAGAATTATTAATTATCCAAAAAAATTTTTGATAAGGATAATTGATAAGGGTCCTATAGTGCAAATGCCACGAGGAGGGATAACGGCGATGGAAATTGGGGGTTGAAAAGGCATTTTTTTTAAAAAGGCAGAGTTATCGCCTCGATGCATTATTCAGGGATTTGGGAATTAAAGGGCAACTTAAACAGAAGAAGGAAGTAAAGGGTGGTTGGAAAAAAAGTGAAATATAACTAGGAAGTATCCCTGAGGCGGGGGGTCGGGGGGCTGCAGGACATTTGCTGCATAAAAAGTCAAATTATGTGTAACAGTGTCAGCCATCTTAACGGTTGTTGAACAACCCTTGGGCTTGAGGCTGGATGCAGTAGGACACTGTAGAAACGTCAAAGCCTGACAAGACAGTGATAAACCTTACGTAATTTATCTTTTCGCTTTTTTTTTTCGACTTCGACTAAGCGTTAACTAAAAATTTATAGAAAAATTTCAAAAACACCATAAACTGCTATATCCGAAGAAATCGAAAGAAAGTTAATACCAAAAAAATTCCAAAGCCTAATTTTAAATCTAAACATTAAAAAAACAATCGTACATATTTTTTGCTTCACAAAGACGATTAATGTAATCAGCTCCTCTCGGCTCGACGCATAACGCCATCCATAGTCTCTTCCTCCTAACTTCTCTCACAATCGACTCCACACTTTTCCTTTCGTTTCCCACGACTCTACGAACTTTCCCACGGCTCCCACTCACGCTCCTGATAAATCGCTAATTAAAAGGTAAACGGAACCATCCCTTAACTTTTCGGAACCAAAACTTGAAAAAAAAAAATCAGAATATTTCCTAATGAAAAACGTGTACGGAGGAGGAATCTGGTGGGAGGTCAAAGGGCAAAGTCATGATCCAACCAATATTTATAAGGCACATAGGGTTTGGTATGGATCTTAACACTACTGGATAAATAAATAATAAAAATGTTTTTTTTTGAGTTTTAAATACTGATGCTTTATTTTATATAAAGTATTGTATAAATGTATAAACGCTATAAATACGTGGTATCTATCTATGGTGGTGGTGGGGTGCTAGTCGTGATCGCAAAGAAAGAAAGAAGAGGGTATGACGAGGGCGGGGTCAAAGGCCGGCGGCGGCGCGCCATCTATGTACATTACATTTACTCACGAGAGGTCACTGGAGTCACGGGAGTCACGGTTAACGGCTGACCTACCATAGTCCACCGATTTAACGCGATATATAACGTTAACATGCTATATGTATGTATATATAGATCTCTCCCGATACAAAAAGTATAGATACCGAAGAGATATACGGACGAGTACACATATGCGGTACATAATAATACGAAATATTTATGTTACGTAACTATACACCCTATATATGTGTTTCTATGTATCGTGTTGCTTCGTTGTATTCGTGCGGTATATACGTGTATATATGCGTCTTTGCGTCTGTCCATATATATACACGTATACACACATATATCTATGCATAATACATATTTGCATAATACGTGTGGAAAACGAGTATGTAATATAATATGTATGCTCGAGTGCCGGCAGTGAGTATAACAACTGTGAGGAATCGACTATATACGATGACGTACATGGTTATTCCTCATCGTGAGTAGGGGGGGGTGGGATGGGGGGGCGAAAGAGAGATAGAGATAGACAGAAAGAGTGACAGGAGAGATCAAGCGTGAAAGAGAGTGAGGGAGTGAGAATTTCGGCCAGAGAGAGTGAGAGAGAGAGAGAGAGAGAGAGTTTAAGAGAATTTGAGAGTCTGGATAGATCGAGATGTCGAATATAGAGAGAGAAAGTTCGATATTCCGGAAACGTATTTTGCCATGGCTTAAAAAGTTATCGCTCATGATTTTGGGGCGGTACGAAAAGAAAATGGATTTCCGGTTTGACCGTGAAAATAAAACGAGAGACGCCGAGAATCGTTCAGAAAACAGAACGCGTTCGAGAATGTTCCCGGTTCCTTTTTTTTTTTTTTGAAAGCTCCTTAGACTGAGCTTCTGATACATCCAGTGGCCGGATGGGGTTGGGCTTTTCAAAGAGTTGAAATTGATGGATCATTTAACGGTCAGACACGAGGGGTTTGTTTTAAGCCCCCTGTGATCAATCCTCATCCTGGTCTCTGGTTTTTACCGATTTTCTTTTTTGTTTTCGTACTTTACCGATTTCGTCATGTCGCGAGTAGACCCATCCCGGGGTTGTTGTCGTCACTGGTCAGTGACAGGATGGTGAATCCTCTTTTTTTTTTGAACGATGCTCAACCCGTTGCTAAGGAACGAAGCTATCCTCTCTTAATAATCCAGAATGCAGTCCTCCCTTGCAGTCCCCAATTCTCCTCGGGCCTACTCTCGACCCCCCCTAAGACCTTTGATTCACTCGCGCTCACTGCTTCCGTTAGCTTGACTTCCGCTTGCCGTCATCTCGGTTTCCAAAGCTACTCAGTTCTTTGTATCGAAGCGCCGATTTTTCACATCTCGATACTCCCGTAACTCTCCGTGAACGCCGTTGCTCCTTGCAAGCTCCATTGGAAACCACGTGGTTTTCATCCCGATGCTTGGATGCTTGTGGTCCATGATGGCGGGGGACGTGTGAGCGCGTGACAGATATAGATAGTGGAGTGAGAGTGTGGCGAGTATAGGGGGAGAATGTAAAAAAAAAAGGAAATTCGAAGATTGAGTAAGAGAGAGAGTGAGAGTGAGAGTGAGAGCAGAAAGTGGATGAACCGGTAGATAACTGTGGTAGGTATGCCGCCGTCGCCGAGCCGAGATCGCGTGGTCTAGATCGTCTACCACTTGCCAACGGGTGCGGGGATGATGGCTCCGTGGGAGCCGAGGCCGGCATGGATGGCACCGGAAGGTCCGTTGATCACAGCGACACCGGCGTCGTGGCCGCCGATTCCACCAGCAATACCGGGTCCACCGCCAATCACGGCAATGGCGCCGGGTCCGCCATATCCACCAATGGGACCACCTCCGACAACACCACCTCCGATACCGAAACCTGCTGAATTGGTTATTGGACCTTGCTCAAGGGATATTCGTATCCATGGTTATGGGACAATGGATCTAGTATTTCATAGATAGGATGCTGTAAGATCTCGTGCGACACTTACCGCCTCCAGCGATGACAGCACCACCTCCAATTCCACCAGGAGCAGCAGCGGCGGCAGAGCCGGAGCTACCGTCGTCACCGTTGATACCACCGGATCCGGCGTAGAAAGCGACTCCACCGTAGCTGGGTCCGACGAGGTTAGCGGTAGCCTGAGATGGTCCTACGAGGGTGGCAGTTCCCTGAGACGGTCCTACGATGGTTGAAGGTCCAGCGGCAGGTCCAACGAGGGACGATGGTCCGGTACGGGGTCCACCAACGGATTTTGCGCCTTCCTGGGGTCCAACCAAGTCAGATGGTCCACTCTGGGGTCCTACGTTGGCCTTGGGTCCTTCCGCGGGTCCAATGTCAGATCTTCCACCGGTGACTCCTGCATTTTTACAAACGGTCCAAGTGTTAGCTCATTCTGGCGCATTCCAGCTGGACCTTTGACTGGCTCAGTCAAGGTGACCAACCTCCAGAGACAATTTGCTGAACTCCTGCGGCACCAGCTGCCGCCGCTGCTCCCGCGGCGTAGCTAGCGCCGAGTCCACCGGATCCCAAGCTCGATGCTCCACCCTGGAGGGATGCTGCGGTTCCAGCACCAGCTGCCAATCCACCGCTCAGTCCAGCGCCTCCGTGTCCTCCGCTAACCGCAACACCACCTCCGTATCCACCTCCGTAGCCACCTCCGTAGCCACCTCCGTGACCACCATAGGAGATGACAGGGCCGTGCGCGACACCGGCACGCGCCGTCGCTACAGCCAGGCAGGCGAACACAATCTGTAAGATATTAACAAGTACTTTAATTAGCTGCCCCTTAAAGGAAATAATGGTTGCTGCGTGAACATGCAGTTTCTGAGAAGTGCATCGAGGGAACGAATTACGTTATTTTATATTTTACAAATAACACAGACAATGCTTGGCTGAATGTAGGGGAAAATCGTTATGGTCTGTACGATTACAATCGACTCTATGGATCGGACGAACATAACTGCACCTTTCACTTTCGATGCAAGTTATGTGCATCGCCCCAGAGTTCCGTATTGGTACAGAACATCGACTCGAATTACTTTCTCGGCTAATTTCAAAATTATCTACCCCTTAATTGCACCCGACGCGTGATATAGTTTTCTCGATGGATAAATGTTGGGTAGATTTTGACGAAGCGAAGGAAAAGTAAGATAAAATGCAACTTCAACGGAATGCAACTAAAAGTGCATATCTCTGCGCGGAATTGCCCGAAGTGTTGTTATGTCATAAAAGTCATAATAAGTGAACACAGTCAGCGTAACCAGTTGACTTCATAGGGAATTTCTGCTGGTCGACGAGTTCGCGTGCTGTAACGTTTCGTAATTGGAGTGATAGTGCACCGATTGCATTTTCGCATAGCTAATGATCCGGTTGCTCGACACCACGCCTAACCTGACCATATTAGGGGAAAAATCTCTGCGAGCACCGAGTTAGTTAATAGTCCCGTTCGCGTGTATACGAAGAAATAAGGAGGGGAAAAAATAGAGCAAACTGACACAACTTGTAAAAGTGCATATACGAACTGCAGCAAAACATAGTGCAACGTTTTATGCAACCGACTTCACCCGGCGTAATCGGCCGTTACTCGATTCATAATTATTCGAAATTTTAGCCTGAGCATTGCTAATTTATACAAACTTTGAAAACTGCCTAGAGAATCATGGAGGAACTTGAGTATTGTTTGTTCCATTAAAATCTGCCCAGAGATCCAACTCAGGATGCGCTTTCTGTACTTCCCCGATGCACCGGTGCATCCTCGATGCTGTGTTGCATCTGCCAATAAAGCTCACGTCGTTAAAATCGTGACGACTGTCGGAATAATTTGCGAGAGAGAGAAACAGATAAACAGCCGAGTAGCGAACGAGGGAAATAAATTTGTTTTGGCGTCTAATGCAAATATGGACAATGCAACTGTATGCAATCCCAGTGCAGCGGCAATGCAATGACAAGAGGTAGATATCGTCGTAGGTGCAACAGGCCATAGAATGGGAAGTGGCGTTTAGAAAGGAAGTGCTCCGAAGCAATACGGAGGCTGCGCGATGACTCGAGAGCAAATTAGATTTATCTCGTGGCAAGTAAAGCGATATCGGAACGGCGCGTGCACACTGAGTGCATGTGTCACGCCCGGCTGAGAAGTTGCACTCGAGGAACACGAGTGCAACCTGGAATTATGCATATATCCAAGGTGCTCTTAAACTTTCACATCCCGTCGCCGGACGATCGCGGACTCTATCTATTTACCTAACGAGCACTCGAGTCTCGCCTCTTTATTATAAAATCACTTTGCCGATAAATTTCCGTTTCCGGGTTAATTTATCATTCGAAATAACGTCGCAGCGAAAATCAAAAGCGGTCGCGTTCGCGTTATAAAAATTGCTCGAGAAAAATTGATTTTTCGATACAGTCGATTTTGCAGTGATGCATTTTGATCCTGATGCACATGCAGGCAATTTTCATGAATGAAGATGCATCCGATATGCATTTACTATCTGTTCACGTGAATGCAAGGAGGATCGTAACCGGTTTAAGAGTTGCCAAGTAGTAAGTAGTAAGATTGACGGTTTATGAATGAAAAGAAAAAGGCAGGACGGTCGCGCAACATCGAGTTTGCCGCAAAAAGGCCGACATTGAATTATACGTTTGTGGCTTATTGTTGTAGACACTGACCGAGAAAGATTAATGAATATAATCGGCAGATTTACAACTGGAAAGTTTTTCTTCGATAGTGAAAATTGAAATTTTTCTAAAAGATATAATAACCGAGTCACCCTTAGCTTTGCCATGAGTGAGAGCAAAAAAAAATTATTTTTGGAAATTTTGTTAAAAAAAATAGTTCAATTTTAAATTACAATTATTTCAATCGATTTCGAATAATTCAACAGTATTATTGCCTGATAAATGCAATGCAGGAACAATGACAAAAGTGACAATCGAAGCAGACCACCATTATTGTCTGTATAGGTAATATGAATTCAGAGAAAATAATGTATAAATTCCCAATAGAATTTAGCAAAATTAAATTATTATTTTAATTGGCAAAATGATTCTAAAGATTCGAAAACTCCAAAGGACCCCAGCGAAATACTCACAAAGGCCTTCATGTTTGGTGTGTGTGTGGTGGGCTGGTAGTCCGGTGAATGACTGACTTGGGCCAGGTCGCTGGGCCTTATATACGGCTAACTCTGGTCTGGCCACGCTCCACAATCACCATCCTTTCGAAAGCCGCCCCCCTCACCCTCCCACCCTCACCCAGAAAAACCATAATCCTCCGAGTCTGCGAGTCCAGGCCTAGGAGCGTGCTGGATGGATTGGATGGTATGATGGTGGTGGTTCACTAGGTTGATAGTCTTAGTTTATAGATCGACGCCATCGACGCCATCGACGCCATCGACTACGACTTCGTAAATTTCATGGACGTCGTAGATGATCTCTGTCGCGAGTTAACACGTCACAGTGATCCTCATATCCGGCGCCTTGGCACCGGGTCACCAGGTCAATCTTTGAGGTATGATGGTCACTTCGTTAGGTCAGTTAGCTATGATCTACTTTGGTTGCAATTGCAGTTGCAGTGTTTACCGGTCACGCTAGACGGCGCAGGTGCACCAGAAATTGGGAAACTCCGATTTACGCGGATCTCGAAGGTGACTGATGCAATTATATGGGAAATTACCAATTGTAGGAATCCCGAATGAAATGGATGTCTTTTCTCAATTCCAGCGATGATTTCAGATCGTCGATCACCTGGGACATCTATTCATCAATTTTTTTGAGTATTGGGGATTTAAGGACTCATTGTACAATCGGCATAAAAAGTATTTTATTTCTCTCTAATTGAACAATTTTTGGGTTTATTGTACTCGATGACGAATTTTGAAAAAAAAATTATACTTGGAACTGCATTTCAATGCGGGTCTACCTATCGATGGCGGCAACGACGAAAGGGTATTGGGAATTGTATCGAGTGGTAAAATTACAGGTCGCCGAATGGCCTTAAGAGACCTGAATTCTTTTCTATATCGATTGCCTAGCGCGACTCGTTACTTATTACCTCAACCTACTAATTTCTGCATTGCACGTGGAAACAAGAGCGAATCACCGCCAGAGGGGTTGCTTTCCATAGCGAGCGACAACTTCAATTACGTTACTTGCCGTCCCGATTTCAGCGATCAATCAAAAATAAATTTTGTCAAACTGTGCGATGAATTGCTTTAACAATGTAAACGGGATTGCGTTAAGTCCTCGATTAAAAAAAAAAAGTTAATGAAAAAAGAATAGATCCTAATTCAAAATTCAATTTTCACGCGTTACGTTGTGGACGTCTCTGCCAATTAGAAATTCATCGCCACCCGCGCGTTAATTAAAATAAAAATTCTGAAATCAAGGTCACGCTTCCTTTCCTTCGTACTTCCCTCCCCCCCTCAACCCCCTTCGCCCCCGTCCCCCCCAACAGGTTCCCGATCCTTGCCGATACTCGTTAAAATTTTTCTAACGATATCCTGGAAAGTGAAAGCACATATATTTGGAAGTGGCAAAAATGGCCACGTCCAATGGCTGATCTCCTTACCAACGCCTATGCCTACGACTCTACCGATACTCATATACCTATATTCATACTTTTCGTAGGTACCATTAGCCAATATAAAAGGCACAGTACTCACCATAATGATTCTCATTTCGTCATCAGAACCCGAGCGCGCACCGTTGCACTTAATATTATACGAGCAAATTAGTTGGTGTCGATAATGCCCTTAAAAAAAATTGTCCTTTTATCAGATAAATTAGTGATTACGTAACAAAGGCAGTAATAAGCACTAATTCGTAAATTTAATTACAGCCAATACACATTTTTTTTCGATTTCATCATCGCATGTCTGATCGATCCAACGAACTTCATGAATCGTCCAATGATGATTTTCCAAAGATGCACTCAGATGCGTCAAACATTATTTTCCCATGTCGTCAGATAACAGTAATCCTATCGGGATACAGAAATCAGCCTTATCGCGACGATAGATAGAGCTGACAAAAAAAAATTTTTTTTTTTTAATTACTACAAGACACAGCCCATTTATTCCGTATACATTAAAATCACTCAACCTGATCGCTAACGACTAATGACCTTTTCATTCATAGGCCGCTGGCATAGTAAAAAAAAAAAGGGAAAGGAAAAAAAGTATTTCCCACGATGCGTACGGCCCTGCAGATATACACTCATGTGCCTATATACGTGAACTCACTCGAGTTTCCCCCGTGACATGCTAAACGCTGTTATTCAAGTAAAGAATAGCATTTCCAACGTTATTTCAAGATTTTGTATTAGCTCGTAAAAAGATTATATAAGAATTATGATAAAATTTATTTATTCTCATTATGCATTTATACATGCATAATAATTACGCAAAACACCCTCATCTATATATGTATTCGCATATAACGTCATAACAAGTCCCATATACTGTCCATGCATTTTCTACGCGATTCCATAATATTTCTAACCACAAGGAACTGAATGTTGGTCTGTGCGTTTGAAGCAGCGCCAACAGATACAATGTACAGAATTTGCATAGAACGTTAGAAGGTTCGACCGATGCACATGGAATTGCATAGGTGCATGTGCATTACGAGGGATACGCTCGATTCGATTCGTAAGCTGGGCGTTCGCGCTTTTGCTCTAATTTTTATGTAACACGAGGATGTGAAAACGGAGAAATTTTATTCATGAAAGACTCCGGTGAATCCATGGGAAAACTTCCTTCTATGTAATACAGTTAAGGATTATGTATATAGATATATTTTCACTACTCTATATATATATATATATCCTTGAATTATGTTCAGTCGAGCTTAGCCAGGTAATAGAACATTTTTATTATACCCGCTAAACCATAGTATTTACGGTGTTTCCATATGTTTTCTATAATGACGTTTCAGTTATTTAACCGAACAATAGAAAAGATTCAGAAGTCTCGGTAACCCGCTACCTTAAGACTCGTACACAGTGCGGACTTTGCTTCGGCAAACTAGCTCGAAAGTATATTACGCAATAGCTTCGAGCAGGACAGCGATATAGAGCAGTGTGGGCTACCACTGCCCGCCATAGAATATAGAACTGCCCATCATTTCCGTGTTCTGTCCGCCATACTGCTCCCACGTTATTCTCCAATCGTCAATATTCAATGGTAGCAGCTTTCGTTAGGGATTACAATATTTTTATCATTTTTTTCCTAAGCTAAGCAATTCTTTTTTTTCCGAAATTTTCAATACTAGATATGGATTTCGAAAAATAATTTTGGATCGATTTAAAAAAAATTGTTTATCGATACCCAATTTTTTATTCCGTCTTTCAACCCATTTTTTCAATCGACTGTCTTCCTTGTCATCCTAGTTGATTGCGTCATCCAACTTCCGGTCTCGGTAAGTAACAGCTACTTAGTCAGAATGCATGCGCAGGGTTGACCGATCGACGCTCGCTCGCCGATTCCCTCACTCTCGCGAAAAAAAAAATCAAGACACGCCTATCTTACGCTTATATGTGGAGATCGGTTAGAGCGCGTGCCCATGCGTGTAGAAAATGCTCTGGTTCACGCTCCGGGGATACCCTGGTACGTTAGACAGAAACTGGTGTACAGTCGAAAAGAAAAATTTCTCTCTGGCGATTTGTAACGATGTACATTATGCCAGATGGCTAAGTATTGCTTGGGTTTGCTGGAAGAGAGCAGGAATAAAAAAGAGAGGCAGAGAAACACAGAATGCGATATATAGACCGAGAGAAGTTTCATTGGGCGTTTTCGCTTTCCAAAGATTACGCGGACATTTCCCAACTTGGTTTCTGCAGTTGACCAATGGAAACTGCAGCAGGTATATTTTTTCGAAAAACGATTTTCGAACGCGTGGATTCCCTTGAGAAATTTTTTTTTTACGTCCAATAAAATTTATGCAAATTTTGATTCGATATTAAACAAATTTTTTTTAACGTTTTTCATATTTCGTTATACAATGGGAGGGGGTGGCTTTTTTCGTACGAGTAGGGGTGGGGCACTGCCCCCCCCCCCCTCCTCATTTGCCTGATTCGCTGCATATTAATTAAGAGAAGCGGGGTGGGAGTAGTTAGTTCTCAAGCAGGCGAGCGTAGCGCGTAAATGTTGAATAATAACTGCATTCCAGGTGCATAGGTTGGCTATATATATCGGCCGGTGTATTTAGCTGCGTTTATTAGCCACTCGAGCTTCGCCCTCTAAGGAACAAAGTGCCATTTTAATGGCTGACTAGAAAGAGCCATTACTACTTGGATATATTACGAAGTCTTTTATCATTTTTAAGTCGATCTGAATCGGGTCGATATACTCGTACAACTAGGATTATTATTATTATTATTGAGCCAAGATCATACCGGGTGATGGGAATTGAAATGAAAAAAATATTTAGACCGACCTCTTCTCTACGAAATGTGTACTATGGATTGTAATGCAAAAGCATCTTGGAATATTTATTTTCTATTTGATATATAGCTGTAAATTCTACTCCAGATCCCTATATTTATATATATATATATATATATATATATATATATATATATATATATATATCGTTGAAATACTATTTTTCACGTAAAATCGAATCCCCTAGGAAACCAGTGTATTTGCACGATGCTAACCCCTTTTTTCCGAAAAAGGAAACTGCACTCTTTGCATATTCGCGAACGATTGCATTTACCTGCATAGTTCAATGCAATCGTAAAATGCACCAACAGCATCGTCTTGCATATAAAATCATCTGTCTGTAAAGTCAAACGCTATGGATAAATTAACAAAATTATTTTACAGCATCCACGAGCCAAGAGTGACATTGTACGAAAATAAAAAAAATTTCAATTTTTTATTTCAACCCGATAAAAAAATCTGAGATATTGCATTTTTCTAATACACGGTACAGTCAATATAAAATTTCATCGATTTTCAGATATAACGTCTGAATGCACTTTATTCTTTCAAGTGACTTTATTGCAATTAAACCTGAATAATGAATGCACACGATGCATTTATTCACTTGAACTGCATTGAAAGAGGCACGTTCGAATTGGTACGTAGCTCGGTAGAATATCGTCTCAGTAGCCTGTGCTATCTGTTATATATATATATACATACATACATATATGTATATATATATATATATATACACGCGGTGCAACTCGCTCTAGAATACAGCCCTGGACTCGAGATCATGACATTTACTAAGAATCGTTACTTTCTCAGACATAATCGTCTCCCACACGAATTCTTTTATTTGCTTAACCTATCACGTTTCCTCACTTCCTACGGGATGAGGGTGGACCGAGCAAGATGACGATAGAAAATACCATCTTAAAAATCAATTTTCAGATCATTTTTAATGGGACATCGGTACACGAGGTGGGCTCACTGCTGGCTGTTTTGGCAATAAGAAAAGGTCAGTAAGCCGGTTAGGTAGAATGTCAGTGAGATCCGACCCTGAATTTAAATAATGGCCACGTGGATATCAATCCGTCAGGATTTCATTGAACATTACTAATGCCGAAAACAGAATGGGAAAACGTAAGGCTAATTTCACTTTCGTCAATTAGTTTGTCTGCATTCCATATTAGTTAGCGACTACGTGGAGTCATTGGTTTTTGCCCGGAAAATTCATGAGATTTTAGCCAACGTGGAACAAATGTTTTTGTTAACTTCCGCTACTGCGAGTCACCGGAATTCAGTTAGATCCTCAAGCTGGAGGAACGAACAAAAACGATTTTACCTGAATTACCTAATTTTCTGCTATCCGTTCTATTTGTCTTTTTTTGTCCAACCCATACCCGCCTGTATAGTCAAACTTTTTGACAAACACGAGAGGTAATAAAAATTTCGAAAAATCACATTTATAAATTAATCTTGATTGTTAATAATTACAGGGAAAATGTTATTTATCTATGTATTAATATAAAAAAAAAAGGATTTCAAACATGCCAAGTATTTCCTGCTATTTCATGAAATTATTACGTAAAATCGTATCTGGACCAATCATCCGATCATAAAAGTGATTACCGGGACCAGCTAGATGAGGTTAATTCAGAGCGACGTCTAGAATCACGGAAACACGTGATCCTAGCCTACATGCGGTCTTGCACGTATGCTGTAGGAACGAGTGCAGCGGCTGCAGTCGAGATACTCGCGAATCGAATCGTCGAGCCGCGAAACCGCAATATTGCGAATTAACATCCGATCGGACAGCAAGTCCCTGATTATTGGTGTCGAGGGGGTGGCTGGGAGGGGGTGGATCGACACGACGTGCGAAATCGAAAGCACCGAGCGTTAGACTGCCGAGTCAGTGAGTAACTCGTTCGGTTTGCGCGTTACGCAAGACGCCACGCCTAGGCCGTGGCCGAGCGCCGCGGCGCGCAGCGTCGTGCCGTTCGGATCTCAGTGGCGACTCTTATTTCCATTGTTACCATTGCTGCTGTTGCTGATTTTGCTGCTGTTACTGATTTTGCTGCTGCTGCTGCTGTTGCTGATTTTGCTGCTTTTGCTGATTTTGCTGCTGTTGCTGCTTTTGCTGCTGTTGCTGCTGTTGCTGCTGTTGCTGCTTTTGCTAATTTTGCTACTGGTACCCTGCCCTGGATGCATGTCAGATATCGCGGTCTCTTAGAGTTCTACGTCATACGTGTGTTTATATATATAATCCATAGATAATTCAAATCATTTTATCTGAACCACTGTCAATTGATAAGGATTATGACTGTGCTTCCCGACGTCCGCTTAATCCGAAATTCTCCCAAAGAAACAATTTTCTGTCAGATTTGACAAGAAAAAAGTGCATAACTTATAATTATGATTATAAAAGGTGTACTTTCTTTGACATTTCATTAATTTCTAGATAACAGACTGTATTATCGATTACGATTTTAACCTCGACTATATCGATCTCAAGGTATTATAGTTATTGTACATGAAATGTTTGATGAAATATGTACGGTACATACATATCGCCATGATGGATTATTATTGCGAATTTACGGGTAATCCTGGACATTGCTCTCGAATGCAACGTTGCACCTGTGCATTGGGAGTTATCATGGAAACTATATATACTCATTTCCGTTTATTCTCAGTTTCATAATGTCTTAGCGTTAATAATATGTTTTCCCTAATACCATATCTTGCAGCAATTCTTACATGTATGTACCCAGAAGAAAATACCATAAAATTATTAAGTATTACCACGCTCCAGATTAGATCGTACTACAGACCGATCCTGATCGTCTCGTAAAACTATTGCGTGACCAAAGTGCCGCTCTTGATTGATCAGTAGCGTAACGTTGGAACGCGTTAGAGCGATATATATATATATATATATATATATAGCTTGGACGAAACGAAACGAAGGGAGGCTTATCGACAGAGGTGAAATATGAACTTTCACGGAAATTCGTAATCGACAGTATCGCGATATCAGTCGGTAAAATTACGCTGCGATGTCTTAACGTTGTAATTTGAATTTCAGATTTAATTATAGACAGTTATACAATTATCGGGAACAATGTTAATTAATCGAAAGCAGTTGGTAGGTATTATTAGCATTATGTAAATTTGATCGTTGCTCAATAGATTATCGAAAGTTCATTATAAAAATAATCCTTGATCCTAGCATCGAGGGGTGTCCAGTATTTTAAAAGTTCCGAACCCGTCAGAAGCAGAAAATCAAAATCGCACAGTCGAATGGTCATCGCGGACGTGTAGTAAATTAATCGGTTTACCCGATGATCACTGATTTCCCCCCACCAAATCCAGCCATTGTATTGTTTCGTTTAATCGAGCGTATCTCGAGTCCGGACAATTAATCGTTCATAGAGTGGTTTTCGGATCTGTTCGCAGCATCCGAGCACGAGTCGTGGACCAATCACGTGTAATTTTAATCGAAAATTTCTTCCGTCCTATGGGATCTTGCGTTAAATATTTTTTTTAATGAAAAACTGACTATTATATAGAATAAAGAGTCGAGGGAGACAATGAAAAAGATATTATATTTTATTGTCTCTCTGTTATTTCCTTTTTGAAATTTTTGGATTTTAAATCTTGTCTTAACAAAAAAATTTTCAAAATCTTTAACGCATTATTTTTATTTAGTAATTTACAAAGATTATATAATTTTTATCGGAAGCCCATAGATTTTGTCATATTTTATTATATTTATTTTTAGTTGCTGTCACGTTTCAGCTTAATATACACGTGTGACATTTGACAGCTGACAGCTGACAGCTGACAATTCGCTGCTCAGTATTATTATCAAGGGAAGAACTGATGCATTTTCGCACACATCCTTGCATTGGCAGCAGGTGAAAGATGGCTGGTGCCTCCGGCGGAAATGTAATACGTGAGTATTGTAGAAACTGCATATCCTGAATGTTGCAATGCGTTTGTGGTTTATTCTCCAGCTTGGTAGGAGGACGGCAGCGTAAAACATAGCGAACGAGCATATTTACAAGTGCACTACGTCAATCCCTCGAGAGCACGTGGATCTGTGTTTGTTATTTTTTTTTTTCATTTTCTCTTTATCCCTTTCGCTCATTCTTTTTTTTCATCACTCCTCTCTCCGTACCTCTCGCAATCGCCAAAAGCGCCATGGCCGTAGAGTAGTGTCATAGGATAACGATAGGAATTGCGGCAGAGAGATTGAAAGATACAAAGAGGAAGCTTCCAATGAAAACGGCGTGAAAGCTCTCTATGTGGGATTTCTGGTTTTATCGACGATCGAGCGGAAACGCAAGCTGCTCTGAAAAATCCCAGGGATTCGCTATCGGGAAAAGTGAAAAAAATGGACAAGAATAAAAAAAAAGGCAAAAGAATGCATTCCGGTGCAAGGAAGTGCAACGGCCTTGCCATTGAACGTACATAGATCTGATCACAATGCACTTGATCGATAAAGTCACAATAGATGTTTTAACGATTCGTTTTCTTTTGTTACCATTTTTTTTATGGATTACCTTGTCTTTTTTTTTATTCATTTGACACTAGGACGCTTTTGACTTTCTTTCGCACGTACTTTGCGCGGTGCATAGGACCTTGCAGATTCAGTGATGCATGCAGTTGCATAAGGTCGACAGTCCGTCTCGCAAATAAGAGCGTTCTCCCATAATGCACCGTGAAGTGCCGCTGCGGATGGTTGGACTTTTTTTTTTATGGGATCCCATCGAAGAACAAGCCATTGGACACCCTCGTGCGTTTTCATGAAAGCGTGAATATTCTGCAGGTTCGGATTCACTGAAGAAATACAATGGGAATTTAGTGCAGGTAGGGATCGAGAGGTGGTCCAAGTACTTGACTACGTAAGATGCAGGAAAGCTCGATCGCTTCAAGAGAATGAAGTGCGAAGTGAAGCGAATTTTTGAGAAGAAAGAAAGAGAGAAAGAGAGAGAGAGGCTGTGGAAAATAAATAATAAAAAGCTCGAGGTGAAGTATTAATCAGTGAACCGTGGAAAAGGGGTCAGAGCGTGGTCCGTCGTTTTGAAAGAGCGAGAGACTGTGCCGTTCGAGAGAGTGAGTGAGTGAGAGACAGAGACAGAGGCAGAGGCAGAGACAGAGACAGAGATAAAGGCAGAGGCAGAGACAGAGATAGAGACAGAGACAAAGACAGAGACAGAGGCAGAGACAGAGGCAGAGACAGAGACAAAGGTAGAGGCAGAGGCAGAGACAGAGACAAAGGCAGAGACAAAGGCAGAGGTGGAGGCAGAGGCAGAGACAGAGACAGAGACAAAAGCAGAGATAGAGACAGAGAGAGACAGAGAGAGAGAGAGAGAGAGAGAGAGAGACGAAAGGAGTCTAAGCTCACGGCGTGATAACATAATAATGCTCTGAGAAATCCGTTGCGTAAGATCGCATGCTACACCCAGATAGCAGTAGGTAGACTGTATAGTCGAGAACAGCCGCTGGTCTCCCGAGCGTTATACCCAGTTGCTGTGGAAAACGGCTGGTTTCTATGTGCGTTGCGTGACGATCGTCAGGCGGTCGCGGTCGGCGGGCGATTCCGTGGCTGCGATTAATTAGCAGCCATTTGTATAATATCCACTAATTTTCATGCTGCGATTAACACCGCCTCTCAGACCGATCCCTGCCCTGAGGAGATCAAACTTTTCGAAATATTTTCGCCAACAGGTCAAATCGCCGAGCGACAAAGTCGGCTTGATTTTCCGTACAGAAGTCCTTTGCTATTCTGATATGATTAATTACCAATCAATATCATTGACGTATACTAATCAATTTGCGGCGCAATTAATCAGGACGAATTAGCCATTAATCCTTGTGTCCTCGAACGAAAATCCTTTCCGCATACGTTTCCGTATCCGTATACGAGTAATTAAATCAGCAGTTATACTAGCAATCATTCCGGGTTTTGAAAAATTTCAAATAATTAATTTGTCAATTAAAAAAATTTTAATTAATTATTAAGATAATAAAAATTAAAATAGATAAGAACACTCATCCCATGTGCAGTATCATTCGATAATCGATCGCGCGTAAGTTTACGTGCGTCGATTTTCCATACGGGAAGTCGCGTTCGCCATTGTTCGACCTCGGCCGATCGCAATCGCGCATTGCGACAATTTTGCAATTAATTTATCGAGCCGCGGAATGCGCCGCGTTTGCAATTACTTGAAGGATCGAGTTGGGTGCATAGGCTGCATGCGTTCCCGTCGCGATTTGAAAGGTTGATAACGATACGGAATATAATTACAAATTCGAGCAACTAGTCCGTAACAGTCGTGGCGTTAAAACACATTCGAGCATTATTATTATCACGATCATCATCACCATCATTGTTCTCCAAAAGAAATTGAGATTGCGCAACCTGAAAATCATTCGAAATGCGCAGTTCGTCCTCCTACTGTAACGCGTACATTACGTTATCTTTTTCATTTTATTTTTATACATTCATTCCCGTAACATTATTATTATTTTTTTTTTCATTATTTAATATCATTCATACATAACCGGATGTCTGCAATGTACCAGGAACTCGCGATCGAAAGTCCAATCAGTCCACCAATCCTAGGCGTCTTAATAACTTTCACAAGTTCCGGTCATTTTTTGCTTGACGTATTAATGGACGGAATTATAGTGATGCAGTAAATTTGAGTTTCGGTCAGACATAACAATTCCATCACGATTCTCCCTACTTATCTTTTCACTCTTAACACGACGTTCACCAGCCGCGTTTTTATTTTTTATTATTGCCTCGATCACCTCCAGTTCCGTTTGTTCCTGCAGTCTAGCTCACGCAACGTCTGCCTATTTGATTTCCACCTCGACTACCGTTTAACGAGTCACCCGTTGGATGTGTCGATGATCCTCGATGACGTCACGATTTAATTAGGTCAGAAACCGAAATTGATTGGCGTAACAAGCGGAATACAATTCGACTGAAGTTTGCGCTACTTCAAATGTAATTCGAGGACTGCATGCAAAGTCCTTGGGGATACACGGGAAGTCCTGCGGGACGAAGACTTTAAGGGATAGGGAATCGGCTTTAATATAGTCCGGTAGATTCGAAGGATCGTCCTTTGTGCCTTGATATTCGCACTCGAATACATGGTCCAATGAACAGCTGTCTGGTGATCTTCAGCTATGAGAAGTTCGCTCGATGATTTCGTACTGTATCGATTCTAAATATCTATTAGTATTATCAGTGATTTATATCAGAGTGATCGATCTGTCGATCAAACGTCAAATCTGGACGTTGAACGCTTGAAGATTGAAAGAGGTAAAATTTGAAGATGCTGACTGGTATTAATATTGAAAATAGTTGTATCTGCTTATATCGATTTCTCATCGATAAGATGGCTTTATCAAAATTTTTTAATTCAATTGGAAATCGTGCACTTGATTTTTTTGAAATTGAGATCCGGTTTTGACATCAGAATTGTAGCATTGTCCATATCGTTGAATAAGGAGCTGTTTTCCAGTCTTTTGATTTTTCCAATGTCTAGCTGATTATGTATGTATGTATATATATATATATATATGCAGGACCTGTTCCACGATGGGTCCTGCAAGATACTGAACAGGACCAAAGGAGAAAGTAGCGGGTACTTTCTTAGGATAATATATAGCGATTGTCTTGGTCTTAGTTTAAGCGATATTAATAGCCAGCGACCTGTCCTACGTGTCCTGATTGGTGGAAATACCGGTCGCAGGAGCGGCCGTGTTTCTATGTCGCTGTGCTGCTGTCTTGTCGTGTCGCCATGTTGCAATTCTACTGTTTCGCTCTGTTTATGATTTTCTTTCGCAGTGCAGAAGTGCAGCGTCCTATATTTGCTGCTGGACTGAAATTTCAATCCTGCGATAAACATCTGTAAGGACGAGACTTAATTTCATTATAGGACTATCAATTAACCGGAAGGACCAATGAGCATCAAGTAACCTATGTATTAGGAGGTTGGATAAACAGTAAGTAAGCGAACCTGTTTACAATGATAACAGGAGTAGCAATCAAACAACCTGATCCTGGTATCCTGGAATCGTCCTTGAGAAAGGACAGCTGGTCCATCTCTCGTAGCTTTTGGCTTTCATCCCTGTACCAATTCCAATCCCAACGATAAACATGCCTTCCCGTTACATTGTATAAGTTTCGGTGACGTAGGAACGATCTCAAAAAGGATGTCAAAAAAAATTTTTCATTTTTCTTTTATCAGTCCAATTTTTTTTGAATCGGTCATCCGGGAAGAGAATTTAAAAAAATTTCCGTCGTATTAAAAACTATTAACTTACCATAGGCGAAAAAGTTTTGGAAGGTCTTTCAATTTCTTTGACTTTACGCTCGATGCATTCGAGTGCATCGCTGCAAGTGCAATGCGAAACGCATCGTATTTTTATGTCTGCAGTTAAACGCGATCGTAAACTCTGCAGGATCGATCGTAGAAAACCTAAGTAGAAGAGGCTCTGGAATGCTTTGTAAATAGTTGAACTCTTTTTTTTTTATTTATTCTTACATGCCTCGTCGTACGTTCGACGTAGAATTAATTTTACTCGATGAACGAGGAAAAAGTGAAAAAAATTTTTTGGAAAATATTTTCAATCATCAGCACGTACAAAGTTAACCATTTACACGTGTACCTTCACGTGATGGATATTTTTCAAAAAAAAAAATTAATAGTACCTCTTCGAAGTGTCCCAGTGAATAACGTTACAAAGGAAGAATGAAGGAGAGCGTGACGTAAGAATATCTTTTTATTGTCGAAGATTGTGAGGGACATCGAGTCAGTCAATTATACATATTTCGGCCGACTAGCATTCACTTTCTATCTGAGAATCGCACGCGAATTCGTTGTTCAGTCTTTTTCTACTTTTCTGCGTTACATATACTCTTCTTGGTTTTTTTTTCTTTCTTGCACCATTTTCGACGGGCGGGCATAAAAACGCGTTTTATGCGTGTGTGTATATATATATATATATATATGCAGAGGTGAATAAAAGAGAATAGACGAGGCATTCGCGGTGACCCTTAGCTTTGTACTTTTAAGGATCTTCGAGGAAAAACGTAAACCTTTACGACTGTTATTCGCATTCGTTCTGTAATCGTTGATCCATTAGGAATTCTCAGACCCAGAAATATATATATATATATATATATATATATGCACGTAAACGATAGTAGGAATCCAATGTTCGTGCATTGTCCAGGGGTTGAAATGAGATAAAATAGGTAAAATAGATATTGGTATATACATATATATGCTGCTATATATGACTGTTCTTATATAAAAAGTCAGACTTTTATCGGATATAAAATTGAATTGATCTTGACTTCTTCAGAAAAGACTGTTTTTCTCTTGGTTGATCAAGATCGATTGTAAAAAAAATATATATATATATATAAAATTCATCGGATATCGTTGGAAACGTAATTGAATTTCGAGAGAGTCGAAATAGTCTCGGAGTGACGTAACGATTATTTTTTTTTCATGTTCCGCTGCACTGTTGCCTAGTTCCGCGCAGCCTCCGCAATCCTTGAATATGCAACGAGATATTGTAAACGGAGCCAATATCCAATATACTTTTTCCAATGAAATCTCTATCGAATTACAGCGGCGTCTCTGTCGCGTCAGCTATAAATTCATATTCGCTGATTCCGCAAATTTTTAAAATTCCAAGATTTTTCACCTTTGGGTGAAAGATCATAGATGATTATCGCGTAATTTTTCATAATTTCAAAAAGATTTATTACCGTCGCGTTATTCAGGATTGCAGGAGCTTCGTTCATTTGAGATTCTATTGGCTGACAAAAAATTTTTTTTTTCAAAAACAAATTACAGAAATAATCTAACGTCAGCAATAATAAGAATGCATAATAAGAGAGAGGAAAAAGAAAGTATACCAAGAGCGATTAGTAACGAGCTATAAATAAAAAAAAAATTTTTTACGAGAAATCCTTCTACGAACAAGCGTAAGGAATTTGAATTAAAGAAATTCGATTCGATTAATTTATAATATTGATTATTTATATTTTCCAAAATGTCGACTGCACATTAAAAATTGCATTTTGGTGTCTCTACTAGATTTTTAGGTCTGTAAACACAAAAGCGTGAACAGTCGAGGACCGTCGAGTGATACCGATTTGAAGCTTTTGAATGGCTAATTACTTCCGCAAATTGGTAGAATTGTCGACATCGAGGACGTCCCGTTGAGCGCTACGTCATTGCTGCCAACCTAACCCGACAGTCTGAGTTACATCGAGGCCACTACAGGTACCTACTGTACCTACGTATCTGCCAAGCAGTGTAGCCACAACATCCTCCTGGCGATTTCTGAATTGTTCTGCTCTTGGCTAGCTGGGACCAATTTGCTACTGTGCATTGGGAGCGAGGTGCTACCGTACGATGGAGAAGCAAATCATTTGTAGCACGTAGGTTGGCAATAGTGCAGGCACAATTGCTGGCGATTAACCACGGGGAAAGTATTTGGTGTAAAATAGACAGGTAAAAGTGAACACGTTTGTGATCGCCTGTCTCATTAAATCAACGCTGAGAAAAGGAAATACATATAATTTTTTTTTTATTTCCAAAAATCTTCGACAGCCCGAGGGCAACGTAGGAAATATAAAATTCGTCTAAATAAAAATAAAGAATAAAAGTAATTTATGATTTTATAGCGATTGGTAGGACTGATAATGGCATTTGGATATATACTATACATGTATAGATATGTCTAAGCTAGAGATTTCAAAATGAAATCTAATCGCACTTTCGCCTAATCCGGACTCCATACCAATAGCTAACTAGTTCGTACTTTTAAGTTGGACACCGTGTATGTACACGGCAGCGTGGTATAATACTGGATAAGTTTGTAAAAAAAGGTAAGCAGTATGCGTTTACCAAGTTCCCGTAACAAAACCGGACTCGTATCTGCGCCTTTTCCAGAGCGGCCTGCTCTCGTTTCAACGCTCGTTAGAAATATTTCAAATCGGTCGCCATTTAGAAATCACCACTGGTCGCGCAGTTTTTTTCTCAAAAACTGTGAATCGCCTTAATGCGCTCCAGCTGGGAATACAGCAAAATTCCATTGAATTAATTCAGCAGCGAGTACACGTGTTAAGGTTCATTTCTTTAGGTAGTCTTAGCAGGATCCTCAAATGGGCATCCTCGAACAACCCTTGAATGTCTAAAATCCACCCTGGCAATCACCATCAACTCGGCGCTAACGGACAGCCGGTTAATTGGAGCGGACCAGCATGTCAACAAGATGTTACTCTGTGACAAGAATTATGTATAAGCGGAAAATCTCCGAAAATTACCCCCTGACGAGGAGGGTTGAAACGGATATTTATGTAACAAAAAAAAGGTTTTTTTAAATTCATAAATTCCTCCCTTACCGGATATAAAGCAATAGAGAGATTGTATCCTCGCTTTGATCGATAATAAATATCAATGATCCATAACCAGTAATCGATATGCCATATGTATGTATATCAGATTTCCGGTCTGCATTCTCTTCCGTTTCAACCAATTTTTCGGATTCACCCTTTGCATAACGATACTCTCGTTATTGGATCTTATACATGGAAATGGATTTTGTATATACGTATACGTGGACGTAGGCAAGGCTACGCCTTCGTGTTAGTGTCATTACTCCCGTTATGCTCTACAGGAACACTTTCACTGCCTTTTAGCATCGAGTCCGTCTGACACGATGAAAAACACTAGTTTGTTTCGTCATGTAGGATGGTCTCGTGTTCCGGCCATATTGCATGTTAATAATCGGTGATCCATCACGGAGCCAAATTTCCTGAAAATAAATAGCTTCGTGATCCCATGGTTCAGCCGTATATTTTTCTTCTTTCATTCTCCCTGGGTTCTTTACATTTGTCTTGACACAATTTATTTGTACTTTTTACGGCGCCATTTCCTGTCGTTATTGGTATCGTATTCAAGTGATAGGAACTCTGCCCATTCGGAAATTCGAACTGTCGATAACTGACTATGTTTATTTTTATTTGTGTTTTTTTTTTCCCAATTTACGATATTTTTCGGGCGGTCCAATGACCAGATTCACCGTCATAAGATTTCCAAAGTTATCACGGGCACTTGGATCGAATCGCGTTAGAGGGACAAATGGCCTTATGTGAGTCGGACTTTCATAGAGAGAATCAAGTTTCCTCGACTGCAGGGATTTATGAGCGATAAATGCACTTTTTGTTGGATTTCGAAAACGGATGTCATCATGAATATTGGACGTCGTTACGTCAGAGCCAAGAATGGCTCAGTGAACTGACCTAGGACAACGGATCGATTCTGACCTATTGCATCGAGTCAAGGTCGAGTATACTTAACTATGGTCGTTTTCACCTGGTCCGTCGAAAATTTTATTCTAGACTCAAAATGCTCTAAAAAATGACAATCAGACTCCCGATTAGGAATTAATTAAAAAAATATGATAAGGTAAATTGTAAAAAAAATATATTCCTTCGCCATCATCTATTCCATTTAAATTTATGCAATGCAAATGAGACTCTTATGAATGCGACGCATAACCTTGCAGCTAAGGCGTAGTCCGACATGCTCGAACGATTCCCACCGCGTCGATATACGCCATTATATTTCTCGCAGGCGTCCCGGCGCTCTAAACGTTAAAATTACAAGTTTACGTAAGCGCTTGCACCTATCCCATTTATTTCTATGTTATACGTTTCTGTACTTTTACAGTTCGTTTCAGTGAGATACGCAACGACCCGGGTCACACGGGTAACTTGAAAAGGTTAAGGCACGTTCTCATGTGCAATTTCGCCAAACGGGACAACGACGGGTCTTAACGAAGAAGACAGCAGCGGGTTTGGTTACATGGCTGCGCGTGTCCCGAGCAAAACTAATATTCCCATGTTCCAGGACAGCCGAGGCCATTATCAGGGATCATGGTTCCTGTAGGAAGCGGACTCCCGTATTATCCCGACGTCATCGAGTGGCCTCATGGATAAACTCGGCTGCCGTTTCATTTAAGGCCTCACGGGTAATTGCAATGATACGTCAGCGACCTTACTTAGGTGGGTCTAGATCCGTACTATGGGTCCAGGGATGGCCAACAACGTCACGGGACCACCATGGCACATCAGCTCCCTACTGGCTTATGGACTCTAGCTAGTCTGACTCCTATCGGAATTATCTACTAGCGTCTATGTCTTACCCATGGTTCTCAAACTTTTGGATGTATCTACTTCGAGTCCGTGGCCTATTGATCCTGATAGTTTCTGGGATCTCTCTTATTCATCATACGGATGCTGTAGCAGCTGTAACTATATGGTATCTGTGGGGAGACCGGCTGGAAAGTTAACCAAAGAGTTGCCCCAGTGTGTAGCGGTGGTATTGATAATGATAGGGAACATGAGATATATGAGAGAGAGAGATAGAGAGAGAGAGAGAGATAGAGAGAGAGAGAGGCAGGGAGAGAGAGAGAGAGAGACAGAGAGAGAGTCCCTAGTTAATAGGATGGTTACTGGGTGCATTCTGTGAATTTATTCAAGCGGCGGCCATCTTGGTCCTATTTCCTTATTATAAGTTGGCTGCTGCCTACTGAGTTTGGCCTAGGAATTCTCTCTAGCTTAATTTCCTCTTGTTTTTCCTGTGTTAATTGATGGTCGTGCTAATGACATGCTAAAAAGATGAGAGTCTTAGACGCCCTCAATTTCGCACCGACGCTTCAAGACGCTCCTCTAATTTCTCCTCAGGGAGGAAAGGAGCCCTTAGATGGGTGGGCTCTTTAATCATCGCATTTTTACTACCCCTATTTACAATTTCGGCCTAACCCTAGACGACGAGTTCGAAGGTAACTCTTTAATGAATTCGCGAACGCGATGAGGCATCGGTGACTGAAGGGCTGTTAGCTTGGAAATAAACTTGGTAGTTTCTCGAGCAAAGATCCCGACACGAGTATTGCCGCCTCTTCGTAAATACGAGACGATGAAATTTGCGGTGAAGAAAATTCATTCCTTTCGAATCAATTAAAAGCCCTGGAGGTCTGATAGCGTTTCATCCCCCTTTGCGTAGTGCAGCTAAGTTCAATGAAGAAGGAGAAGAAGTGACACAGAACAGCCCTCTGAGTGTATCGCCCCCATTCAATATTTCAGAAAAGTTAAGGATGACGTCAGTATCTGGCAAGGGGTAAGTTATACTTGTCCCTGTGAACTATTTGGCTGCTATCCAAAGGGGGGTGGCAGTCAATATAAACCTACCGATATGGGAACAAAGGTTAAGTATCAAATTCTTGAAAATCCAAAATAACGGTAGAAAATATTTCCTAATTTAACCTTGTCTCATTAATTAGGTATACACATGTGTACACATATGCACGTGGGCGAAAATAATTTCACTGTGACGTCGTCGTACGCGGACTCAAAATATTCAGCTAGGTCGAATTTAGCTCTAGTGGATGGTGTCTTTGGACAAAAGAAGAAATTAAGGGTTGGCAATGGGCTGGATAACCGCGAAGAAACGGTGCACCAGCAATTATAGCTACTATGCGGGATTAAAAGAAAGAGTTTTAAGTGACAATAAAAAAAAGTATAATAATAAGAAGAAAAAGAGGATCCTTATCCTGGCGCGGTGGTTGCAGCGTCGCCTGCGATATCCGCTTGCCTCCTCGTTACCGCTAAGCTCAAATTAACGCGGCGTTAATTAGGGGATGGAAGTTGGGTAGCTCGGAGCACCAGAAGTAAGCATTAGAAAGTTCCGGGAACTTTCTTTCTGCGTTGTAGTCGGGCATTGGCCCTTGGGGAGGCTTAAATTTTCTGTTTGTATTTAGCTTCCGTAAGAGCACACCGCAGCCATGTTAATTTATTCGGGATATTAGCGTCGCGACGGTACGAAATTATTCAAACGCTCGTAAACCAACCTTCAGCCCTACATTTTTCTAACCGACCCTGCGATTCTCCGACGTCCTTGTACCTAACCTAAAAGCGTCTCCGTCGCGACGACAACCGTCCTGAACCTCTAGGGGCTGCTTCTCCGTCGCCAGAGTAAAACCACGTCCTGCGCCAAGAAACGGTAGCGAACAGTGTCTCGGTTTAAATCAGAGACCAAGGAAAGCTGCGACTCGAAATTTTGAATTTTGATCATTTCTATTAAATCGGATATAAAATTGCGAGCTCATTTTTTGACGGGCAGATGTCAAATCCAGCTTCCGGTACGGATCACGTTCTCGCTTTTTGGTTTCCTTTGAGTCGGCAAAATGATCAGAGGCTGCGCTCTCGGGTTGATTCGTACAGTAACGCCAAGATTTTCGAAAAAAAATTTGTTTGAGTCGGGCTGACCTCGACGCAAATTTATGGCCAAAGTTGTCGTAGGTTAGTTCTCGGATTTTCGTTATCAGTGTCGAGTTAAGAAAATACATTACTATATATATGTATATATATCGGTCTTGCTTATTAACAATTCCAAAACTGTCCCTTCGACTGTGTCTATATTGCCACTTAGCGCTACTCGGAAACTTTTCCTCTCTTTATTGTCACCTGCAAGTGAGATGACGGAAAGCAAGACGAAAATGTCCAGAGAAAAGTGAAAACTCGGCGAAAAAGTCTTTGGCTTTTATTCGGCATTTTTATCTCTAGCCCAGAGAATAAAGTGAACAGCCCTAAGGGGTTGGATTTCTATCGAAGGAACAAGTGGCCGTAGAGTCTATCGGCGGCCGCCGAAAGTAAAGAGACTGGCCAAGTCTTATTGACCTTCGAATTATTACTTCCGCTCGGTTACCTTTCTTTTTATAACTTTCTTTTTTTATTTTTTTTTACGCGCCTCGTCTCTTCATTCAACGACCCCCTACCGAACGTGCCAGAAATAAAAAGATAAAAACAATGGACTTCTCCTCTTTAACGCGACATAATAATTCCGCGCGGTGATCATCATTTATACCGGGTAAACATTTTATGTTGAGCAAAACACGCTGACGTAACGCAATTTCCATATATGTAATGTAAAACATAAAAAAATTATTAAAAATCTACTTCACAATTTATACATGTTATCCGTAATAAGATGCATCTTCGTATGACGTCATGCATGCACTATGCATCCACTAAGGTTATTATGCATATATTATATATACTCATATGCCAAGGACTGGGTGTACAGGTTGTTCGGACCTGATGGCGCCTTGGAGAAGAGACGGCTTCGGTTTTCATACGTAAGGGTGTCTGCAGCAGCAACATACTTCGACAGATGTCTACAGTGGCTACTGGTACATGCGAACCAATTTTGAGATTTGAAAAGTCTGCAAGTCCTCGTTGACTCTCTTTTAAAATTTGCTATAGATTTAGTGTCACTCCAGCTTCCACTAAGGACAGATCACTGTGCAAAGAATAAATAAAAAAAAATACGTCACCAAAATCAGATTCTTACTCGAAATCGGTTGTCATCTTCATTAACCCTAAATCAATTGGCGGAGTTCACGTTCCCCTTTAGACGCATTTTATACAGGTATTTAAAAAAAAAATATTGGAAAAATCTAACGGGTAGGACAAAATAGTTATCAGGGGCTCAATTTTCATTGATATGATATATGGACACAAACGTACGTAAACATTCTGAAGGACTTTTTCATTTTTTATCCCCATTTTCAGGTAGGAAAGTAGCCTGTATGTTGATCGTCTATTCCTATCGTATTTATTCATTAAATACAAAGGGAGATCCTCGGGTATCACCTAGGGATGCTGGCGCATCCTCTCCGGCGAAGATCTCCGTGGAAATCTTGTCAGCAGTCTTTTTCTGGATTTGAGCCAGAGTTCCAGACAGTTCGAGGACTGAGATCCCGATGGAATACCACGAAGGTGTCTGAGGATGATTAGAATTAATTTTCATCTAGTCAGGTACTTCTGGACCAGACTCGAGGACACCCCAGACCCTACCGCCCTGCACCCTTATTTCATAAGAGTGGCTTGTGGGGACTTGAAAGAATTTGAAAAACACCCCAATGACGTTTACTGCATTTTGCCAGGTTTCCGAATAGGACGCCAAGTCTATTCTGATCTTATAATAAAAAAATCTGAGATTAAAGATAAAATCATTTTGAAGTGATGCTCGGGTCTTGTAGAGTAATTAATCATCCCTTAATTTGTACTTCGTATCCTGTTGATATAGTCTGACACTGGATAGATGGATCCCTTAGATGGATCTGGTGAAAAAAATTAATTATTCCTGCCTTACACATTTGTCAATTATACAGATTTTTATATCTATTTTTACATTGTATATCTATATATGTAGATATGTATACGGCCATTATTTTCACCGAGCGATTTTTTCGATCGCGATAAATCTAGTTTGGCGATAAAATCGCCAGGATATAAGAGGCTCGTTAATGGACATTCAAAAATCAAAGTTTTAGGGATTTAATTAATAATGTTAGTGTTTATATGTATTAAAAAAAAAAGCGTACACTCGGGTAAATAAATATCGCGGAAACTTCCTGCCATCCGGATCATCATCCCCTAGAATCAACGCGCAGCCATTAGTTGTATGGAACCGCTTCGTTACGCTTTATTTACATTTCAAGCTCCAGTGCAGATATACCTGAATCTATACTTGTGCATCCCTTGCAGGATAGCATTAAGGGTAGGTAACATAATAGACAGATAAGTATCCAGTTAGGGTGGTACGGCTCGAGAATATCTGAAATCCTAAACGCCAAAGTTATTTCACGTTAAACAGGTGGATTAAAAATTAACGAACCCTTAACTTGCACGACGCATCCCTATCGAGTCGTTAAATTATTTTTAAAATGCGACTATAAAAAATTTTATCACCAGTAGTCATTAACAGTCTCGTTGACGGTTACTGTTATACGGTGAAAATTGGGGGTAGAAAAAGACAGTTCCGAAATAAGGGATGTTTTCGGGAGGTATGGACATCGGGAATGATTGTCAAATATATTTTCTTTATGTATATTTATTTATGCATATATCGTTCAGCTCTGCCAAGGGTTGATCGAGAGTAACGGAGGGTTGGTTGGCGGAGTTGCAGTTATTGTATTTTTATGAAGTGCGAATAACGCAGAAAAGAAAGTGAGGAGAAAGGAAAATAAGAATGAAAGTACTGTCTCGGCTTCGCGGGTATATAAAATTTTCAAAATTTATATTTCACGAGTGAAACGAACCGGATGGCATTCTTCTTTATTGCTCCGGCAGCAGGTTGCAAGCCGATAAGAATTTTTTTAAGGGCGAGAACTACCCTTGTACTTACGCGGACGTAACCTTCCGCCGACGTATCCATTCCCACTTCACCCTTGATACGGCGGATATGCCACCCTTAAAGATGGGATTGACGTGGCGGCTTCCAGGTGAAAAAAAATTTTTATCTCTGAGAAAAAAAAATTAGACACTATCCAGCATCCAGCTATGTACCAAAATAATGGGAGTGCTTGATGGAATAATGTCGATTAGGTGATTCCATCGGAAATCACCATTACGGAGTAAACCGGAAGAAAGTAAAGGAGCCTTTTGATACTCGAGTGGTGTTAGCCACTCATTGAACCGACCATCCCCTATCTAGCGCCAGTGTAAAACGAGCTACTGAAAATAAATTGGCTATTATCCTTTAGCCGAGACACAAACCCCGAACTAGCTGAGCTCAGAACCCACAGTCGTCCCGGAGTCTTCTATTTCCATGGGTCTTGGATGATCCCGACATAAGTCCATAAAAAATTCGCATATTTCTCACCTCGTGGGAAAAGGGGTCGCGGAAGGCAGGGGGATGCTGAGTTAAATTTCACAAGATATATATCAGCCAGTGGTCATGCTCGGTGTCCACTAACCCAGATAGAGTGACTCCCCGCGAACAACTGTATGGTATCTTTCGTAGGTTCTCGAGGGGGTTGGTCGCTTGGCTGGTGATGTTGCGCGCGCGCGCACGCGCACTATCGCTTCCTACCCCCAATCAGGCGCCAAGGGGATGCGGTGGGTTAAGGGTAGCTCCAACTGGAATCGTGTGAGTTCTCGCGACCTCTCCTGGTATTGGTAAGTCCTGGCTCCAGTGTCCGCGCGTCTTCCGCCAAAGTCGGACCGCCGTGTCGCTCGTTAAATATTCGCGTGTCCTGCGTGTCCTGCCTCTTCTTACGGAGGACGCGTGTCACTTGATAATCGGGAAGTTTAAAAGGGACGTCGCGACGTTCGAAGACAGTGGAGACGCCGATGTATAGTTGATTGGTATATGCCAATTTTTGCAATGATAAAAAATTAATTGCAAATTTTAATCGACAATTTTTCACGTGTCTTAAATATAAATTACGTGAATCTTGATTTAGGGACATTTATTTTTTTATTCTGTAAAACAAGAGTTCTACGGTTACTTAAAAATTTTGGAAAAATACCAAAACACGTGGTCCGTTCATCCTTTATTAAGTTTCACCCTTGTTTTATGTCGGTTGCCCATTTTCGCGAATCGTGAGTGTTTAAATCTTTATCGTGCCGTCTGACTTTACGACCCACATAATCTCTTACGGAATACGACCTGTTCTAGAAGCCCTATCATTAAATATCGATAATCGAACTGGCACATGACCCGCGCAACGATATAAGAATAATCCACGAAATTCAATAAAGTGCGTGCAACGAGATGGCGAAAAATCGCAATCGTGCCAAATGCAAAACTAAAGATTTGCACGACTGAATTAATACACGTTGAGTAAACGGGTGGAATAAAATATCAACAACAACAAAAATCAAAAAACATGAACAAATAAAATGTGCACAATTGCATAGTGACAGTTACCAACGTACGATGATAACGTGTTATCGATAGTGTATTTGATTCGGGGAAAAAAAAGTGCAAAGTTCCACTCTGTGTTTGAAGTGAAATTTGTAGTTCGTTTCATTCATAGCGAAAATGCTCTCTAGGACATATAAACAAGGCCTTTGAACGAGCCAAGGAATTTTTATTAATTTTTCAAAAAAAAAATGAGTGTCAATCGGATAATTATTTAATGAAAATTTTATTAAAAAAAAATCAAACCAATTCAATATACAAGTGTCTGTCAGTCAGATCACGAAGTTACTAGAAGTAAGGATTCCCAAGCTCCTGAACGAGTTAAGGGATGAACTTTCAGTTTCGCTACCCCCCTCCCTTTTTCGTAACTGCTCATATGCACTATACTGCGTTTTGCAAAAAAAATCAAAATAATTCGCAAAATGATTATTCACCGTTCGTCTCGTCAAATCCAATCACGATCCTCGTCACACGTACGAAATCCTTTTTATTGTTATTTTTTAATTAAACAAATTCTATCTCCACGTTTTGAAAATATCTGCACAGACTCCATCGAATTTCATTTCTGGGTGGACAGCGTCGCGTTCGAATTGTACAAACCGCGTCGCGACGCGGCAACCCTCCGTGCAAATATTTTCACTGTAATACACAGCAGCGTTGAACGTTCCAGCGCGCGGTGGAAAGATGAAAGGGGTCGTGCAAATAAAGCAAAATAAATGTGGCAAAAACATTGGTATTTTATTGCGAATATACTTCATTGTATAATGACGTACGACTGAGATTTCATGAACGTGCCGATCTAACGATTTTGCGAAATTTTATCCACCTCTATAAAGTTGCGAAAATTCGTGAAATTTAAAAAATCTGCAAATCCTACTACTGACAGAGATACGCGAATCCAGTAATTATTCGTGTGGGGTTGGTCAGATATCGGATATCAGTAGGGAAACCCTGTGGATCTATTGTTGTTATTGCAAATGGGAAATGCGAAAATTATTCGCACTGTTTCGTTACTTTACACTATGGGGGCGGCCAATTCAATCGAAGTCTTCAATTATAGGCCGCTCGTTAATTAATAATCGTTTGGCTGCCGTAAACCGGCCGTTTTTATAGGGGTGCCATTGTCGGGGGATGCCGCAAGGGATTGTTGAAACGGAAAGGAGTGAAAGGGAAAATGAAAAAAAAGAACGAAAGTAAGGGCTGCGAAAAAAAAATGTATTGCACTCACGGAAAAATATATATACAAAATTGTATCCCTGCGAATTAATTAGGAGTTTATTAGGGATAATTAACAGTCTTTGATTATTGTTATTATTACTGACCTCCTTTTTATTATATGCTTCAACCCTTACGTTTTACTTTCATTTTCGTACTTCGTTTACGTACGTTTTGTCTTTTATGAAATTGTGACGTTCCCTGCGATGGTGGATTTTTTTTTTGCAATTTTTGGATTCTGAAATGAGAGTTACTGCTAATTTGCGTATCGATCCCTTTACTTTATTATATTTCATATACTGCCAGTGTTTGTAATTATGGTAATAGATCAATCTATTTCGATTGCTTTGTAAGGCAGTAATTTTCTGCTTCATTCGAATTATATTAAATGTAGATAATAATTAACCTGCGAATTAACCAAACTGAATAAATGATCGTTGTGGTTTGTGCGAATTTATAAATATTGCAGATATTTGTCATTGGTCATATTGACGAAAGCACGTGCGTGGATGCGTGTAAGATAAATTCAATGCACGTAGACTTAAAGACTGTTAGATCAATTTTTTAATTGGTAGAATGATGGACAGGGATTATTGAGGTATTTAGCGAAAATTCAGAAATTTGGCAAATGGAAAAAAAATTGTCATAAATTCGTCTTTCACGTGATAGACACATCTAGATAGTGATAAGGAGGCTTTACGTTAAATATAGAAATTCGGTCTCACCTAGTGATAGATAGGGGTTGCTGAAATCTTGAAGGATCTTAACCCCCTAACCTTTTTGCGGATTTTATTGTCTATATGAATTTTCGCGACGGAGGATGAGGAAAAGCTCGAGGGAATTTTCACGTGTACGAAAGAAACCGTGAAATTGAATATTTTAAAAAGAAATGATTTTCGAGAAAACGGTTAAAAAGTAAACAAACTAAAAAAAATTAATCGAAAAAAGAAAAAAAGAGTTGTTAATGAATTTCTTTTCTTTTTCCTTGAAGTCGAAAAACATTCAAAGGAATCTCAATGAAATGTACCGAGTAATTGGAAAATTGAAAACAAAGACACCACCGGGTATTGCCGGTGTTCAATCTGCTGTTTGTCAACCCTCCCAATTTCATTTGCTATTTCGTTAATTACCCAACTTGGGGTGGTTGGAAACTTTGAAACTCGAATGCAATGCAAATCAACGAAAATTGTACAACACGAAAATTGTGCACGTGACTATTTAACGATTTAATTAAATGCATCGCGAATCTATGCTTTTTCGTTCCACGAACGAAATCGTGACATTGAATTGTTGCAATTAAAAAATAAAAAATAAAAAAGGACTTCGTACAGAGGTCGAAATATAATTAATTTCATAAAATTTTCAAGCAATTTCAAATTTGTGCCTAAGGCTCTCGCTTTTCGCCTCTTGTCAACCCTTCGTGATAACGAATGTCTAAGGGTCTTCCCATAAGACACTAAGGGTGGTAAGTTTAATTTAGAAAGATTCTCGAGAGACGTTAATGCGATTAGACTCCCAGTTTGTCGAGGGGTGACAGTTCAGATCAGTCCAAACAGCAGTTACTAAAATCTCAAGATAGACATGGAGACAGACGAGACCTCCTGATGAAGCGTACGAGATTTTTTTTTTTAAATTCCATAGTAACACCCAGCAACCCTTGTTCTCGTTATTCAAGTAAATGGACAAAAAAACGCACCCCAAAGGCATCCTGAAAATTCCCTAGCGGACACTTCCGGTTCACAGTTTTGGTAAGAAATTCAAAAATCTCAATGGCAAATCTCGCCAGTTCTTTTTAGGTCGCAAAACAGCCCTTACTCGAAATCCCTCCTCGCTTACTCCAGCAACCCTTACGGCACCGTCCACATGATTTATGCCGGGTTCTCAACCTGCGAGTCCCTTAACTTAAGAAACAGAGGACAGGGCAAAGCGAGAGTTCACCACATGCTGCTCACGATCGCGCCATTAGAGTTAACGTAAAGGGATTTGAAGAAACCCAATTTAACAGAGGGTAACTCCAACATCCCTTATTTCCTTCTCGTCCACCCTTTCCCTTACTTATTTGCCCTTTACTTTGCAGCCTCTTTTAAATAGCATCTTCTTGATTATACCCACGTTACCCAACAGCCCTTAAGTTCCACTAGTGTCATTCCGTTTCGCTACGTGTCTTATTGATTGATCAAATTTTTCTGCCTTACTGTACTTAAAACTTTCTTATCTCCGATTAAACGACATTTCGTTCCCTCGATAGTCAGCTGATAACACTGCCTGATATCAAATTAATGGCTTCGTATTTCGTTTCCAAAATTCCAAATTGTATCAAAAAAAATTTTTATTAGCAAGCGACAAAAAAATACCGTCACAGGGATGCACCTTAAGAATTCGATGTTTTCTGACAACCCTTAAGAAATCTATGCTCTAACAGTCTCGCAGCATCCCCTCTCGGTCCTTTTCATCTCTCCCAGTTTTTATCTTCCCTGCTCTCCCCCCCCCCCTCTCCCCTCCTCCTCCCCTACCCTTCACCATCTCATTTTATTTTCTTGGCAGAAAAAGGAAGATTTACGCTGTTCAGGTGAACGCATATAAGAACGGGAGTTTGTCTCGTGACTTAATGTCAGGTCGTCACGTATCTCGGGCCTAAGTGGGTTTAAAGTTCAGAGGTCAGGGGGTTGAAATTGAGGTCACCGAATGTCACAGGGGTCCATAAGAGTTCTACATAAAATTCTTCGTCTTCGCGTAACTGCATTGGGGTGACTGGGTTCCTTTGGGGCGATTGTCGCCATCGTCCTCGTAAATCAGACGACGAGCGTCGCGACGCCTCCTTCCTCCTCTCCTTCAAGCTCGTACTCACGTAATCGCCTTGTCCGAAGTCGTCATCGTCAAACTGTACGATGCTTCATGGAACGCGTGCGAACGTGACAGATTAAAAGGATGAAAAATGGCGCGATTTCGAGTTGTCCGTTCTGGGTCGAATGGAATTCGCGAAATTGGAACGAAATCCGGAAAAATGAAACGATTTGGTGCTGGGATCGAAACTACCCTAGTAAAAGTGGACTGTTTCATTCTGGTATCGGTGCAATCATTTGGGAGGAAGGTGGGTGGGTTGGAGAGAGGGAGATGGGCGATCCTTGTTAGTATCAGGCAAATAATGAAAATTCGTTGGAATTTCTTTCATTTTATTTTCGCACGTTGCTCGTCGTGATGCCAAATAAAAATGACAAATTTTTGGTAAAAAATAAAAAAAACTTGAAAATTACAAAACACTTCAAAGTGACGGACGTAGTCAATTTATTTACCTAATAAAAGTTTTCGATTGATCGGACTTAGGACTGTCGAACCGAAGAAAATAACTTGAATAAAAGTGCAAACGATCAAAAAAAAAAAATAAATTCACGATACTCAATTAACTAAATTTTAGAAAATACAGATCGCGGTCGGATTTACATGCGACGTCCGAGTTTAAAAATGTCGCACAGCGGACTGGGGAATGTAATCGCAAAATATTGACGAATGAAATTTTCATTAAATTTTTGTCTACGTCTTTGCATTTAATTCGAGCATCGCTTGCCAAACCAAAGATATTAAATAATACTATTTAATTATTTTACATTTTTATTATCTTATATTTTGCTTCTCCTCGCTATATTAAAATAAAGAATTTTCAGACCATCAGAATATTTTTCGTGCATTTCAACGACCTGCTTGAATTCCACAGCAACCCCTAAGATCCTTTCGTGTCTCGTGGAAGCAAAGCAGTTGGCATCCATTAGTCCAAAGTACCATTAGAGTCCAGGGGCGTCCGTCGTGACGACCTCGAAAAAAACTGAGATAAAAATTTCGATAGTTGATGCGCCATCTATGGACCACGAACGCGAACTTATTAATTCGGATCATTAAACCCCGTCCTCTTGATTGTTTCAGCTCGAAGAGAGACCAGTAATGGATGAGATCGTTTCAGGAAAGGATTGGCGAACGCCTAGAAGAAACCGGAAGTGTCGGTGAATCAGTGAACCCTGTGCAGAGTATCGCGATAAATCCTATGTAAACCGTCGTAAGGCGAATAGTCATGTCTTGGTGTTAGAAATTGAAAAATAATTGAAGGAAAAAAATTTTTTTTTTCCAAAAACAAAAGTAAACAATAGGAAGGGGAAGGTGCGCGGCAGTGCTTGCGATCTTATTTCTACCCAAAATGGCACTGCTCTTCGCCATCGTCCTCATTCTGGTCGCCACTGCCATGTCGCTGCCAGCTGTTATCAGAATCGGTGAGTCCCGCCTTATCTCTCTTCTTGTACCAGCTATTTTACACTATTTTTTTCATGTGAAATTCACGGCACTCTTGGGAGTAACTTATCCTTTTTTTTTGTCGTCTCTTCGAACCACCCGTTAGAAACGGATCTAAGATCGATATCGTGAACCGAATTGTCACGTACCTAAGAGTAACATCTGTTACTCAACGACACGATCGGCGCATGTAAAATCCGGCCATAAAGATAGGAGCGCAATCTCGGTGTAAAAGTTTACGGCAGAAATTGTTCCTCGAATTTGAATCGCTTTACGCCGAATAGGAGCTCGTAATTTCGCGGGCTGCGCTTTCGCACTTTACTAGCTTCTCTATGCACGACTCTCTGGTAAACCGATTTAAATCTGGTCTCATGGAGAAAAAGGGAACTCGAAACGGATGGTACGAGACTTTGGAAAACATCCTGAAATTATGACCAGTCTACTTCCGGTTTCTGCGCGAGCAAGTATATCGAGGCGATAAGGAAAGTTGAGCGAATCCAAGAAGAAGCACGGAGATATTTGTTATAAAGAAGTATCCTGATACTTACGTGCATCGTTACCGTAGGATCATTCTGAATCTCTTGCCGGATGTCATGATAAAGGCGAACTTCCCTTCGAAACACGTGTTCCGGAAATAGCGTCTGGTCCCAATCAAAAGACGCTGCTGCCCTCTGTCTCGAATCGGGATCAGAAAGCAGTTTGGACTTTGCGAACCCATTAGACAATTACGTGGAGGCCAAACAAACGGAATATTTGTTAAACAAATATAGATATTTTTTTATGAAGAAGTATCCTGATACTTATGTGCATCGTTACCGTAGGATCATTCTGAATCTCTTGCCGGAAGTCATGATAACGGCGAACTTCCTTTCGAAACACGTGTTCCGGAAACAGCGTCTGGTCCCAATCAAAAGACGCTGCTGCTGCCCTCTGTCTCGAATCGGGATCAGGAAGCAGTTCGGACTTTGCGAACCCATTAGACAATTACGAGGAGGCCAAACAAACGGAACGAAAACCAGCAGTCAGTCGAATTGAACTAATTTCAATGCGAGAGACTAGAAATTTAGTAAATTAAGTTCCGATCAATTCCCGCTAGGGAGCAGCAGCAGCTACGCTTCTTCGCCGAGGGAAATATCCTCGTGAGAATTCGAAGGTTGTCGCGTCTCGAAATAATTCGGAAAGCGAAAATTATACGAAGCTTTGAGATAATAGGATGCATCCAAGGTTCCTCGAAGAAGGATTGGTACAGAAGGCGTCTGCCTACGTCTCGAGGTAAGTTTTACTGACAAGAGTTGGTTATCACCCTGTAGGTTGGGATAGTCTGGGTTTGTATGCAGCGCACCTGCAAATGCAGCCACACTGATTGGAAGAATTACGTTGCATCCGGGTGCACCGACCTGGGAAAGAAAGAGCAGATCTCGGAAAAAATTATCAGAGCCGCCTTAAGGGTCGCGCCTTTGAGATTCGGAACTGCGCTTTATAATGATAGGCGAAACACACCAAAACCTAAAAAAATATAAACCAGGTTAAAAAAATTTCCATTTTCCAATCTCCGAACCTATGATACGCAAGAGGAATCAAGCTGCCAATCCCCAATGATATAGAATAAATAAAAATAAAAAAATATACACGTCCGCACATTTTCCTGAATTCCACCCTCAGTTTCGAGCCTTAACTTCGCAAGACCTAAAAAATAAAAGTCTAACTAACCATAGGAAGCCCATACGGTTTCCGTCGTCCCTCATCGACATTCCGCAAACGTATCGCGAAAGATCCCGCCTGATTTTTCTACCCCTTCCAGATATAACGAAGCTGCAAAGAATACCTGATACAGCCCGTGTCTTTATGCAATTCTTCAGAATCACAATGCAAAGATGGTTCTTAAATATTGCTTTTCTAAAATACCCAACATTTCCACACGTCGATCCTCATTTCCGGTTTTATCAACTCTACCCTCACCTATGACCCCAGTCACGTCCCCGTAAGGTCATTCCGTACAGGAGCGGATGAAACCTTCGATACGTCATAGTAACGGGATTAAAAAATTCCCAGATTTGAGAACGCGCCAATAGGAATTTTAATATACCCAGAAGCTCCAGAAAGGCGTGACTAACCCCTGTTAGTTCAGCGACAAGAGTTCAATACGCGATACGAGCCATCGATCGTTATCAAGGGTTCTTTCGATCGTCATAGGTCGTAATTTCGTATGTTCGAAAACCGTCATTTATGGCGCTAAACGGCCTCTACCGTATTCCGTGGCATCTGTCGGCCGAACGATGGGCCCCGAGAGCCCTTTTACCATTTGGGCAATCTGGTAATCTAACCTAACCTAACTTACATTATCGCAAGTATCAGAGGACTGTCGTCAATACTAACGAGAATGTCCATTCCAAAAAGTAATAGATATTTACAGCAGATACGCTCGGCCTACTATTCGCAATCGGCTACTAGTGCTGCCCTAAGCGTGAGGTGGCCACTTTCGGAATTCAGATTGGTCCGGCCGATAAGTTATCATGGCGGACGGGTTATGTGCCGCTTCTCCAACTCGTGATTTGACTCGCCGTTTTCGCGCTGCCGAGTCGCTCGGGACGAGATCGCGATATAGAAATGCATCGCTCGTATTTGAAGCACGAACTTAAGACGCTTGTGGAATTTATACGGCAACGTTATATCCCACTTATGTAGCTTTTATGTTCCTTTACCTTGGACGGTGCTAGCGGCCATTTTATCCTCATATTTATAAGCCCGGGGAACACCCGATGGGGATGAAGATATTTCCGTAGGATGGATGAGACCATCGTACATACATTAAGTATTGGCGAGTTACTTTATGCTCCGCGAGCTTCAAGCCGGTTACCGACAGAGTCAGAATTTCGATAGATCCAATATATTCAGCAGACAAAGAACATTCCTAGATTCTATGATATTTTCATTCTCAGTCAAAATCGCTACGTATTATTACTTTTTCTATGAAACAAATTTGGATCTCCAAGGGGATGATGATATTCGTGCTATCTTGCTCAAAAAGCTTTTTGGATTGATTCATTTTGATTTTAAATATATTCTCAATGGAGACTGTAGGTCGGAAGCTTTCAAGCAAGGTTATGAGTGGTTGATGTATTTGAGGTTAGGTACGTCGAGCCAGCGACTATAAGAAATGAGTGAAGAATGAAGAAGAATGGGATAGAGTGAAGGAGGAAAGGATAGGGTCTAAATTGCAGAGAGACATAAGTATAAAAAATAATGTTACCCTTGTAAAAATTGTCTCCTTTTCGCACTGCCTGAGGAATGGTTAAAAATTCGACATTGTCAATTTTCATTTGATCCATCTGCGTAAATATAGGCAAATTAGAGGAATAAAGAGAAAAAACAGGAAATTATGGTTCGGCTCATTTTCTTTACGTCCATACTTTCTTTCTGGTTAGTTTACGTCATCCCCCACAGTCCACCCCCTTCGCATACCCCTACTACTATACGTACAGGTATACTTTCTGATTGTGCCGAAGCGAGCTCCAGAGGTCGCTCTGTCCTCATTCAGCGACAGTAAAACCATATTACCCTCAGTGAGAAGGGATGACGATTTTCCACCCTCCCAGGAGGCTAAAAACCAGTCACAGCTACGTGCTCGCAATTACGTGAAAATTTCTAGCAGCTTTTCCTGCCTAATCAAAATTAATCCTGAACAACCACGTGGCGTTTGGATGTCTGCTTGAAAAATGCAAATGGCGGACCTAATTCTATACTCCGATCGGATACCAGCAGGAACCCTCTTTGAAATACTTTGTGCCGTATTAATTCTTCAATTAGTCAAGGCTCCGTGACTTTCTGGTTATTTTACCAGGCTGACCGAGAACGATGCGATCAGGTGGGCCTGACGAGGAGTAGAGGTCTGGTTGAAGGGAAGAAAAATAATGGTATAAGAAAAAAAAAGGGAGAAATAGGATTCAAGGTAAAATTGCGAAAAGTAAAGCTGACAAGTCTTTCATAGTGGAGGAAGGCTCATGGGTAATTTAATGACGTAGCCCAAAGAAAATTATCAGGAAAATGCTTCGTGGTAAGCTTAAAGAATTTTTCAGTAAAAAAAAGATCGAAACTTTGGAAAATCTCCAATAAGTATATTATAGTACACGAGTGGCAGTAAATTACCGGTTTCAGGTTGCGAAATTCCAAAATATAATAAACAGTGGACGTAAAACGTTTTTACGGCCCGTCTTAATTAATATCGCTGTGCCTACTGGGTACGGGGTTAGGGTGCGAGAAGAAGGGGTAGCCACTCAGTTTTACGTAAGAGTTAAGGAGACAGTAGCTACATTAAAATGGCTGCAAAACAGCTACAAGCCCACGCACCCCAAAAAAAAGAAGGTAAGGACCTTGTCCCGGGACAAAATTTATCTTCTACCTTTTATCTGGTTAGCGGTTAATTACTATGATTATAAACCAAGATCCTCCATCTTGGATGTCGCTTAGGCTACCCCGATGCCGTTTCTCTCCCTTGGTCCTTCAACACGGCTGGGCACCTTTTCTCTAATTTACTGGTTGCCCTTTGGGCCTGAATCCTTCTTCGTGCATAATTTAACCCTCTGTTGTCTCTTGCCTCGACTTCAGCTGTAGCCCCTAACGTCACAGAAACTTTACCCCCCCCCCCCGCCCCTCCCTGCAAGAAACTCTTGAATCTTTTGTTATCAACATGGTTTGAGTACACCTGACGCTGCACCCTTCTTCAGGGTTTCTCATTCGGTGTGTAATAATGTGAATAGGGGTTAATAATTGTCTGATGAATATTTCGATAATATCGTTCACACCTTATACATAGTATATATATATATATATATATTCGTATGCACTGGTCTAAGCATAGGTACGTATCGTACGTTATGTCCGTGTATATGTGTATAACATATATATATATATATATATATATATATATATAACCACGTGGTGGGTTTCCATGTAGAGCGAACAAGGCGCAAAGCGCTGAGTTGCAATATCGGAATTCCTAGTAGGTAAGTATCGGCTTCGAGCCTTGATCCACATCGCAGACATGAACATTCGCCTTGTGCATTTGTGCGATGCATTGCACCAGTGCAGTCTGCAATTGTCGCGTGCACTTTATTCAAAAGAGAGCTGTAAGAAATATATATATATATATATATATATATATATGTGTGTATATAGGTAGATGGGTGGGTGGGTGAAGAAATACGTGGGGAATAAAAATTGGAAGTAGGGAAAGATAGGATAAGGGAAGATCGAAGGGTAGTAGAAGGAGCGGCAGGAGACTCCCTTTAATGGCATCCTCCCCCTAGGCCGTCGTGAGAAAATCGTAAGCAAATTAGAATGTAGGAAGAGACAAGGGGAAAAGGCCCATCGGGACTAAAGGAGAAATTTCTTGAATTCTTGGTGCTCCTGGAGTCTCGTCCTTCGGCGGTCGAAGAATTCCCATATAGAGAGGCTCTCGATCAAATCGTGGATCTAGCACGTATTTATTCCGGGTGCGATCCACGTCGAAAATTCTTCAGCCGATCCTCGCCCGATGAAGACTTTATATGCGGTTTCCGAAACGGTTTGAGGATTCTTGAATAATTTTGTGAAAAATAAAAAAATCGTTACGGGACGTTTGCGTATATCTTATGGACTTTTTTTTTATTATATCTTTACTCCTCTCAAAATAGGGATTGATAATGGCCAGGGATAAGGGTATGAACTCTTATCGTCTTAAACGACCCTGATGCGGGTACTCTTAATCCTCTTAGCATTGACGTGATTTTCCCAGATATCCAACCTTTCCGAAGATCGACTTTAAGACACGCCTTTCTTTTCTCTGGTTCCTCTTTCGGATATCCGAGGGGATACTTAACCCTAAGAGGGGTTGATATCGATGCCATGTTCGATTGGCCCACTTTCAGGTGGCGCCACTGGTACACGGGGTGACGAAAAATTTTAATTTCCGCACTTGGCCAACGGTGCCGTCTGGCCGACTGCCTGGCTGGCGCTTACTGGCACTTTCCACTTAGAAACTTTTCCGCAACTGCCGCGCGCGGAATCCGCATCGTCCGCGTACACGACAATAGACTCTGTGTCACTTTTAATGCCATCCAAACGGTATCAAATAATGTGTCTTCTGCTGAATGAAAAATTCATCCCTTATCTCTCGGATCATCCCCAGCCGGTACTGACCTTCGGTCCAGATACGAAGATAGATAAAACTATCGCCGAGACTACGATTTTCGAATGTAAAAAAAAACGTGTCCAAGGGTGACTTTTCTAACGGGACGTTAGACTCTTCTTCCCACTCGAATCATATACATAGGTATTTCGCGCTGGAGCTGTCTTTGGATAGGAAGAGGTGGAACAGACAACAGGGGGTGAATTACTGACCCACCCTACTAGTATGTCAAATAGATAAGTGGAGAAGCGTGACCTATCCTGATATCGAATCACGATGGCCCTGACCTAACCTACGGTATCGTATGTGCCGTACAGAATAAGGATGATCAGGTGCATAGGAGTCCGAAGACGTGTGGGTTGCATATTGGTTCCCTTACACAGCTGTAAACGTAAATACGTCTGGCATTGCACGTAGAGGAATTTTACGACGTTATTATTTACGAAATGACACGCGTCACGTATGCCGCCACATATGAATTGTTATTCCAGACAAGCGCGGTTCAGCGAGTCTGGTATGCGTCGGAGAATGGGGGACACGCGGATGAAAATCCTTATCACCATTTTTTTCATCTCAAGATACCGTCACGTTTCACGTACGAAATTTATAATTATTCCAATATCCAATGCATTTTTGTCGGCGATGACGTAATTTATGTTGGCAATTTTTTTTTTGTATTTGCGTAAAATTTTCATCGAACCCGACAATTTTCACGAAATAAAAGTTTTAATCTTTTTTTTCTTTTAATATGAAAATACAAAAGAGCGAATCGTCGACTCGTTTGGAGTCGCAGGACACAAAATCCTTTTAGGGCATAGAAACACCACTGGTTCTTATCTCTGCCACGTTTCTTCATTCGCTGCGTCCTTTGTCGTTGTTCTCCAACCATTGCCCGCTGAATTCGTCCCCAGGAAAACAGGCATTGTCGATGCCAAACGAGCCGAGTTTCCTCCATTGTTCGTTAAACACTGTGTCGTTCGGCAAAGATTAGATGTGATTAGGCTGTCGGTACGAAGGTTAGGTTAGGATCTCCCAGTCAACTGAATTTTTGATAAATCTCTCGTGAGAAAGGTTTTGCTCTAACAGACACAGGATAGACGGTTCTGCAGTGTTCAATGCAATTTTTTTAATTCACGTCGTGGTTCTTTAACGAAGTCGTATGACCAACGCATTTAATATTTCAGCTCTGTCACCTTAAAGCTGACGAAGTCGAGGTTCACTCCGTCTCAATCCAAAGAGATAACGAGGAGGCCGTTTCTCATTGTCGTAAAGGATCTCGTCGACGAGTCCCGGCAAATCCTTTGCGCTAGTCTTCGTCTCTCTTCTCTCTCTCTGTCTGTCCCTTTCGCTCTCGCAACTACTGGAATCAATAATAAAGGTTGAAAAACGAGACACGCTCGGAAAGCAGGTTAAGGATAATTTTGAAAAATGTACGGTAATAACACGGAGCGACGTTATCGGCGGAGCTTGATGTACGTCAGGATGGCTCGTCGAAACGTACCCTGGCAAATGACGCGCAAACTTCCCTTTCGGCTTCCGCCCTCTTTTGAAACTACTGTCAGTCTTTCTCTCTCTCTCTCTCTCTCTCTCTCTCTCTCCCGCCCCCCCCCCCCCCCCCCCTCTCTCTCTCTTCGTCTTTTCGCTATCGATACTTCTTCTTCGTGCTGGACTACCCGTAGTCACGAAAAACGCCACTCGGCGCGAGGGCGCTGGCATCGGCTGTTTTGGACTTGAAGTACCCAACTCTCTTAGACAGTGTATACTCGAGACGTTACGTAATCAAGTACTAAGGCGCGTACAAAACATTTTTTGACACGCATATATATAGATATAGAGATTCTCCGTTTCTCAGGAAACCACATAAGGTATCGTCGCGTGATGCCACAAACTAAAGATACTTTTCTTCCTGATCAGCACCATTCTTCTTCCTTCACCGACTCATCCTCATATTGACGCACATTCGTTCTACGAAACATCCCGCAGGAACTTCCACCACTTACCTATTGGCACAGACACTATTTTTTTCCGCAAATGATGCTGTTCCTCCCCAATATATCCAGAGCGAAAATCAATAGCTTCCGGGGAGGTGGGAGCGGGGAGGAGGAGAAGGAGGATCCAAAGAGGATAGAGCGAAGCTAGAAATGGGCCTAACCCTCCCTTTTGAAATCTTCTTATCCTTTCATCTCCACCACGAAACATTACCATCCTGAGCCTCATCCTTCTCCTTACCCCAACTCATTCCGTTCAACAACTTCTAGGAGTCTTTTCCCTATTTTACGAAAGACTTCCTGACCTGACCAAATACGATCCCTTCGTTGATCAGAGACTTACGGATGTCCTATATACATATGTTGCCTCCCCCTGCCTCAGCACCGTTTTGCGACATGACTCGGACTTGGCCCAGGCGACGTTGCTTGAATAGTTTGATGATTCGATACCACCTGACTGACTGGACCGACGTCGTTTAGAAAGAGGCTGGACCTGCTGGAAGACGTAGGATGAGCCGGGACGCACTGAGAGAACAATGAAAAAAAGAATTGGTGGTTCGCTGTTCTCTGTCGGTAGTCTGAAAAAAAAGCAGATGAATCAAAGGGATCAAAGAGGGTTTGGTATATTTATAGAGAGGGGATGAGAAAGGGCTTGCTAGGAAGTTAAGAAGACAGAAGGAGAGAGACGAGAACGTGGAGGCTCAAAGAGACTGGGGGAATGTGAACAGACATAATAAAGGTCCATTCACAATGGAGCTTAGAGGCGATGGGCCGGGTTAACAGGCTGATATTGTCGGGCGGGATGTGGAACATGCAGTCATTTCGGCGATGAGATCAGCCTGTCGAACCCAGCGCCGTATCCACCAGATGCGTTGACGCCCCCGACGCTCCAGACGTCCCGACGCCTTCGACGGAATCGACCTACAGTGCCGAAATACCTCGGAGCAGGGATTCTTCAAAGTTGCTCTCGTCGAGGAGTCAACAGGAATGGAGACCAGGGATGCACTGGGGAGACTCTTATATTAGTTTAATTCATAGCTGTGGCTGAGAGAGGGAGCGAGAGAGAGAGAGAGAGAGAGAGAGAGAGAGAAAGTGGCGCCACCATGGAACGTTATTACGAGATGATATTTGAAAGCTTTCTCTCCTCACAAAAGATCTCGAGTCTAGTCTGGTCCCTGGAGCAGCTGCGGATCCTCCTTTCTTGGAATTCAATGATATTTTCATATCCTGCACCGGGGTCCTGTGAAAGACTCTGAAAAAAAAAGAAATGAAAAAAAAAATTAGAGACTGTAGCAGTTAGCGAAAATGTATCCAGCCGTGGCTGGCAGAATGTTTATATACGCATTTGTGGAATGTACATTGCTACGTGGAACAAAGAGGTAGAGAAAACCACCGGAATCTCATTGACCATGCACTTCCGGCTCATTAGACAAATTAACAAGGTATAATTAGGTTGAACCTACTTTTTTTTTCATATAGCTACCAGCTAAATAATTGTTCGCGCTTTCCACCTAATACTTATAGAATTTTCTTTAATTATATCATCACCCTATATAATCATTCGTTTACGACCCAAACAGATCGACCCAACCTTAACCTACCGTAATGTCAGTGCCAATTTTCATTTTCATCCTGGCAACCTCACGCTTCGACGAACACGGTATTACACGAGTCACGGCCGATTAGACGTCTCTGTCTCGGCGATGTGCTTCCGTCTCGAAGTTCCCAAGTTTCCGGTTGGGAAGGATCTGCGCTCCTTATCTGATTAGGCACGATCGCCATTACCGATTTTCGTGTAACACCAGTAGGAACGGGGAGCGATTCCCTAACATTCATTAATGCTTTCTCTCCGGTTTTCCTATACACGAAGTTAATCTGACTAACGAATGTTCATTATCATCATGCTTGATTAACTCAATCAACGAGACTTCCTCTACCTCCAATCTCTATCTCTCTTCCGCCAGCTTCGAATTTCACTCAAACTATAAGGCAGGACCTAAGCTTTAACTTCGAATTGTGGAAACCGATTGGGACCAACTTTCCTCGTTTCTGTAAAACCGAGTTTAACATGGTCCAAGTCCTAATTGGATGGAATGCTTTGGATTTCGAGCCTTTGTCCATTCCGATGTGCGTGAATGCTTCGATTGCGAATCCTTAATAAATTGTTCTTGTTCTTGTTACCATTCTTGTTGTTGTTACTATTCTTGTTGTTGTTGTAACATTGCGCATAGTAAATTAGGTCTATCGAATTGTTCGACACAATTTGTCGAAATACTTTGAAAATTTCTATGACAAATTTTCTACACGAACGTGTTCGTATTTTCTTCTTTTTTTTCTATGTAATTTTGTATACCACTCTGCGTAATATCTGTACTCCGTGCAAAATGATCGCGGTATAAAATAATGGAAGCGGCTGGCTCTTTTGGCAGAGTAAAAAGTATTTTCATTGAAGTAATATTTCCGCTCAATAGCATCCATTTCCACTCATGCTCGCGTTTATCGGCACGAGTATTATTGCAGTCGATCGATCAAGAGCTGTATCGAACTTGGCTCCCGATACTTTTTAATTACTCTGCCGAAGAAATGAGAGGAAGAAAGGAAAAAATGAAATAAAATGAACTTGGGTCTTTATACAATTAATAGAGACTATGAGCAATTTGACAATTTATCAGTTAACTGGCAATTATTGGTATCTCGGTCCATTGGAGATTTACTCAAACAAACAAAAAAAATACAGCTTCCGAACAAACCAGGATATTTCAGCCATAAAAATTTACGTTCGATAACTTCAAATTGATCGGGTACGAGCAATAAGAAGGGGGGGGGGGGGTCGTTTTTAAATTAATTGTCATCCTTAGATCTCGGCCGAATATTTTTGGAAAATAAAATTTAAAGCAAAAAATCTTGAAGGTTCATGTTCATCTGATAGGTTATAACTTTATAACACACTGTACCACCTTGTGGGTGTCGTTAGGGTTCGATCTCTTCTGGACGGTTCAATAATCTTATGGAGGGTTAAGCCGCATAATCTTAGCTAAGCTTTATTGGAAAATAGAGGATGAACTTTTTTATCGATCTTAGATTAAATTCATTTCAAGAAGTGAAATGAGACACATAGTATAGCCATGTATCGGCCTATGTGTGGGATGTTATTGGTAGTCGTAATTAACTTTTTATTAATTGATCTTGCCGGAGAGGAGAGAATGGACCAGTCTCGATATTACGATCATTACTCATTTACAAGCTGTACTCTCATTCTCTGTTCGAATCACTTTGATTTCTCATCGCCAAATGAAATTTCCTCTCGAGCACTTTCGCACCACCGGACGCATTTGGAAAAATGCTTTACCCCCTTTTATTTTTTTTTTACACCCGAAATGAACGAGCTCCCTTTATGTTGCGCTTCTGGGATTTGACATTGGTACATGTTTGTCTGATAGTCAGCTAAACCGAAATTCAGAGTCGCGAATATTCGCGGTTCCCGCGATGCTCAGTTGTCGCTTTCCGTTTTACACGCAATTTCGATATTTTCCCATCGTATCGTCATACACGCGTATTTCCCATAATAGAACGTACGTTGGTACGCGCACTTTTGTTTGGGGATGAAATTGCAGAATGGGTTAAATTCTCGATAAAATTTTTCAAGTACCATAAACTTTGCGAAACTCGATCAATTTTGATATTTACCGATGACAATTTCCTGATGGAAAATTATTACACACCTTGTACACTCTCGATTGTGTTTTTGTTAATTATTCAATAAAAGTCTGAATTCACGAAAAATCTGATAACCGTTCAAAATATATGAAGGACGAGTAAATAATTTTTATCGATAATTTATATCGCCATATATATACCATTGTTACATATGTTATCTATATATAGCTGTATATACATAGCTACGAAATTCGGGTTCCTCGTATACAAACCAATTTCCGTTTCTATCTATAAAACTGTCGATCCGAATGTCCCAGGAATTCGATTAACGAAATTCGAAGGTCCAAGATAGCGAGCGGGAGGAAGGATCTGGGAGTAATAAGTAAGAGGAAGACAGAGCGTGTACGTAGGGGAGAGAGGGGAGTATGAATGGAAAATGGTTAAGGACGGAAAAAGAGAGACAGAGTCGTATAGTAAAAGTAGAGAGAGTTTATTTTAACAATTCACTTCGGTCGAGGGGTGGGGGAGGGGGGGGGGTGGAAACGCCGAACGAAACAGGCAGCCAACAGGCATTTTCTTCAATTCTTTCCAGCCCCTAGATACACGACTCTTCCTAGATTCTCCGTATAGTCATGGCCTACTATGTCCCCTATTCACTCTCTATATGGAGTATACACTGTGTATCCCATTTTGTACGGCAGCCCTTCTGGCGCCGTAGGAATTTTGGGGGCTGGAGCCCATAAAACCTTGAACTTCCCGTCATCAGAGCTACGACGCCAGAGACGATCAGCGTCTTCATACCGCGGGATGACCTAGTACCTGTTTTACAGGGATGCTGCGAATTTTAATCGGTCCAATGACTCTATGTAGTGTAAGGAAGGAAGTAGTGATAATTTCTGGCGTCAATGAGAATTTTCGATTTCGGAGATATATTCGCGGGTAATTAAAAATTACTCGCGGATTATTGTTTCCGGTGATATCGGAAAAGTTGTTTATTAGTAATTTTTTTTTTGGATTTTCATAGCACCGGTTCTTATAAAAGGGGCTTTTCTTTAATGTGAAAAGTTTGCAGGTTATCGACTCATTGATTCGCTCGAATTTACTGATTGTGCAAAGAGATAATTTTATCGCGAACAGTGGGCTGGACCCTGAGGGAGCTTTTCGTGGAACTGAGCAAGAGTAATTAGCCATTGGAATATTGAATGAAGGGTACTCCGTTAAATTGAATCAGAGAATCCTTGAGATTATGAAGCGTCTAGTACTTCCGGTAAAAGGAAGCCTCCTTACCAAGGATTTTGCAACGATCAGTTCTGCTGGCGGAGCTGAAAATTCTTGAGATTGGATGAAAGGCGTTTGATAAAATGAAATAAAAATAAAAAACACAAGAAAAGAAGAGTGGTTGATATTATTTTGCGAATCTCAAGAAACTTTAAGAGATTTATCGATTTTTGCAAAGCAACGCAATTTTTCTTGTATAGACGGTGAAGGATTCATTTTTCACCAGCAATTGTCTCTTTTTTTTCCTAACAATTTCTCTCATGGGCGGCATCAAGGTTTTCCTTGAAAAAGAAGGTAAATTTTTTTTAAATTTATTACCGAGAAAAAGTTTTTCTCTTGTTCCGAATCTACTTTATGAAGCTTGTCCTTATCCGAAGGATAACAGGATTATCTTGTAACATACAATTAGGACTAATGGCCGAACCGAGAGGATGTTACATAATAAAATCTGGCAAATCTTAACATTGAATTTGAGAATTTACCCAAATGGACCGAAAGACGAACGGATGGTGTGAATCCTTGTTGAAAAAAAAAATCAGTATCATTCAAAAATACATTAATTTTAATTTTTTTTAAATCGAAGCAAAAAAGGGTACGAGGTTGCTGATGAATGCTGAAGAGTGACGTATTTCCGGTAGACAGTGAAATTTGTTAAATAACAGGAAGTCCTCGAGAAGTTTAAGTTAGTAGCTGGAGCTTCCTCTTTCCTTGAAGCGGTAAGGTCCTCCTTTCCTCAGAGGATTAGGCGACAGGAATCTCCAGCTATAAATTCAGTACGCTGCCGGACTTACGCCCTTTTTGGTTAGCGGGCTTACACGTGTGTATATCTATAGCTTGATGAAGATAACAAGATCCAAAGTCCATTTAGATAAAAGTGAAGTTATATTAAATTTACACCGGGAACCAACCTCCAACCAGGATCGGACCTTCTGATAAGAGGACAGATTAGCAAATATTTCGAGAAGATCGAAGATGAAACAATCTCTCGAAAATTTTGGAGGTCCGGTGATTTTTGATTTAAATTTTCGTGCTGGCCAAATTCCCTGCCGATTGATGAGCCGTAACGACTCTACGAGAGTCAGAAGACTATCAACGTGAAAGGGGGTCGTTTCGATTGGGAGTTTATCGAAGGGTCCTTTCTTGACCCTTGTAAAATCTCTGTATGGCATATCAGGATCCTTAACACCTTCGTGAATTCGAGATGGTACAATTTACAGAATAGCGACCCTTGGAAGGTCCTTCGTGGGCGTAGGGGAACGATAAATATTCTATATTTTTTCAGACATCTTGGAAGGTTAGAAAAATCTTTCGAATAAACAGAACGAAGTAGAACGTTGCCTCAAGGGTTGAAGACTCTTTCGAATAGACGTCCGAGGGGACAGGGACGAGAATGGTTGGTGGATTTGTAATGCGAGGGTCCGAGGGTGATTTTTCGTATAAAAAAAAATAGGGAAAAAAAAAGGTAAATCCGAAAACGTAATTCGAGCCGTGACCTATTCTTTTTGATTTTTTCTCCTTACTCTTTTTATCATCGCTCGAAAATTCTTTCACTTTCGTCAAAAGGAAATCTTAGACTTTTGATATTTCGATGAAAATTATTTTTTACGAAAGGACGAGTAATATTTCAAAAGAAAATAAATACAAATTTTGGACGATTCTCACGTTCTACGTAAATCTTCTATCTGCCTCACGAGATATCTTAAACAACTTTATTCGCCACCCCCCCCCCATAGAAATTCAATACTCGTCGCTCGTTCTCCCTCGTTCGCATTACTGAAAACTCATCCGAGTGAATTTCTATGTGGTAAATCAACTTCTTCCCTATCGATAATGGAAATATATTACATAGTCAATGGAATCGAAAGAAAGTCAGTCACTGCGGTACTCAAATATTGAATCACGGAAGCAGCCAGACCCGATGAAAGTTCTTAAGGAAAATTCAGAGTTCGATTGGCGACGGAAAAATTGTTTAATGGAATCCGTGATTATTCATATACAGATAAGGAGAGATTTTCGCGAGGCAATCGCGATTTAATTTTAACGATCGACGCTCGACGTCGCGAATTGAAAAGTCCCAGGAGGAGCGTCAATTTCAAATTTGAAAATTTACTAAGGCAACTCGGTTCTGCAACTGTTCTTTCTATTTCTCCTCTTACTCTCTCCATATATCTAAGTCTATCTTTCTTTCCCAACACCCCTTTCTCCCTTCTCTTGTTTTTTTTTGACCAAAACAACTTTCACCAACAACTGCACCTCCGAGTCCACTTGAGGGTAGAACGATCGGAGGGAGGGGGGATATTTCAAATTCAAAAAAAATCTTGATGGTCGGGCAACCCTTAAAGCCGTTAGAAATAGAAGCCGCAGCCCAGTAGGAAAGACTGTGAACTGAAGAATAAAAATAGTAGCGTAAAGAAAGCTCCGGAAACTGAGAGGAAAAGGAGTTGGAAATAAAAATAAAAAAAAAAGAATTTCAAAGGAGTCTGGTAAAATAATAAGTAAGTCAGGGGTCTGTTTTCCTTATCGTCCGGATTGTTTGCGAAATTTCCATTGTATTTTTAAGCAAAATGCAAATCGTCGGATCAACGTAAATAAAAGGACTGAAATTATTCTCTGAAATACACGTGTACATGCGATAGGGGCGACACCTGGTGTCGTGTAAAATAAAAATTTTCACCACTGCTCATGTTATCACCAGATAATCCGTATGTTATTTTGTACAACAAAATTTAAAAAATGGCGCCTAACGGAATGTCACCGCTGTGTAGAGGTGTCAGGAAAATATGTTGAAAAAAGTGTACAGACTCTCGCAGAAACAAAAGGAAAAAAAGAGAATGGGTGAACACACCGGGTATAGGAGAATCCTAAAAAATTTACTCAAATTCTTTTTTTCATTTCTTCAAATCCCCGAACCATCCTTCCCAAAACGAAAATGCGTTTAGGCGCGTTGCGGCTGCTGATGATGTAAAACGGTACGAGGATTCATGAGGATTTACCGTAATGCTTCGTTCTGCGTAACTCTGCTCCTCCCGGTGCCGCTTCGTGAGTTTGTCTTCTTAGGGGGGGGGAGAAAAAAGTTGAGGGATAAAGGGAGATGAAGAAGAGCGACCCTCAATAAAACAAAAAAGATCTACCAAAATGCTGATCCGAGCCAAAGACATAAGAAACAGAAGTGACAAAACCAAAAGGAGTATCGATAAGAATACTTGTGAACAGCATCCGGTACAGTCAGTGGAAAAAGTATAAATAAAATTCAAGAAATCGATGGGTATCGAACCAGACCAGATACCGAAAATAACTACCAAACTGTCTGTACTACATATGTATATGTATACTTTACGACAGACATAACCTAACCTGCGAAAATTCTTATCACATCTTCATCCAACTGTTGGTTTATTAATGAGGCTGATACCCGTTTCTCCTGTACCTTTAGATACCCATTCAACCCTTTCGTTCGCCATGGCCAACGAACTGTGCAGCCTCCTCGCTCTCGATATTCCCAGCATCAGTTATACCTGGAAGATCCTTTAGTATTTAATAAATAGTTTGGCGAAAATTAATAGAATTTTCTTTAATTATTTTTTGTGACATCCCTAACCTTATTTTTCTTTGCTCTGCCGATTCGGATGCTGTGAAAGTGATAAGGGCTGGAGAGACGTAAAAAAAGAGAGAGAGAGATGGGTTTTAAAATTTTCAAGAGAAATGGGCTGGGAGGAGTAGATAGGTAAGGGTAGATCAAGAAAGAGGATGGAACAAAAGTTTCCGCGTGGGTAAGAATAGCGACGCTCCAATTTGGCAGAGGTCCATCGTGGGGTGTTATAGTAGGAGGGTAGGACGAAAAAAAAGAAGAGGGAAAAAGAGAGCCTGGAAAAATGGCTGGACCTTCCTGCTGCTTAGCCCGTGAATTTTTTGTCAGGTCCGAGAATGCCGGGCGGTTTAGGGACGTCGCTATTTATGTCCTCTCGAATTTATTTCCATCCCGTGGAAAAGCATTTATAAGCGATTCTCGGCCTGTCCCGTCCCTTCGCGTGCCATTATTCGCGATGCAAATTTTTACCTGAAACGAGTAAACTGAATTATTATTTTTTCGACTTTGTTATCCGTTGATATAATTAAGGAATTAAGAACAGTTTTTTTATAATACTTTTAAAAGCTCATTTTCCGAGAATAGTTGAATCCATATATATATATATATATATACTACCTCACGCGAACTTGTGAACTATAAAGAATTATCCGTATCACCACGCAAGTTATCAAGTGACTACAAATATGATATTTTGAATATTCCTACTGTTATATCATAACCTGATAACAATCATTCAACTGTTCGAATAAGGGTTCTGTTATGCTTTAGTTTATTAGGAAATAATTTTTTTGGAAAAAAATTGGTATCTATACTTAATAAAATATTCCTCTTGATATGTTTAACGCGAGGTTTTCATGGCAATTGCTTTGAGAAAATCCAAAGAATACAATAATAAATAAAACACCAATTTTGAGCGGTAGAAAAAAAATACAAGGGACGGAAATAAGATACAAAGGACCACGTAACATGCCACTCCGAAGAAGTTGAATAAAGAAAAAAAAAAGATTTTTTAAATAAATATAAATAACAAATTTACCATCAGTGGGAGCGAGAGTGAGAGAGAATGTTCCATTTTGGATTTTTGGAATTAATTAATCTAGATAGCTGAACGTCTGAGAGATATGATTTCCGGTTACGTAGTTAATTAATTAAAAAAAAAAAAGTAATAAATTTCCAAATGGATATAATTGGAGGAATTATTAATTACCGCCCCGGGAACGTAACATTCAGACAGCGTTGTTTCTCCAGCTCCAACTTTGCGTTAGGTTGGGGTTAGGTTAACTTACGTAATAGCTCACAATCATCGCCCGACGATAATTGTAATTAAGGGACGCGGAATCTGTAAATTATACCGCGATAAACCAGAGGAACTCAGGGCGGCCGCCGGTTCGCGCGCAATTATTCCTACCAATGGCGAATCGTGATTTCAAATTAACTGCCCACCAGTTTCCTCCTATTCGGCCAATTCCCATGAGAAATTATCGCTAATCGATAAAAGGGCACGGCGATGGTGATAAAGTGGCGGGAAATACGAATTAAAAAAAAAATTTTATTTATTCATCCCCACCACCGTCTTAGATCTCGTCTACGTTTGGATCTCAATACGCAATTTCTCATACGTGCCTTTTCATCCATATGCATGTGTAACCTCTTCGCGAAAGGATTTAGTCGCTCAAACTTTACTCATGAAAACTACCCAGAAGCTCCCATGGGATAGCGTCGCAGATGGTACTTTCCATGTATTCCCTGTAAGATACGTATGTACGTCTTTCAATGGAGCTACGTGAGATACGTCTTTGCGAATTGGGTCTCTATAGGGATTTCAGGCTAGCCAAAGATTCAAATAGTACCAAATGATATTAGCTATTCGGAGTGCGAATTCGCCTATGCATCAACGGCTCTGGTTTATAGCTGGCCTTCCTATTAAATCAGTGCTGATTAATCCCACCAGAGGGTGCCGACTGTACTGACTGAAAGACCAGGGATTCCTACAAAGAGGTCAATCCTCTCAGGGTCAATCCTTGATACCCATATTTTGATATACAGAATCGAAGATAATCAGACTTTAAATTTCTTGAAAGATATGATTAAGAAGTGAAGTTAAGTGCGGTAAAAAAATGGAATTAAAATCGTTAAAAAAAAAAATAAATATTGAATATCGAACTAGGAAGTATTTTATATCTACTTCATAGTGAATGATCGATTCCACTTGGAGGATTGGTTAAAAGGTTCGCAAATTGGAGAATATTATATTGTAGAATCAGTTTATATATATATATATATATATATATCATTTATTCCCTTAGAATTTTCAGTCTTATTTACCGCGCCGTCCTGGCGGCCGATGTCCTGGTACGGAACTAAGTGGCTGCGGACCAGTCGGATTAATCATCCTCTGAGTAACTTTGAAATTGTCTCGAATCTCACCCTATCCACCCTTATTCTCTTTATCTCTCTCTGTCTACCCCCCTCCCACCCTTCCTACACCCCCCGTCTCACTATCTGTCTACCTAACAGTCTTCGACTACCTCAGAGCTGCTTCCTTCCTCTGGCACTACTCGCCCTGCCGACGATTTCTGATTGTCTCAACACCCCTCGGCAACCCCTACCGGTCGGTGCACTCGCTCAAATCCCGCAATTCCAGCGAGTAGCTGACTTGACTTTTTAACTCTGTTTCCTACCTCGTCTCCCGCCAGCCCCTTGACCTTTGCCACCTGAAACCCTCTGCCGCCTACAGCTTCCATTTAACGGACGAGTTCCTTCGGTAGCTACAATTGCCAACTCCTACGCGGCAAATATCGAGTGGAATTGCAGATTCTGTAATTGACACTGAAATATATATATATATACACGGTGTAAGATCCAACTTGAATTATTTTCAACGTCAGGCTATTCTCTCGCGTACAACAATTCGCATCGTGCCGGTTATTCACAATTAGTGAAAAGCACGTCGCTAATTTAACTGCGAGACAACATCCGAGCGACTCCGTTCTCAAAGCAGTCGGCGATAAATCGCCGTTCTTGTACGTCGTAGCGCCCAGCACAGTTACATATACCCAGTACGCCTTACCTTATCCCAGCCGTGACTTATGGTTGCAACTCCAAGAGAACGTAATCTCGCAACACGCATCTTCTTGTAGTCAATCGCCTCCCTCGGAGATACGCACATTTATCAATGTACGTGGCAGGAGAGCGAAACCACCCCATGACCTTTTAGAGATTCGATTATTTCCGGTTGCCCGAAGACCTGGTCTAAATAAAATAAAAAAATAAGAGGACCCTTCGAGAACAGCTCGCTCGAAGATCTCGAACGATTTCGAGATTGAAAGTTGAAAATCTTAAAAATTTAATTTGTCGTGAAGAAATGAAAAAAAGGTCACGCTGAACCGTGAGTTAAATTTGGATGAAAAAAAAATGATTTTCCGACATAAAATTCATTTTTGACAGTGACAAGAGATCCCGGTATGTGTATGCATGGTTAGTGAGCAACACGGTACATAATACATCAGTGCTGCCAACAGCAATAATTACACGGCCGGCAAGAACACGGGACCCAACCCTAGCTGAAATCCAGGCTTGTCGCGACCACCGGCTCCCCCCTGGTTGCAACCGTCGACGTAATTTGAATGCATGGAAAATGTCCTGTAACAAGCTTCATCGGCTGTGCTTTATCAATCCAATAGTATCGCGCTGAATGGAACCGACCTGGTGGTCAATGTTATTGAGACAGTGTTGAAATAGGGAGGCGAATAACCCGGGATAAAGGCAATAGCCGATCAATTAGTGATCGTTATTCAAAAGTTCATCGGGGGGGGGGGGGGGGCATGTTTTGATAGGGCGATATCGCTGCCCGCTTGTTTAACGTGTGAACGTACCTGTGATACAGGCTTAATTAGATATCACCTGGTGTACCTTAACCATGCAATTAGGTTAACTGCCCGTGAATATTGCCGATCCGTTCGGTGCATCGGTGCGCGACTGATTTGTTCCTTGACAAACAGTATTCGATTTCCTGTTCGAGGACGTGGCTGTAGCCTGTCGGATACCTAAGGAGGCTGCTCTCCCGGAGTCCTTATAGGAGTGCGGTACTTGGAAAGGACCAAGACTCAAGGACATCACGTGGTCCATTGCTTGAGAGGGATGTTGAGGGATATCTGGTACTGGATGATATCAAATGGCACTTTATTCTTGATTTAAGGATCATCGGTATCTCGGTAGTCTGTGCTGAATCGAACGATAAAACCATTATCAGGTAATCCTGATTGATTATATTTAATTTTGGAAAAAAAATAATTTTGACATTGTTAATCGCATAGTATCAAATTAATAGCGATTAAACGGTAATTAATTATTAATTTGCTTGGTGATTAAAAATTTTTCTTAATCCTCTTATGATTCTATTTCATTGTTCTTCGATACTATTTGACCCTATTGTATCAGGAATAACGTTTAAGGGATTTTAGACAATAAACTCATCTCACGTTGATCTTTGATATCGATGAGATGCTGGTCTCTTTTTATGTTGTTGGCAGTGGTGGCGTTTTGGGTTTCTTAAACAAAGAATATACGATATTGGAAACAAAGGGATGAAGAAAAATCTCAGAAATCCAACTCCGAATCCAAGGAAACTTAAACCTGCTAATTAGCGTCTGGAGCGATGATCCTTTATGGTCGGCACAGAATTCTCTAGGAAGTCGATGGTTGGTAGCACTGCGACTGCTTTTGGTCTAATAAAATCCGCAGCTAACGTTACGAGGTACCAGGACATTAAGTAATTGAATGCAATCAGGAAAACACTCATGGACCTCTTACTCATTCAATTCTCTTCGAGAAATCCCAACCCTCGAAATTTTAACGAGCTCCTCTCGGAGTCCTGCTACGTTTTCTTTGAAACCCCATAAAAAACTTGTTTCACCGTCTATAAAAGTGAAGCACAATCGACTGCGTCTATCACTTTAAACCATATATATATATTGTGAATATAAATTTATAATAACGTAACTAGATTCGATGCTGACAATTTTTATGTGTTATTCGCTCATGGTGCATGACCTTGTTCAAAATTAAATTATACACTGTACGAGAATACCTATCTTAATTGTTTTTCTTATCATTCGTACGACCCGTGTGTGCGTCACAAAATAAAATTCCACTAGGATAATTAATCGAGTCCATGAAATTCCTAGGACTTCCCACGTTCATCTAATCGGAGGCTGGAATGATCTCCTTGAAATTGGGATCGATCAGAAACGGAAGGGCAAGGTACCTCAGTCACGATATCAACCAATGTCTTTATCAGAAATCCATTGGGCTCTTGCGAAGTCCTGGACTATATCTTTGGCCATGCTGCCGAATCGTAAATAGATTGTAGATCGTTTTCAGTCATTTCAAAAATCACTCATCCGTTCCATTCTCACTCCCACTCCCCCACGTGACCCGCTGGGCAAAGACGTACCAAGTCGTGATTAAAGTTTGCCAAGTATCCAAAACTCTAAGGACACCCTATAGATGTCGCCGTAGTCACTACACGTGAAGTACGACTCATACGACAGGATCGTAACGATTGACAATTGGTGCAATTTCTACGAGTGGATCCTGGACGAGAGGCAGGACGATTTCGTTTTATTGGCGACGTGAGGAAAGGCCCAGGTGACCCTTTGGTATCGTGCCAGTTCTCGATCCTGTTCTGAGACCCCGTGGGAATTGTTCCCGTCGACGGTAGACGTATCGGACCTTTCGTGAGCGTCGCGACGCTAATGGATCTATCGACTAGCGCCCATCTACTTACCCAGCTACGTGTTGCAGGCGGCCATCATAGGCCGGTTTTTTACCCTTTGGAGTAATAAATAATTGCATCAGGACAGCCATTAGAGACTGACCGAAGTACTCGAGTAATTGCGGTAAATGTCTGTTTAGTGAGGAAAAACATTTTTGAAAATTTTCAAAAATCTAAATTTACGTTATTATCGATCTTATTTATGCTTTCGAAACACATTTTTCACGTTCTAATTGAACCTCGAGAGTTTTCATTTAAATTCCCATTGGGATTTATATTGAATAATTCTTGTATGACGTTCTGTGCAGTTCTTGGGAATTTCTCCGATCCAATTCCAGGCACAATTCCCATCGACACTGCCAACTTGACGAACTATGTATAATCGTTCTAAGCGACGACCAAGTCGCTTTGGGTGTTGGGTCCTGGCAACTTCCTTAGTACTTGACATCCCCAAAGCGTTTGCAAAGTCTTTATTTAATTTACGTCATATTCCAGTTATCGTCTCGGGCAAAACCCCTGGCGAATACAAACCCCGTGACCACATTCAGTTACTCTTACGTGACCTGAGAGAAATCAAGTTCGCGTGTCACGTTTGGGTCATAGAAAAACTGCAGTTACCGGTAAGTAAACTTTAGCGTGACAGGAGTTTGCTTGGATAGAGTCATTTTCTGCGGAAGTTCACTGAGAAAGTTCGCGAAGTCTCGGTCCAAATTCGTAGGACATGCTGAAAAGTCAAAAAAAATTTAATTGGAAAAAAACTTTTTATATCTTCGTCAAACATAGCAGACACGCGAGGTAACAAAAAAATGGCCTGCCAATAAATATTTTTTCTCCATTGACAGTGTTGCCATCGCACCGAATTGTCACTGTCACTTTGGGGTAGTTAGTAGCAGTTCCTCCAGGGAGTAAATTTGGAAATGGCCGGCCACCATGGAGCCCTTCGTTATCCAAACGTCAGCTATCCTCTGTACAATTATCGGTTACTGGACGAGAAGGTACTAGGCCTTGGGGTAGGTTCGGCAAGGGTAGGTCTGTCTCCAGTTCGGAACGTCTGCGTGGGTACAGGTTGATCCAAGAGTAACGCTGGTATCGCCTAAGCGTATTGCGGCCATTCGAACCCTTAACGGTGCATCTGGCTTCGAGTTCACATAGGGTAGTTACGGGTTCCCGGTTGTTACCTGTTGTTTAGGGGTTGCAGTTAGTTCATTATTGCACTCTCGGGGACGTCAGGCTCCCTGGAAGTCAAGGAGCACTTGGTCCAGCACGAGGAACATCAGAGGCAGGAGGAACAAGCAGAGCAGAGAGAACGAGGGAGAGGAGGAGAGACGAAGGGTGGTCCATTGGAGAACCAGGGAGGAGAATGCAGATCACGTAGGTAATTGGCCGGTCGGTAATGTAGGGAACTACGTAGGCGGTACACGGAGTAGTAACGTACTTATGTAACGCGCTACAGTTACATGCATTTATTTATATACAGTAAACAAGTACATATATATACACATATATACGCAGCAGCCCTATAAAATAAATTCTCCTTGAAAACTACGTTATTACGTAGTCGGACATTTTCCTAATTTAACTCCCTCTAATTCGACGTTCGCCATTTTTATCTTTCACGAATTACCCGTATCTTCTGGTTATTTTGACACGTGTCACCAATATTTACACGTATCTGTGTTACATGCTCTGTATTTTGTATGCTTCTGTTTTTTCGTTGCCATGGTTATTTTTTTTCTGTTACATAATCCTCCCTCCCCCTCGCCCCTCCGCCACCCGTCACCCGCCGTTATTTTCCTCTTTATTGTCAGTTTGAATGTCGGCAGCTCTTGGCTCTGTACAGTCTGCATAAAATTGAACGAATCCACTCGGCATCCTCGCTTCGCTCGACACCAGAGGTGGATGAGGAGAATGGCGAAAGGATGAATGGAAAAGAGAAGAAAGGTGAGGAGGAGCAATCTCTTCCATCAGTAAGAGCGGACCTCGAAAGCTCTTGTTTGGTATTAACGGACACGTAGTTAAAAGGAGGAAAGCACGATGCAAATTGAAGCTGACCTCGCGCGGGGTCGCATCCTCGCTCGGAAGAAAAGACGCCAACACGCTTTACGGTCTCATGAATATTGTCGGATATCCATCCGTAATACATAGGCTTCCTTGGCGCTCTCTCACCTTCGAACTGCTGCTGCCATCTAGGGAGTGTAGACACTTGTCGACTTATGAATACTGCATGTGATCCGTTCTTAACTTTTTCTCTTTTAGACTATACATGTATATAGGTATATATATATATATATATCTCGACGGAAAGATAAAGAAGGATCAGGAGGCTGGATCCTTGGGAATGCTGATCCGTTCCTGTGGGATGAAATTGAGAATTCAGACTGATGTCCTGTATGTCCTCACTCTCGTAGATCACATCTTGTGCGTGAAATTTGGATTTTCAGTTAATAGCGTTATAGCGATGAAATTAATTATAAAGCTCGTTCTTTTAATGAAACTAATTGTACGTTACATTCCCGTGGAGTTTTAACTTTTTTTTCTGGAATTTACGTAATTTCTCACACTTCGGGTCATCTGCTAGGGCGCGGGACTTCACTTTTTTTTTCGTATCTCGATAAAAAGATACTTTCTATGGCTTCGTCGGAGGGACTAGTCTCGTGGTGCCGAAAGGACATATTTGTGAAGCAGCCAAGACGCCAGGGAGAAAGCTTTTATAACGGCCACCCTGTATAAAACCAAGGGAAAACATGCATTTGTATGAAAATCCTGCTTAGCACGGTGTTAAACTTTATCTAAAGTCCTTCAGCAGCTAGTTTTCCTAACCCCAGGAGCTAACTCGTATTCGGCAAGGCTGTGGCCACCGTCCTCTTAAGAAAACTCAGGCTGCCAACCCACTTCGACGCCACTTCGTTTATCTCGAACGAGTTACAAACTGGCAATAAGTGGTTGGTGAAACGAAGGAGAGGGAAGCCACGTGACCACTTTTAGGCATCTTTGATCAGTTCACACGAATTCTCACGCTTCTCCATTTCCACTCGTACCAACTGCTCCCTAAACGACTGCACACTTGCCGGTGCACCAGGAATGCCAACCCCAAAAAAATTTGAGCCTCTTCCTCTACGTTCTCGAGGAAGCCAAAAACTCTACAGTCAATCCAGAGTAGATATAAACTACCCACCCCTAAGGAACTTACTTCTCGGAGACACGATCTTGATTAAGTTTGCCAAACTGGTTATGTCGAGTTCTCGAACCGAAGTGCGAGTTTCCGCGTCAGGAGATGAAGGGGTAAGAAGTCAACCGGAGACACACGAGAATTTACTAAATAACTAATCCGTGGGAAGGAACGCGTCAGATGTCAAATTCTCACACATTTTGTCGATCGACTTTCAACGTCCCCTCGTGTCTTAACTTCCGTTTCCTCCCGCTACCGGCAGAGGGCAGGAGCTGAATACCTCTTACTTGGATGCTTACCCATACGTACCGGGTGACTCATTTAAAGCAATTCAGTCAATTATGTATCCTGACTGTTTCACTTTAGCCACCCGGTACATTCGTTCGTCTCGTATCGAATTTACGACCTTACGCCACGACTACTAGCCGTTTTCGTCAACGTAACGTCAACGTAACCTCAACGCTACTAAACATCGTCGCTCTCTGTAAAGGACGAAGAAAGAGAACGGAGCTTTAGGGTTGCGAACTCATGGGAAAGATCTTACCCGTTTCGTGACCGCCTCCCGCCCCACCCCACCCCCATGTATTATTCATAGGGAATCGTGACTGATATTTCGTACGTGGCACTTTACTTTCGTTCAAGCCTCCTTCTCATTCTCCGCATCCTTCTCCTCTTTCTTCTCATTCTCCTTATACATATCTTTCTGGAGAAGAGGCTCCTATACGTGTCACAGCTCTCTTAGATTTCACGTGACACGATGGCCCTTCCGGGTTACCTACTTCTCTTTCTACATCTTACCTGAAATTCAAATATTCAGCTTTTATTATTTTTTTTTCCAAAAATTTTTTTTTTATTTTTTACCTTCTTTTCCTATACACCACTGGCATTACAATGTTTGCACGTGATTTGCATGACTCACGTGGGACTACGGGTTTTCTTTCTTTGTCTTGCGCTTCCTATGCCTTTTTCTTTTATTTACGCACACGCGTGAACAATAGTCATGCGTGTCGATTTAATAATTGAACCAGCAATTCCGTACGGATTCTTATCTTTAGAGGCTGCAAAGTTACTTGAACGTTCGTGAATTTTGTATTTAATTTAGGATAATCCCGTATTATTCTCTGAACATTTAGAACAACTCGAGATAACTGTAGGAGAAACACGATTTTGCTTGCGCATAGAATTTCAGGAAATATTCGTAAACTAAACGAACTATAGGCTGGGACTGTTGGATAAAAAAAAACGTTTTACAAAGGAAAAAAAAATTAGAATTTATTCGTTGTTAATAATTGCATAAAATTATTTAAAAAGTTGTATCACGGCTTGTTTTAATTAGACGATTATAATATCCAATATCAGTCCTGAACTTACCACGTGTTAAAATTTATTTACGTAATGGACTAAATGACGTACCTATCGTTATAGTACACCCTGTACATGACAGGTACTCTCCCTCCTATTGAAAGGATTTCATCCCCTAATTCTAAGCTGGTAGCTCAAGGATGCTCGCTACCGACCAACGACGACGTCGACTTCTTGTGCTACATTATTCTCAGTAGCGTCCAAAAGATATATGGGTTGGGGGTTGTATTGGGGGGAGGGGAGGGGGGTTACGTCGAGTATCCTGAAAGACGATAACAAGGTCTTCGTTTAACAAGGCTCGGATGCTTTTGAAAAAATCATATAACACATAAAATCCCTTATTCGATCCCTTCTTGAAAAAAGACGCCGACCGTCGAAAATTTTTCATGTGGCGTCCAGACGCCATGCGTACCAAATCTAATTGCGTGAACGTGTATAAATCAGAAAACACCGTCAAATACGTATTTTAGTACGTAGAAAATATATTTCACCCTTGTAATTAGGGTAACGAGGAGCAGATAAGGGTTGTCATTGACCGAAATTATACCTGCCATGTATAACACGTGTAAATTGTAGGGCTAGTTGAGGTCAGGAAACACCCTTAAAATATTAAGGGATGATACCTTCACAGGTTCCATCTGAGCATACTCAACCCTGGGTGCGAGTAGAAAATACCTATTCTCTGCCTACCCCTGAAGCGAAAAGACGGGATTAAGGGATCCCACGTGGGTCTTACGGGACGTTAAGGTCCTGTTAATCCTGACCTTAGTTCGAGACTGGCAGAAAATTGGGTTCCGGCTGGGCTGGTTGATCAGAAAAAAATAAATAAATCAAGAGACCTTGCGGACCCTTCGCATATTATCCTCGTGGAGAAATCAAGGTCGCGTCTGAGATATTTTCACATGTGCGTCCGACATGGATGCTTGTGGAGCAAGATGAAAATGAGATGCGGGGAGAAAAAAATTTCGATCAAGAACAACACAAAGGAAAAGGCAGCTTAAGAGATGTATGCGATACGTTGGTATAAGGGAGGGAAAGAAAAAAGAGTAAAGGACGTACGTGAGACAGCGGGGCAAATCCAACCCCCGGATAATCGGCCGTCGGGTTATGTTATGTTTCACGGGATTCTTCGAGATTTAGAATAACAGGGATTGGGGACTCTGCTGGGAATGGTTGGTTAGGCTCTATGGTTATAGGCTACCTCGTATAGAGAGAAAGTCCAAGAGTCCAGGCGGCCAGGCGGCCTCGTAGACGAGCGCAGACCTACCAGAAGGGTGTCGTTCGTGGTTGGGGTAACAGTGGATACGTGACCAGAATCAACGAATGGCACGGTGGTTACTATCGTACAGTGTGGACACACCCTGTGGCCAACCTTCTCCTCGCAACCTATTGCTCCCTGTCTCTCTCTCTCTCTCTTGAACTATATCTACATCTTCTCCCTTTGTCTTTGGACCAACTGCGGTTGGTACCCCGTCGAAGGGAAAACTCTTTTCGAGAAACGTTACCAGGATGACTGACTGTACGACTTCTAACTTTTCGAGCAGTTTGTTCAACTTGTTAAAATAAGGTTAGACTGCTTTGCTTTGTTATTATTATCATCGCATCGTTATCATTTAATTCTTGGAAAACGAAGGGGAAAAAGGGATCGATCGAAAACTGTAATGGTAGGTGGAAAGATTGAAGACTGAAATTGATAATAATTCTTTAAAATTTTAATTAATTATCATTTATAATGAGGTGTGAAATTCGTGAAATTATCTTCGTGTCTCGGTCTTCGGTTTGGGCTTCGACCCTCGAGTAAGGAAAAGAAAGAAAAAGGCTTTCAGTCGATCGTGATTAATCACCAATCAGCGGTTTAGAATTTTTCTAGCAGGCTGACAGAGTGGGAGGTAGAGGCTTTTTTACAGGGCTGGAAATTTGGTTAAGTAAAATCGTCTCCCGACGTCGATGTAACTTTTTTCGAAAATAATGAAAACGCTGCCTGTGTTCGTCGAGCGTCGATCGATCCAACCCAAAGCGACGTGGGACATCGCGAAACGCACCTTAAGGTATAATAAGTCGACGAGTCGCGACTATAAAGGGTTAATAAATGCACCTGCGATAGTAGCAATGGCGTGTCTCGGCTCCAGTATAGAACACGGATAGGGTCAGACGTGAACGAAGCCTGTGAAGCCCCACATTGGCACGCTTAGTTAAGTCGACGTCCACCTATATGAAGCATTATGCACGTGGCTCTAGGCGAGAGAGCGACAGTCGCGCTCACGAGAGATCACCCTAAAGGCTGAATAATAATAACAATCATCGAGAGACTAAAATCCAGACAGCGTAAGGGTCGAATGAAGAATTTTTTAATTTTTCAGCCAAAATTGACACGATCCGAATTTTGGGGGTGAGTAGGCCTGAAGGGTGGTTTTATACTGGGGTGAAATAAGAAAAAAGAATGAACTGTACAACAAGTATAAAAACTGTAGTTACATAGATATTCCGTATCTGAATTTTACCCTTTAGAAATAAGGGTTGACCCTGCAGCTCTTAGACACGAAATATCATGCTCGTTTTCCCGGGCAAATTGGCTTGCGAATCGGTTCCAAAATCCAAAAGGTCCTTAACGACCCTCGATTATGGCTTCCACGAACAATAATCTTTTCAGATAAATTTTTTCGACTCACATAGTCCGTTGATGCACCGATCTTGAATTGCTCTCCTCCGAGTATGGTACAGTCGTTCTTTCGAAGCGGTGCCGTGGAACGAGAAGAAGTGACTGAAGAGGAAGAGAAAGTGAAAGTATCGCGAAGAAAGAAAAGAAAAGGTATGAATAGAAGAAAGGGGGCCGTGGGGGGGGGGGGGGGGGGAAGAAAGAAGAACTTGAAGACCGATTTCCAAGAGTCCATTCTTCCCCGTTCTACCCCACTTGGTCTCAATTCGCCGCGAGCGAAAACAAACAAATTTTCTTCCCCCTCTTCGATCTTAAGATGTATAAAGCTGAACCTAACCTAACCTCACGGAACCTTCGGAGACATCGATGCCATATAGACTAGGAACGAGTATCGGAACTGGAACGGAACAGTGGATCATGCGAACCATTCCTACCGATTGTTACTGGGGGGCACATGGAATAATACATGAGAATTAGAGAGATGCGTCTCTTCTGGTCCTGTGCAGAAGGCTGGAATGGAAATTCGTTCGTGTGACTTCGTACGTCTTCGTATAATCTCGGGTATCCTCGTGTTAACCACCCACGTAGCAGCGATCAGTCTTCCTTAGCGGGACTAGAGTAGACGAAGATGACTTTTTTGTAGATGGTCTTGAACGGGGTTTTAGATGTATTTTTGAAAAGAGTAAATTTTGGTTCTAGAATTTGGAAATTTTGCGAATGCCTTACTTTTTAACGTGACGTATGTAATTCTAAGGGGTGAAGTAACTAGTTAGTGGAAATGTAAGTGGCTGAAGGGGTTAATCGGTCGATAACATCGAAAACTTGATCAAGTAGCTGAATAAAAGAAAAGCTTGGACGTCTTGAAGTTAGGCGGTACTGAAGGGGTTGTTGATGAGGATATAAACGTGACGAAGGAATCGGCTTGCGGCCGATTGGGGATTTTCTTTTAGTCTGGTAACCACACGATATTCCAACCACCAGCTCACCAGCCTGATAAACCAAAATCCCTAGTGATCGGGAAGCATTGAAATTCACCAAGAGGATTTGGTGGGCTGAATGATTTTGCAAAGCAATTTCGAATTGTCAGTTAATTACACGTAGAGGTTACGAATTATAGATTTCCAAAAAAATTCTCATTGCGGTTTTCGGGCAAAAAAATTTCTCTCCACCGAGAGACGGAAAATGTATTTTTTTGCCCGAAAAAAATAACATGGACGATTTTTCATCTACAGGCATTAATCGTTAAACTCGAATGTCGGCCGTTTTTCTATAATCCAATGGTCTGCGTCGGTCGTCCAATAAAATACGACGTTTATATCAGAAATAATGCGAAGTGACGTCATCCGCGTCCCACTCGGTTTTCCAACTTCAGAGTTTCCCGGTTTTTCACCATTTTGATACTCCGACTCCCGCACCCCTGTTCCTCGGGGATTAATGACCCCGACTCGTTTCCGACATTCCGGACAATCGATTGGGCTTCGATGCCGTCGGAAATCATGCGAAGACCCTCCGCCTGAGTTTCATCGTCTTCGGCCTGTCTAGTCAGCGCTTCTTCCATTCGTTGCGCAACGCATTTTTCAAATAGCACGAGAAATATAAAAAAAAATCAGCATCGTATTCTTAAATCGAACTATTCAAGTTTTTTGAAAAAAAATTAAACACCCCATTTTTTCCGGATTCGAGTAACCCTCAATAATTAAGGGTGACTTTTTTCCCCCGAGAAAAAGAAATTCGTCGTAACGCCTACGCGGCATGTAAAAAGTACCAAGAGCACAAGTGTCGTTACGTTCCTGGACAATATGGCAATAAATTTTAAAAGCCTGGCAGACGCGGAACGTAATGCTTTCTAGAAAAAGTTATCACAGCGGGATATAACGACGAAAAATATTTAGTGTAGCAAGTCGAAGCCAAGGCAATTTTAACCCAGTTCACACTAGGCGAACATTGAGATTGTTTACGAGGAAATTATCCGATCTCTCGTAGGAACGGGCTGAGAAGTTGTGCAAGGGGCAGGAATTCCATCGTAGATTTAAACCGGTTGGCCGGCCTGACTGGCGACTTTTATCATCCCCTAAAAAATTGCCGATGTCTTTTCAGCGAAGTATATGGAAAATGTATTATAAAGAAAAGTAAGGTCGAAGGTGGTGTACAGTGGGGGAAGGTAAAAAAAAATGAAAATAGAAAAACATGTAGAGGGATCATGCGAAGGGGTTGCAGTTGACTAGACTCTATACTGAAAGGGAAAAGACATGACGAATGGGGTAGCAGTGTCCGATTACCAAAGGCAATTTATCGAGGATCTATTGCGATATTGGTTGAGAGGGCTAAAGTTACGAAACGCAATCCATTTATTGTTCTTTATTGTTTTTCTCCCGATCAAGCAAGATGGATGCCCGTCCATTGTCCGTCCTGCCGGAGACCCTAATTGATTTAGCGTTATAGGCTGTTGCCCGTCGATTGGCCTATATACAAAGGGACCTCCGATAAGACTGATAAAACTAGCCTCTAAAGAGGAGAGGAAATTCATCCCTTGTCCTCGTCCTTACTCTTTCTCAGGAGGGTCAGTACTCAGGATTTGGATTAACCTTTAATGCCCGTATAGGACTTCGAGTGAGTTCAAAGGTCACGGGAGAGGTGAGGGTAGTGGAAAATTTTCAAAATTGAATTTTAGTAAGAGGAGAAAAGGGGGGGCGAAAAAAAGGAGGGTATGGAAATACGAAGATTTAAAGCTCTATAAAATTCATTTACTTAGAGGTCTGATCTTTTCACTTATTTTCTACTGATTTACCCAAGTGAACTGAGGGTTGTTCCTGTCGGAATTACACCCTCTAAAAATTCTTATCTTTTTAACACAAGGGTTCCTCGGAGCCGGTGATAAAGGCTGATATCGTTGATCGGATCGATATCGATAATATATATTGATGTATCGATAGTCACATAAGACCCTTCTGAATCCCATAAGCAGGCAATAGAAGAAGCTGCGAAGCTCCGGGCTGGAGGTTCCTGAAAATGTCGGCTGGTCCCGAGGGATTTTTCTGAGCCAGGAATTTTTACGAGGTTTCAGACATTTCCTTATTTCATCCCCTAGTTCCTATTTCAACCCTTTTATATTCCCGTGTAAAAGTTTTACGCACCAAACGGATCACGATCCTTCGCGTCGACTCCTTTTATTTCATTTATTTCATTTATTTCATTTATCTCATTTATTTCATTAATCTCATTTATTTCATTTATCTCATTTATCTCGTGTCTGAGCGCTCAGTACGAAGAATATAAAATTTCACGAATTGGAAAAGAAAGCAAAAAAAATTAAAAACCCCAAAAAGAAAAAGAGAACTCCGAAAAATCAAAGCCCCACTATCATACGGTTTTCAACAGACTTTCTACCTGGCAGGACGAAATTTCTAAAATTTACCAGTGAATCGAAAATAAAACTTTCTGCTTCGAGTTAAATAATGAGCGCCCGAATGGGTCCTGTCTCTGCCCCTCAAGGGTGCTAAGAATTATTTAAACCACCCTCTAACGCCCGACCGTCAATACTTGAAAAGTACAAAAGTTTACCGCCAGCCTTATTCAATATAGTACCTGCAAGTGGATGCTTAAACAGGTACAGTACAATGCAAAAATAATGCTAAAAGTGCGACTCCGGTAAACAACCCATTAGTAGACTTTAGCTACTTTTATAACGCGGACGAATCTATACGTTAATGTACACATTAACTTTTGCTGAGAACTGTAGGCACTCTTAATTCTTACGTAAAAATTGCGCAATAATGACAATAGTCGAGTACTCAGACAAGCAATCCAAGAAACCCCATACTGCATTCAGGATAATTCCATCTCGAGATCGTCATAGCCAAGTCTCCAGTACGATTATTGGAAAGTCTCAGGTTGACTGAACAGACTCTAGGGAAGAAGGTGCACCTATTAGCACGAACACACCTTAGCATAGAGAGTACCGTCGTGATAGCGAGCATAAACGAGGTATGTTCTTCGTAATGGAGTGTTCAGCTGGAACGAAAAGCCACGAGGTTGTATCGGCAAGGGGATACTTTTGCAAGAGCCTTTACACTCTTTTTTATATATATATATATACACATGTCTGTATATATATATATAGAGTACAAGTACACGTTGATATTATTCTCAAGCTACCCCGTATCTTGAAATAACTAAGCAACACATATTCAACCCCTAAAAGCCTGTCTCTTCCTCGGGTATGTATGTAGTGTATTTGACATGTAGACTTTTAATTAAAATTTCTTGCTTATGAGTTATGCCCATATGTGCAGACGTTTGCATATCTAGCAAGCCCTAAACATAAACTGATTTAGGGGTGCGGAGGGTTGGCTGATTCGATAACTTCTTCAGCCAAATACGTGACTGCTTGTCGATATCTTTTGTTAGTCGGGAAAGCTCACGGGAAACGGTTGCGTTATTTTAACCAGCCTTAATAAATGTCCAATTATTGTATAAGATTGATCAAAGCAGCTCCCTTTGATTCGACCCTTAAATCTCAGCAAATATTTCCTATAATTGTACTGACAGAATCTACTTTACTCGCGATCATTAGTCTCTTCCCAGGACAGAATCGCTTACGTCTTCGGTGCTTCTGGAGTTATTAATCATTCTCGGGAAGAACCGGAAGCAAAGATAGCGGCTGTCAAATCGTATTGGAAAATTCAGTGTATACAATCTTTTTTTTTTTTTTTTGTAATCTCGCAATACCTTAAGGAACTTTCGTCAATTCCGGTAAGTTTGTCAAAGTTCCGATTATTTCTTCCACCTCGCACCTTCCGTTTCCTGTTTTTCCACTTCGATGTACTTTTGTCTTCTGTCTATTATCGTCTCTGTAACGTATACATCGATAGACATATAATCTCTATATCTATATATTGGACCACAATTCTCAAGAAAACTTCTACGGGGAAGATAATAAATTTAATATCGATTCGTGAAATGACAATGGTATTAAGTTTCCATTGTAATTTCGTAACTGGATTGCGACTTTGGGTTATTTTGAAAAAATAATATAAAACAACGTGAAAAAAAAATTTTTAACGATAAAATCATCATGAAAAATTCTTATTGACATTTACTGTAAAATAACAATTTTTATTCCGCCAATTGATACGATACAGTACGTTCAATCGTAGTTAGCAAAGTGCTACAGTAACTTGACTCGTAAGGAGTTAAAGAAAAAGTTCCTTAATTGGATATACTATAGTTTCCGGGTAATGCTAATTGGAAGTAAAGATATACGCAAGGCATTAACGAAATCCATGTAATTTACGTGTTATCTGATAAGGGAAAGGATATACACCGATTTGGAATAAATAACGAATTGAGCAAATTTTTTTATTGCGATAGCAGAATCGAAAGGAGCAAAAAAATGGCGTTTGTACAGACATGACGTATATCACGCGTTAGCGTGCATTTAAAAGATTTAAATTTCCCGGGCAAATGAACAAGGGAACTTTAAGTGGCTAAAAATATATTCCCCAGGAACGACGATAAGACCGTGCGATTACGTACGTGTTCCGGTTAAACGCAAACAAGTTATTCCCAAGAAAGTTCAAAGTTACGTAACATCGGCTAATTTCGATGCTCCTTGATGATTAGAGGCGACGCCAACGTCATACTTGCTAATTAGACGTAAACACGAACCTAACGGAACAATGGCTACCCTTAAACAGGAATTTGCGGATTTCCACTTGGTCTGCCAGTATTACCTTGGATACGTGAAACGTGAAACGGCGACTGAACAGTGTGAACGACCTTAAATGCTTAGAAAATCGCGAACCAACGACCTAAGGAGGTATTTTCGTAATTTCTCGTAAAATTAGACAAGGACAGTTAAGCAGGACACTGATAACAGGAGTTTCCTGTGGATACGATAAATCGCCGGAAGTAGACAACCAAACGATTTATAGGTACCACCCTTTATGCAGGAAGTTCGATATCGACTGAGCCATTATATACATATATATATATATATATATATATATATATATATTACATTACAGTCTCGGTGTTCAAATAATTCCCGCGCCTTATCTACCACTATGTTGTAAAGTAACTATTATAAGTAAAAAAAAAAAACTAATCGATGAAAAATTTATAGTAGAGATATAAAAAATGACCTCTTTTTTTTCCTACGCTGTCGATCCAAAAAATTTGCCTGCACGAAAGGTTCAAGGAAATTCCCGTGTGGATTCCCCTTAATAATCCGCGATAAGGAGTAGAGAGAGCGGAGGGGACGTCGAGCAAACAAATTTAATCAAGTTACCCGAGCGTGTCTCGGACCCACCCCTTTGCTCTAATCGACGACGGGAAAACCACCCTTACAAGCCGCAACATCACTGATTTCTAATCAATAGCCCATCCCACCCTTAGACATACCCTCAAGAAGTCAAAGCCCCCCCGAAGTACATTCTAACGATTTATCGATATGAAAAATAAAAAATCAGTCTCTGTGCGTTGCGTGTGAGGGTTGGGAAAAAAAAAGAAATTAAGGGTGAAATTCTTTCTCATTAACAACAATACTTGATTCTACTTCTCGCATTAGGTTAGACAGCAGCTGGACGAAGATACTGTGGCGACTGCTTATGACGTTGATTAAGGGATGTTTCTCATACTTGGATCCTGGGACGTCCCAGTAGGGTTAATCAGTCAGAGACGAAAGTTCCACCCTTAACTTCCTTATATGCTCTTCGCAGACTCCTCACGTCCGAGCATCCCTTAACCCTTTCGCTACCGGCGGATCCTTCGCCGCTGTATTCACGCAGAACGAACAGCCGCGACGAAAATGTGCACGGTGCTCCGGCCTGGGTTGTTTCTAGGCTGCTGACCGCCCCCGTTCTTGCTTCGCCACTGCTCGCCTAACTTCTCTCCGGGACACCATTAATGACGCTCAGTCTACAATACGCTGCACCTGTGGAGAAGCCATAGGGCCTCTTAACGCGAAGTCCTGAAGCCGAATGAATTGTATATTCGACACTCGATTCGATCACTTGATAGTTGATCGTGGAAATGAGTCATTCTGTATAGACTTTGAACAATATGTCAGGATTTGAGCCGTGCCGCGTATCATCGTGAACATCCACGATAATGGCTTCGGATTACGGGGAACGTTGCTCTGGCTCCGATTAGACATTCTCGAGTGACCTGCCAACATAAATTTCAGAGTAAGCGGCCATTTGGTTTAACCTGAGAACCTTAGCGGTTCGAATGAGTTTGGCAGACGAGTGGACATACGTGTACGATTGCATGTGTGATTACGAAGATATATGTTTCCTATGTATATATTTATGTATGTATATTTTTTAAATCCCCATATCTCTTTCTCTCGTCTCGTTAAGCCATTTAGCCACGACAGAGCAACCCGACATGAAGCGCAGGACACGACAGAGAATATTGAACCATTAAGAACTAAAAGGAACGAGGGATGGAAGTTGTGGGAAATAAGAAAAGCGACGGGTAATGGAAAAATGGAAATGCTGCTTTAGTTTTTTTTCCTCCCCTCTGCTACAGTTTTTCGAAAATCTCTTTCTTAGGGCGTTTTTATTATTAGCTGGCAATTTGACGGCACCTCGAGTGCTGGGACGGAAGTCACTAAAATTCTACCGAAGTTTTCAATTCGATTTGGCACCTTTATCCATCTTTTCGAGGGACTCGGTCGGGTCAGGACACTTTTTTAGGGGTCGTGAAAAGGACCGTTTTTAAAAGTCACAGCCCCCATTTACATTGGGGAAGATTGTCGTGTAAAATTTCGAAAATGGCAGTCGACCCTTAAATTTCTTCACATAGGTCGAAAGGGTCGAGCGCTTTTTCAAATGATACATAAATATCTTAAAATCTCCAAAAAAAAGGGTCCTTAGGCTCGATACGCGCCATAACCCACGTGGCCTGTGCATCCCTTGTGAATTCGCCAATACTTCGATTCCTCAGCCAATAAACGAGGTCGTCGAATAAGTAAATATTAAAAATATCTTCCTGCAGCCCATATGCCGTAAAGGAATCTGCCAAGAATAATCGTTAGGATTTTATTGTTCTCCAATTCAGTCATCCGACGGTCCCCAGAGGCTGCAGAGCCATTTTCTATACGAACTCGTGTCACTAGGACGTAAGAGATAATTTGTTTCGTTGCTTCAGCGAAATTCAATTTATCCAGAGATTTATCCATTTTATTCTCATTCGTTTGGCTAACACGATTTACCTGCATTACGTATCTACATACGCATATGCATTCGTATAGAAACCAGGATGCACATATGTTCCGTAATCGTGCATATACCGTATGTCGTATAGACTACATATATATATATATATATATGATACATACAATTTTCCGTTTAAACCCTACGAAACTCGGACGTGGAAATTGGCGGCAATATTTGAACCGTATCGAAAGGATATGGGAAAAACGTGCAAAGGATAGGGGTGGCCCGGATGCCCATGGAAGGAAAAAGGAGGTCCTGCGGAATGGAGCCCGATTTCAATAACAATTCCAGGTTAGTTGTCTCCGAGGAAGAACTTCCTGAAAAGAAGGAATGGGGGGTACCAAGGCACAGAGAGTATGTCCTGTGTGTGGTATATACCTATATTGAAGGACGTGGGTGTCCGTGATGGCGAAGGACATTGTCAAGTTCCTGATTGGCATTATTGCACTGCGATTGATCCGAATGGCAGGACCTTTAAAAGAATACGTGGATCATGACCTGAGGATATCCCTTAAGGATCGATATTATAATTATTCGAAATTGCCATGTGCTCCCTGCAGTCTAATTTATCCCAGAATTATCTGGTAGCCTGTGATAATTATCCTTGACAATTAGAAGGATACGTGAGGAGCTTCGTGAGGATCATATGGCTCCTGGTAGAATATCGAAAATTTGTAAGAATCGAGCTTGTAGACGTGGCCAAATCGTCGATTTAATATTTTGCATGGATTTTTGAAAAAAATTATTATAATTATATGTCAGTGTATGTTATGGAAATATTATTGATTTTTTTTTATGAATTTTATTATCCTATTTTGTACTTGTGCTTTCTTGGAGGACGTTTTGGTTTCAAAATTAATATTGAGGTATAAAACAGAGGGTGCTTCTTCGTTTTACAGTTTCGTTCGATACTTACGTGAAAAAAAAAACTTAATAAAATGGTTTCCCTTCATGACGCAAATTGCGTTTGGCTTGTAGAACAAAAGCACAAAAAAATAACTGAAAAGGAAAAAATATAAAATTGAAAATTTCGTCTCGAAATTTTTTTTTTTTTTTTTTTAAGGAAAAACCCTCGTTTTATTGTTTTTTTCATAAAGATTCTCATTTTTCTTCTTTCAACTTAGCCCTCGACGTTCATCTTAAAATTCAGTGGAAACACAAGATTAAAAAAGGTCTCTCAACGTCTTTTCTTTCGACTGTTTTTTTTTTCCATTAAATTTTACACAAGTATCCTTAATAAACGCTGAGAAGGATCAAAGCGACCGCGAGATAATTATTATTATTAATATTTCCTTTTTCCTTTTTTTTATTTCTCGATCTTTTCTGATTTTTTTTACTTTACATTACGAATGAGAGAAGCAGCAATAATTCTGAATGAGCAGCATTAAAGCGTTTTCCAAATTCCATTATCTCATCCTCGACATTCACCCTAACGAAAATTCGGAATCGTCATGTAAAATTGAGGAGATCGAAAAAAAAATTGTATCTACTTAATAATCATCCCTCATTGAAAAAGTTTGAAAAACGTCCCTAAAAAAACTGCTCCTTTCATCAAGAACAACGTGTATTCTTATAGCGCCAAGGACGATCGTAAAACTGCATTACACCCTTAATATTGAAAAATAATAGTAACTTTATCGAAAATTAAAAAAAAAATCCTAAACTTTGCCGCCCTTATTTAATTAACGTCACAGAGCTCTTCTGTAATTAACCTGTAGTTGTAATAAACTGATATGCACGATAATTTGACTGAGGGTAGCGTCGAGGATATTTTTTCAACTGAAATAAAATATTTTCAAATTTTCTTCTAAAATTTCCACGTCTTGTCGCTACCCTTTCTGCAGCATCCCTCATTGCGATAACAGAACTAAAACTGCTGGTTTTTTTCGTACACATCGAAAAACGTTAGCGCGCGCGTGGCTCCCGAAGGGCCAAGGTCACAGAAAAGCCCAGAAAATTGAAGCCACTGACCGAAGCCTCCTCCGAGATTAACCGTGGGATTACGCCAAGATGGATTAGTTGCAATAAACTTCGCGACGGAATTATAGACTTCCCTGGGAGATTAAGCGAAATCATTTTCCCGAAAGACCATTTGTCACGAAAAGCTTCAAATGGCGGAGTAGACGGGGGTAGACCAGACTCGAGGTATCAGGTATTACATTAAGGCTATGAAAAATAAAAAAATATTTATCTAATTTTCATTCGGAATAAAATTAATTTTTCAAAAAAATTTGCTAATTAGACAAATTATTTACAAATGATTTATCAACTTCATATCCAATCACGTCGTGAGCCATGTATCCTTTCTAGGGGCCATGTCTTTATGGATTTACAACGTAAAAGAGTCCCCTTTCCAATACTGAAGCTACAGCCTCATATTTCTTCGCCCTAGAAGATTTTAATTTATATATTTTTCAACTATGCATAGAGGTGCATGTGTGTTCACACATGATACATACATATATATATATATATATATATATATATATATGTCTATTATATTAACAACGGGTTATTGCCAGAAGATGTTTTGGCAAGTCGCGTAACACTCTCGATCAATTATTATTTAGCTAGCATAATTACACGAGCGCGCCCAATTAGCGTTCTCGCTGAGATTTATCCCCCGCTAATTAATCTCGTTTAATTAAAACACGCGGTCGAGACTCGCATTTTGAAAATTCGTTTTCGGAGCAAAGTAGCAAAGGCGACCAGTGCTTTTGGTGTGCGATAAATTTTTTGCCCTACTCAATTTTCTTTTTTCCCACCCCCTCGAGGTACACAGTAATTTGTTACCGATCTTCCTAATGAATGTATTATCTACCATGATAACCCGGTCTGTGTACGTTTCTTATGAAAAAAAAATTGAATATTCTTTTTCATCCAACAATTCCAAAATTCTTTATTCAGACTTTTGAGTACAGACAAGTTTCTTTGTTTTAACCTGCTTCCTTGTGCTAATTGTATAAAAGCGGTCCAATTACGCGAAATCCGTAATTCATGTCGGAGCAATTATTCGAATTTAATTAAAACTCTTGCGCGGACCAGAGTCCTGCCGACACTGACGAGTTATTAATTTATGTCAAAGGATCCAGCACGGTTATCGATAACAAGCTTATCTACGAGTTCAGGTTATCCACATTGTTATACTTTCACTCTTCGTTCTTATCAAAAGAGACACCCCTTATTGATCCTGAATTCGATAACCTTTACATTGGTGAACTGAACTTGCGTGTACCTATGTCGTTAGCCTGTTACCTAATTGTCCATTGAAATATGTATATAATATGTATTTCATATATGATAATGCCGATAAGAAAATTTGAAATTTTTTTTTTCAGGCGGAATCTTCACGGAGGATCAAAAAGACAGCCCGTCGGAGTTGGCTTTCAAATACGCAATTTATAGGATAAACAAGGACAAGAGTCTTCTTCCGAATACGTCACTGGTATACGACATCGAGTACGTACCCAAGGACGACTCTTTCAGGACATCCAAAAAAGGTTTGTGTTATCTCGTGTATTATCAATAAGCCTCCCACGTGTGGGTAAAGTCATTTTCTCGTGTCGGAATAAAAGAAAAGGATTTTGGGCTCTTTTGAATTTCCCGCCGAAATGAATATTTTTAAGGTTAAAAGTAACTCAGTCACTCTGCGAAAGTGTCTTCATCCTTGGATCTTGCGAAAAGACAAATCAAATGCTGTCTCCGAAGGTATTGCTTTCTTCATACGAAAACTTGAGGATTAACGAAGATCCAGTAGGAAGACTCTTATTCTTTGGTCTCTTGCGAACAACAAACAAATCAATTTTAAATAAATCCTGCGAACGAAGTTTTTTGGTATTGAACATTGTATTTCCGGTAGCTATATGTGTATATATATATGTGTGTGTATGGGAAATATTAATATTTCGTATAAGCGTCATCCCTCGGGAGACGCTTAATGCTTTCAGCTGAAATACAAGAAGAGAGAGAAGGACGCGAGATCAGGGTGGTTCAACTTTGCAGTTGATAAAAATTGAGAGTTCGATAAGACACGATCGTTCAATCTGATAAAAGACAAAGGCACTTCCGGTAAAGCCGAATAGCCAAGAAAATTGGTTTGCCAGTTGGATTTTACGAAGGTTTCTGAAACAAGCCTAAAATTCTAAAAAAAGGAGAGAGGGGAAGGAGAGGCAAGTAGAGAAGGACGAAATGGGGTAAAGAAGAGGAAAAGGATTTAAAAATGTAAAGACGAAGGGATTGGAAAAAATCGAGATTTAAAATTAAGACAAGAGGGTAATGGGATTAGTCGCACCTAATCAACTTGAGATAATTAATTAGCCGTTAGGCTGGGACTCTAATTTTTATTAATCCAGTATAGGACCAAAAAAGTTACCGGTGCGCTAGTCCAGACTCTCTCTCTCTCTCTCTCTCTCTCTCTCTCTCTCTCTCTCTCTCTCTCTCTCTCTCTCTCTCTCTCTCTGCCCTTTTCTCCTTCCGCTACTTCCCCTAGATCGTCCTGGCGTTCACCTCGGTGCCTTTTCGAGATTTCCGGATTTAACTTGAAAAAGGTATTTTTCATTCTGGCATTTTTACGGTTCCAGGATACAGGAGAGGGTCATCCTAACTACGTAACTAAGTTCCGCCTCTTAGATTCGCTTTAAGGCCGGTCCGACGAATACGAAAAAAGAGAGAGAGAGACAGAGCGTACCACTAGCCGGTGGATAAGGACAAAGCAAAAAAAGAGGATAAGAAAGAATGTCAAAAAATGAAAGCTCCATTCCCGCATTTTCCATCCAAATGATTTTATGAGGAAAATCCACTCGATTTCAAATTTTCTTTTATTTTTAACCCTCTTTCTCTCTCTCTCTAATCATACGGCTCCGTTCACTCGGTGCAATTTGAAAAATAATTTCTTTACCCCTATCTTTCTCTTTCTTCCTTATCCATTTCTCTCTCTCTCTCTCTCCCTCCCCTCCTCCTTCTGATAATTCATCCCTCTTCAATTTGTGCATTTTTTTTCTCCTCCAGCCACCTTCCTTGTTTCCCTCGAAGTTCCTTTTTTTTCACATTCTTCGACATCTCCACATCCACAAATGCGTCGCCTCTTTAGTTATGCACGCAATTTCATAAGGGGGTGATGAACGATACTTCCAACCATCGAGGGAAAATACGAGCTAACCTAAAAATATGACGTAGCTTTTCAACTCAGCCTCTTCCCTCCTTTCGCATCTCCTCGCGACTCTCAACTCAAGTCAGCAAGTGCGTCCCGGCGTTACCTTCCGTTATACGTCGCGACGCGTTACGTCTTCCCATTCAGCGTCCTAATTGTGCCTCGGTCCCTCCCCTAAAGCCCAAGTGCCACTACTTACGCACTTTGGACCCATAAACTCACCCTTACTCGACGTATAAAGCCACTTTCAAAAGGAGCTACTCCCTCGTACAAAAATATATCGTACATTCAAAATTACCTTTTATCCAATGCACGGGAATAAGGGTTGCGTCACAATTTTTTTTTTACCACCCTAACATTAATTTCTACCAATTAAATTATTTCGACTTATCCTCCACTATTCCGTTCATTATTATTAAACATGTACATCTATACAAATAAACATCCAAACCAGACATCCTTCAAATAAAAGCTGAAAAGTTCCTTTCCCATTCGACACACGTCCGAGATATAAGTAAAATGTATAGTCTCTGCTAAGGTGACGTCATGATCTTAAACCCTCTTTGAAATAACTTTTACAACTCTTCGAGTTACGCCGATGTAATAGCAGCAACGCGTAATACGTAAATGTAGTATATATCCTATTTCTATAGGTGCTCGTAGCCAAGAGTATTACGTATTGCCGTGTAAGCTGATACAGCAATGTATATTTTTATATGCGTGTTCATGGATATATATATATATATATATACGATACACATAAATAAAAGATATATATATATATATATATACACAGTATATATACAGATACTGCTATTCCATAAACCTGTAAGCTCTTCTTCGCTCCTACTTTCTTCAGCCATTTTCTCTTTACCAGTGTACTCTATCACTAACTATCTCTTTCTCTCTTCGCATCCTTCGCAGAAGATTGTTATTTATACTTATTTCTTATTTTTCTCGAGTACTTTCAGTAAATTACGCTAGCCAACCGCACTGCTAACAAAACTATAGAGACCCATTGATCTTGCCATGAGAAATTGAATCGCATACACGGGTTTGTAGCAATGAGCGTCCCAAGAGAATTTATCGTTGACGTATTTTTTTTAATCACAAAATATATATAACAATAAAATTATGAGATAGAATCGTCACTAGATCGAAAAGAAAAATTCAATTGTCGATTTTTAATTCCTGCTAAAAATGTTCTTCAAGACTTACGTATAGCTGCAAGGTTAATTTCCCACTTATTTAAATTAATGCTGCTCCAGAACGGAGTCTGCGTGTTTCATCTTAATTTCATCCATAAACGGTGATTAAACTTTATTATTCAAGAAGTATGTACCTACGGTTACCTACTTTAATATATATATATATATATAATTTAATATATATATATATATTATGCATATATATATGCATCTACCACGGTAAGAACTTTCGACAAAAGTTTTACAGGCCCAAGAGGACCGTTTGTCTTCTGCAATTTGATGCTCGGTCGTATAAGAAGATGCAGGCGAAGCGCAAAAATTAAAAAATTCGTAGATACGCTGGAGCATTGACGTTCATAGTATGGAAAAAAAAAAATTTCGTTCCAAAAAAGGACACGACTGTTTACACAAAAATTAATCTTTCGCCCGTATTCGCATAATGGGTTGAAATAAAGATAAAAATTTATTTAGACATTCCGCCGTTTCACTTAAATTTATTGATTTTGTATTTTAATTTTTTGTTTCGTCCCTCCCATCCCCTCCCCTCCCTATCCCACGATATGAATTATTCAGAATGTCTTATACGGGAGACAGTAGATATTTATAAGGGCCACGTTCCAACTTTAAAAATAGGAACGATCCATTTCCGTTTAGTAGTGCGACAGGCGTGGTACGAATATTGTCGAAATTTAGTTGGGCCGTTCGGTTGACAGAGGGAACGACGGAATTCGAAAGCACACTCTCGAATAAAGGATAACGGATAAAGAAAGGACCTTTCCCTCGATGTATCTATTTCCTGTCCATTTTTCGCTGACACAGAGTCCCAAATGGCCGCTCGTACACGAACCGCAATAACCGATCGACTCATAACCTAAATCTCCATTTCTATAACAAAGTGCATCTTCCCGGCCCAATCTTCCGAAAATATAGACACTAGACCGTTTACCGTAACCCGGTATACATATATATATATATATATATATATATATATACTTACTGTACCATATATTACAATATATCGTATAAATAAATATAACGATAATATATTATCTGGGGTAAGCGAAGAGTATGGTGTGTCGAACAATAATAATAATAATTTGACTTATATTGTTTACAGCCTGCAAGCAGCTTTCGAGATCAGTTCAAGGAATTTTTGGTCCATCGGATCCACTTCTGGGGGCGCATATACAAAGCATATGCGAAGCTTTGGACGTTCCGCACTTAGAGGCTCGAGTCGACTTCGAGCCAACCTTCAAGGAGTTTAGTATAAATCTGTATCCTGCTCAAGATCATTTGAACAAGGCCTTCAAGGATCTGATGTCTTTCCTGAACTGGACCAGAGTGGCTATTATCTATGAGGAGGACTACGGTGAGTCGAGTCTATATTCGTATTATGGAAGAGCTGCTGAAGCTTTGGATATGGTATAACGAGGGTAAAATCAGTAACGAAGTTTAAATCGTACGAGTTGAGGTAGGTAAGTTTTGGCAATTGCGAAATTCCGAGCGTCTTCGAGTAAACATGTCGGAATCAGCAACCGGAAGCGGAAATTAACTGTCAGCGTATGTCAGCCGCAGGCACTCGCACATAACCTAACTCCAGTTACCCAACCTGACCTGACCCAACCTCAACCTCGCGAATCTCCTTACATTCGAGGAAATATGCAATTTCGCAATTTTTCGTCACATTTCTTTTTCATCGTTATGCGTCCTTTCAGCTGCGTAATACTTTCCAGCCCGTTCGTTTGGTCCTGAGGTCGGAATCCGCAGAGGTCAGAGGGTATCGCAGTGACCTCTTCGAACGTTAAAATCCTTTTGGCCGCATTGGACTTACGCTCCTTTCTATAAATGCTGCCAACCTGAATTTGCCGTAATTTCTTCTGTCCGCTTATGCTTCTCTATGCTCGGGTAGCAAATTTTTATTTATATTTCTCAAGCGTCGTCTTATCCTTGTCGCTCTTACCGCTTTGAACGCTTTCCTCTCCCTTCGTCTCGGCTCCTTTTACTGGGAAACGTCGACCTCGGGCTAAACAGGCTAATCCGCTTTTCCGGTTTCGAAGCTCAAAGTTTTTCCACCTAACCGCGACGACCCTCGCGCCGCTTGCAGGCGACGTCGGTATCGTTAAGGACGCCGAGGTCGTCGACAGCTTCGTGGACAATTTCTATGTATGCGAAACGCGAGAAAACTTTCTTCGGTTCGGGGTCAAAGGTCTCGCGTCGTTTCTTGCAATCTTTAAGTTTACGTATTGGACAGGTAGAGTTTCGATCGTGATAGGAATGTGAAAAAGATTAAAAAATTGAAAAAAAAAGGTAAAGATCCTTAACCTCCTTAGGACTTAGAAATTTTTTGAATTTTTTTTAAGTATCGAACAAAAATATTATTCCCGCGATACTTAATTACATCGCGTGACATTTATTGCTCGTGACGTTGCATCACTGTGCTAATGAAATTCTTTTTTTATTTTCAAGAAATTTTCGCATTTTAAATTTATCGACGTACGGCACTTCCTTCTTGTCTCTCTCGTTATCTAATATTCCCTTTTCCCCTGGGCTCATGCTTCTTACGCTTGTTTTCATTCCATTGGCGCTCAATCCCCTCGAATTTAAAATAAACGAACAGCGGATTACGCAAAGAAACCTCTTAGCCGTGGAACTGGGAAATATGGGAAAGAAAAATGTTAACATTTAAACAAAAGACTAGTATCCCATCCTGACTTGCTGTAAAAAATGTTTAATATCACTGAGATGATACTTGGAAAAGTAAAGAGATTTTCCATTTCAAAAAAAAAGCTTCTTCTTCCCAGCACAGATGTAAAGCAAACAACACAAAAGTAAGAAATACATAACATAAAAAATCTTTAAGCTCAGCACACAATACGCGAGAAGCCTCGATTATGGTTCAGGAAAAATTCTCTTGGGACCAAAGCGGACCGAGTATCTACTTACCGCTATATACATATATATATCCTACGTTACGTGTATCTGCGAAAGCAGAAAGTTTCCTTATAACAATATGCACGATTGAACCTTACAAGATTTCATTGAAACTTAGAAACTCTCCCATAGATGCCCTAGTAAGTAACGAAGTCCAGGAAGACAAAGAAGAATCCAAACTTCCAGACTTCTTTTTACTATCCGAGTAATGGCTGTCAGTTTTTGCTTTTGAAAAATTTTTCTTTTTTTTAAATAAAGTATTTCCTACGCTATTCTCGCGTCCTTCATAGTTATTGTATACTCGTACACGTTCTCGACGGAGTCGACTGTCCTGATGTCCCCTCGGAACCGAAGCAACCTCAGGGAGAAAGAACAGGACTGCGGACGCCATCATAAATTCTCAAGGAATAAGACTCCTGGTTGAAGTTACTCGTAGGAAAGTCTCAGAATAGAAAAAGGAGCTAGACGGACCTCGACTGCCTTGGATTCTCCTGGGAGAATTTTCTCGCACCCTTACCTACCCCTAAGAGCAACTTCCCTAGTTACCGTCGAGAGTAATTGGACAACGACGCTTCGTCGTCCACGTAGCCAGGCCAAGTTTGTTATTTTTCAATCTCACCTTTTTCACACTGAAAGAGACGCTCACGAAATTCCCACGGGTATCATTTTCTACGTTCTTTGCAGAATCAACGTCAGTTTCATTATCACCTTCGTTTTTTATTTTTCTGTTACATAAACACCTGCTTCCTCGTCCTAGAATACCCGTAGGTATATGCCTAGTTAGGTACGATTTTTTTTATCATTAAGCCCCTTTTTCACTTTCATTCTCGTAATTTGATTATTATCGAGGTAAATAGGATATCGAAGGGGGTTCGGGATACAGATTTCTGCACCGACATTTACCGGCACCTCGAAAGCCTTCCAAGGTTCGTGTCCATGCTAAATTGCAAAAATACGAAAAGTTGAGGAAAAAATTTATGATTAAACAAAATTTTATTGAATTTTCAAAACAGTTTTTATGCTGCAGTCGAAATAAACTTATAGGGCTCAAAATGGACATTGAAAAGTCATTTCCTTCGAAGATGCTATTAAAATGATAAATTGAGTTTATAAAGTTTTACAGGCTCCAAGAGTTCAAAAGGTTAATGTAACTATAACGTGTACAGGAGATTCACTCTGAAAGGAATTTTTTAGATGCCACAAATGAAGATTGAACGAAAACGGAAGTGACAAGTTTCAAGTTTGCTCGTTGTACAGTAGTTTGAACAAGATGTTTGAAATTTAGTAAAAAAAAAGAAATGCGATCCGAGATAAACTCCATCGTCTTTAGCGAATGTGCAGAGAACTATACTTCATTCACTATAGGTTCCTCCATTCTCGAACAAATAAATTTAACACCTTGTAGAGTAATTCTCTCCCCTTGTATTTTCAATCCGCAAAAGAGCACTTAAGGACCTCCATCGAGTCCTTTAGAAATATCCTGAGAGTCTTCAGCAGCTACGCCATTTCTATTTATCTGGTTGTCACGTTACATAAAAAAAATATTTGTTAAACGTGAGAAATTTCATAAAATCCATTTCAATATATATATATATACACATTATATTAATAAATAATCGATCGATATTGTTATCGATAACGAATTTTAAGAAAATCCCAGAAACTATTGTTATACTTACGTGATAAACGTAGCGATAAATTCGAATAATCGTGAAATTCAAGAGTGACGTCATCTCCATTAAAAATTAACAGGTCCTTTAAATTTATTCGTTAACGAATAACGTAATTTGGCAAAGTCACGTAAAAGATTTTAAAAGTTTCTTCGTCTCTCCGCGCAAAATTATTTTCCTGTCTGACGGCGAATACGTAAATCCGATAATCATGTATAAAACGTAGTGGCTAAGAAGCGAAGAAGGAAAAGGATGGAAACGAAGGAGAAAAAGAAGGCAAATGGAATAGGAATTACAGGATTATTTTCAATAGGACGTCATTGTATTTCTTGCAGGTTTGTTCAAACTCCAGGATCTCGTAAAGTCGCCGCCGTCGGCCAGGACGGAAATGTACATAAGACAGGCGGGTCCCAGTTCGTACAGGCAGGTCCTGAAGGAAGTCAGACACAAGGAAATCTACAAGATCATCGTCGACACGGATCCTGCACACATGCAACAATTCTTCAGAGCGGTAAGTCGGACATTTTTCATTTTTTTTTTTTAAACATTTTTGGAAAGGAAATAATTTTACTTTTCTTTATTTAATTATAAAAAGAAATAAATAAAAATATATGGCTGCCATAAAATCATGCAAGGACGTTCAGCACAAAATTACGTAATGGTCCTTGCTAAGGAAATTTGCATTCCTACTTTTCGCGTTATCTGTGAGCAAATTCTACGAAATAGACGGCGAGGGTGGCGAGGGGGATGCTGAGGAGATCCAAAGTAACTACTTGCGGTTTGTCTCCAAAGTCTTCCAGAAATAAGTGCACTTTCCGGAAGCACACCGACCAAGATCAAAGGAACGAAAGATGCTGGAAGATTGGTTGGTTGCCAGAAGGCTCGAAATCTGCGATATCAAAGACCGGCTGGGGAAAAGAGCGACAAGATAAGATTGAAACTGAATGGAATTAAAATTTGAAGCAAAACAAAAAGTATTCGCACCTTTCTGGATTTTTGAAATAGCTATTTTCATTTTAAAAAATCATCGAACTAATATTCAAAAAGAAAATACATTTTTTTACAATAAGAATGCAACCTTGTCGCTTTCAAATGATGTTTAGTGAAATTGAAATGAAAAAAATTGCGATTACGCAAATTTGGAATAAAAATTGTATACTACAAAATATTATTGCGAACACGGTATAGCTTATTTAGCTAAATATACCATCGGGACTGGAATTACTAAGAATCTTAGACATAGCGAATCAGCGCTTCAATTTATTATTGAAGTCTGCATCAAGTATTCCAAATCGTAAATCTTCGCACGAAATTTCATGCACGTAATATTAAATACAGCAACGGTATCGGATAAAACTTTATATCCTATGAATTTTCGAAAGGAGACTTCAGCAAGTGTTTTTATATATCATTGAGTTTATTGAAATATTAAAAAGACAAAAAATGAGGTCACAGCCTCCATAAAAAAAAATATAATCACACGTACCTTGATTATGATAAAATATATTGATTCGCGATTCGATAAATCGATACATCCAATGACCATCCTTCAATTTTCGTATTTAAGTAAATCCTCCGTTTCGCTCTTTTTTTGTACCCCCTCCACAGCCTCTTTATCTTTTCCTGAATGAAAGACAAAAAATGACGTCAGAGCCCCCATACACGTACTCATGCCTATCCAGGGTATCTTGATTATGATAAAATATATTGATTCGCGATTCGATAAATCGATACATCCAATGACCATCCTTCGATTTTCGTATTTAAGTAAATCCTCCGTTTTGCTCTTTTTTTTATACCCCCTCCACATCCTCTTCTTCTTTCCCTCGCTGGACATTCAATAGACTCATTTACATAATCCCCTGATCCAACCGATTCGAATTTGATACAGCGTTTATCCGTAAAATGGCAAAAAGGGGATGATTTCACTTTTCGGGATAATATACCAATGTGGAATATCGCCTAGAACGAGATGGTTTAGAATAAAAAAAAAGATACACTTGCGTCCTTGAAAAATGAAATCATTTCGAGAGAAAAAAAAACCAGTCTGAATATACCGTAATATACCTATATACATCCTCCCCGTAGAAATTGTTCTCGTTTGAAATCCAAAGAAATTCAAAGGATTCCCAAATGGTGAAAGAGTATGGTGATCACGCCTACCGGAAGTAGACCCTGAAGAGTATCCGGAAGGTATCATCAGGCACCCACTGTTCCCACAGGAATATCCCATAGCTCTCATTCTCTATCGCTGCACAGTGGCTTCGCTTTTTGATTTCCTTCAAAAACAATTCTGATAACGTTATCATCTATCGCCGATATATATATAGGTATAATATACTAAATCAGAGTAAACAAAATTCAGTGTAATTCGTACGGGAGATGTAATTGAAATTTTTCAAATAAATCCAGTACGTCCACTTTGTACAATTTTCCATTTCGGGTCGTATCAAAATTATTTACATAAAATCCTCCGGGATCTTTGACAATTAATCAAAAATATCCCAAAGCTTTATCCCGTGCTTACTTACTCTGTCTATATATATATATATATATATATATACACACTCTCCATGTGCAATATCTGGCATAAGCTATAGTCTGTATATACTGTCTGACTACGTACTGCAGTACGACGGTATGCATGGATACCGTCTCCAAGATTTATCACAGATTTATCTTAGAATCATCCTGGCTTCGAATACAGCACGCAGATAGGGAAGATGGCTGGAGAGAATCTTCACATTTATTTCTCTTACGTAATAATATAGAAAATGAACAATAATATCTTTGTCGCTTTATTCATTTTCTCCCCATAGGATTCCCCGTATACCCTTATCAATAAGCTGATCCGCATCCTCTTATGTGTTGCAGATCCTGCAGCTTCAGATGAACGACTACAGATACCACTACATGTTCACTACCTTCGTGAGTATAGGCATGATAACGTTTATATAAATATAGAAAAGATAATAATAAGAATTTGCCAAAAAATTTATAATTCATTACGATCCTTATCGTGGATAAGATACAAGATCCACGTGACCATTGAAAAATCAATTTTTTTTTTCATCAGCATCCCCTGGACCATATTCTCGCGAGAGCATTAAGTACAGTATTTTGGACATGAGATTATACCTATCTCCTCGGTATCCTTTGATGTAGCCCAGCGAATTTCAATCTCGAAGGATCCAAACTTAATTGCCGGAATACATTAACTTCTGGAACGTCTTTGGTCCTTGTGGATTTGCTCAGAAGAGACGCGTATACGTGTATACAGGTACTTGGGTAAATAAAACAAATCTTGGATGGTGGTTACGGTTGTATCTCTCTGGGAAATATATTCGGATTAATCGTATAAATCAAGGATATTTATTCGCTGAAATTCAACCTGTTTGTCGTTTCAGGTGATATTTCAGGATTTTATTCGCTCGCGGTTATCGCGATCCTGGCAGATTTTTATTATCGCTTCATCGACGAGCGCCAGGGTCAATTGGAATATCTGCTAGTGGTCAGCTGTACGTTTGAAATGGTTATCGCAAAGAAATTCCGATAGGCGGACCGGAAATGGAGTCGACGCGTATACAAATTTATGACCGATCAGATATTGTCTATCGATATCGCCAAAAATTTTCGCGGACATTTTCTCTCTCTCTCTCTATCGCTCGGACTCTCTCACTCTGTCTTTCCCATATGAGAATCAAGTTGCGAAAAAAATTTTTCGTTTTTTTTCCCCCCCCCGATAAATATCCCCTCTCTTCATCCTCTTCCACTTATTGACGTAATTTGAAATTTAATATTTATCGAGTATCAAAGTTAAAGGGATACTATAATTTTTTTATTCTCATTTTCTACTTATTCGCAACGGTATCTCCGCGCTGACAATCCACGTAAGAATTTTATTATCAGCCAAAATAAGAATTTCTTGGAAATATATATGAAACTCTTGATCGTCGAGATAAAGCCAAATGGATCTGCTGGTTCGTCATTCGCGAAGAATTATCGTATTCTTTGTTTATTGTTTTCGCATAATTTCTTTCCTTGAAATTGATGGATATCGCAGAGAGGAAGAAGAAGAAGTAGGACGTACTTTTCGCTCTAAGATCGGTGGCACCGATAGACGCAATCGTTTATTGCGAGATCCTTCTGAAATCGAAAAGTCAATATCCCGTTTCGTCTTTCTTACGTACAACACAGGACTCCTGCGTTCGCCTTTTATTCACTTCTCTTTTGTCTCTCTTTCCTCATTTAGGACATTGAGACGTTCGATCTCGAGGACTTCAAGTACAACAGTGTCAATATGACAGCGTTCAGATTGGTTGACCTGGAGGAGCCAAAGGTCGTCGATGTCCTCAGACACATGGAAGGCTTTCATCCAATTGGACCAGCCATCTTGAACAGATCGGGCGTGATACAGGTTGGTAAACAGACAGAAACTGATTAACGAAAAGAAATGACAATTTTAACGCGATAACTATTATTCCATTGTTTTCTTTTTCCTCAGTCGATATTATTTTCAATTATCATTCGATCTTACCTGGAATAGATTGACACTTCGTAACTCCTCGGGTATGTTTCGTGATCCTTGAAAATTCCTGCGTAGTAGAAAAATCGATCCATATGGCGGAAAACAGATGCAGAGAACAAACCCAAGCCGCGGCCACAGGATAGGACGAATCCTAAGAAGATTCAGAAAGGAACGGAGAGTTGGCAGTAAAACGTAAATGGATTCAATTTCACGTCGTTATCCTCCCTGCTGGGATTCAAACCGGATCAGGCCTGTCGGTAATGTAGGGTGAACTCTTTGAGCCATCAAGATCCTCAAGGGCATCGAACGATGGCAAAACTAACAAGTAGAACGACGTGACGACGCGGCTGCCATCTGCAGTCAGTAACGTTAACGATTTCGGGTGGAATTAGTGAAACGATCAGAGTCGCCGACTGTAGACAGAATCGTCGGGACGGACAGTCTGATATCTTCGAACGAGCATTAGTTGATAATCCGACAAGGTCATTAAATCCTATCAATTAACAGAACCCGAATTCATCACTGCCGCGGGAGGAATGGACGCCATATTGTCCCGTCAGATCGGAACGCCTGAAGGTAGGCAAATTCCTTGTATTCCCTCTGCCGACCTGCAACCCGGTATGCACAGACGGGACAACCGTTAAACACAAAATTCCCTTGTTCCACAAAAGTTTCTTACTTGAAACAATTATTTTCTTCCGTTTGAAAGTTGAAATGCTCTACGCGAAACGTATTGTTTAATGGCAGGTCAATCTTGACGCGATGTTCCAGGCAGAACCGGCTCTGGTATACGACAGCGTTCAGGTTTTTGCTCATGGGTTGGAGGCACTGGATCGCAGTCACATCCTGACTCCTGCAAATTTGTCGTGCGAAAAGGAGCAGCCTTGGGACGATGGGCTGTCACTGTACAACTATATCAATGCCGTAAGTTATTTTTGACTATCTCAGTTATTATGACTTGATAGAGAGGTGAATCAGTGGTGTTATCTCAATAATCCATCGCACAGCACAGAATGTAGGTTAGAAGAATGTATTATCGCTATCTCAGAATGCATGTGTCAACATTATGTATTTTAAAAGATAAATAGCTTGAGATTATGTTTCTCTTCAAGTTTTCATACTGTGAAATATTTTTTTTTTTATTCAATCAGCATCGATGTTAATATGGAACTAATCCTTTTCTTGGAATACAAGCTAGTTGCCAAGTGCAATTTAATTACAATTTAAGATGTGATATATGCTAAACCAACGAGTGACACGAGTGCAACTGCAATTGTGTTCCTAATTGAACTTGCTCCGTTGCAGAAATTTGTATCGCAAGTGTAAAGTTTTCCATACGTGATGTCAGCACGATTTGTCACATTTCCAACTCTCATCCTAGTCAATGATGTGTTAGTCACACAATCGCGGAATACCATTTTCACGGAATCTACGAGAATTTCAGGATAAGGTGATAAATGATAAATTAATACTAAAAAATAATCAAATGACATTCAAAAAATTAATTTTGTATCCTTACCAGCGGTAACTGATTGTTTTCCGCAGTGATTATATCCAAATAAACAGGTCACATTTCTGACTCCTGTTGCATTAGGATTAAAAGGATCCGAGCAACCCAGCGTGTAACACGAGTAACACTGTAAACCCTGGCCTGAAATATTAGTAAAAATTATCTTTAAAAAAAAAACATGTGAAATTTTCAACGTCAATTTTTTTTCAACCACAACTCTCGTCACGCGTCTCACTGAATCAGATAAAACACTGCGTCTCTACCTATTCGACGTGACACGTTTTTTTTTCTTGTAAATGAAATAAAAATTAAAAAAAATTATTTTTGCCATTGACCTATAGCTTATTCTTGTCAGAGTCTGGAATTTTTATTTCACTATAATTGTATCTGAAAATACACATTCATTCAAAAGTTACAGAGCAGTGAAATCGTCGATCCGACAGGTCCTTGCGTCACGATCAAAGGGTAAAAAAATTCGTATGACCACCTAGGGTTAAAAACCGCCAGGTTTCGGTTGCTGTTATTTTGATAAAAAATGAATCCACATTCACGTGGTTGTTCAATGGTTCAGCGAGCGTAGTGAAGGATTAAATTGCTTAGTGAAAACATGAAATTACACTTACCCAAACCAATAATGGTTAATGCATAGAATAAAAAGGTAATTAGTTTCATGATGCTCAGAATTCTAAACACTCGGGTTCCTAAATCTACACGGTAATTTGAAACTCATTAATCGTTACCGTGGCGTATAGAAACTGACTGTATTCTCGGACGCTGGCAGTTGCCTTTATAGATAGTCGATACGTGCTAACAGATAATTTCGACAAATACTGCCAGTTGATAAGGAAAAACAGTTGAAAACAAATACACAGTTCTAATAGAATTTATTTCGATTTAATTATTAATATAAAAATAAATTCAACTTGATCCACAATTTTTAAGAACTTTTTTAATATGATATAGGACATTTAATTTATAATATATGTCTACTTCCTTTTCTATAAGTTATTCGTGACGAATTCGACTATTTAATTCCGAATAGGAAATTTGAAATCTGTATAACAAAAACGAAGCGAAAGCTGGATCAAGGAAATAAAGCATGAAAAAAATAGAGTTTAACAAACGATGAAAAATCGGCACAAAATGGTGCTTGAAATATACACATGAGCGTGTGACGTAGTATGTATATATATATTTATTTCGCATTGATGATTAACGGTACACTTATTCTTCACTATCACTCGATCCACATGTTCTCTTATCAATTATCACATAGAGGAACAATCAAGATCGTCCTTGCAGTCATTATGAATCATGCAGAAATTCCCATCGAATTACATTTAGATGCCTGCGCTGGACCTTAAATACAAAATCAATTTTGTTGAATTTTATCTATACTTTCATATATAGGGTGGTTCAATCCAAACGCAACAACGGATTACATATCTATGTACATATGTAGCCCATATGAGATTCAATGGGAACCGAACGTTTCTACGTTATCATCCCCTCTGACTCTTGATCTTTTCGCCACATTTTCTTTTTAAAGCTACAAAACACGAAAAGAAAATGGCGCACAGAAAAACTCGATCGTATTCGGAAGCGAAGTACTTAGGTAGAAGCGACGATAAGAAAGGAAGAAGAAGAAGAAAAAAAAAAGAAAAAAGGAAAAGTAACTTTGCCCGTTTTCACGAAGACTTTACAACTCAATTTTGAGATTCCTTTAGATTCCCGTCGCTCCTTTCCAATTACCATACTGATCGAATGGGACTGACCTTCTTTAAAGCATCGAGCGCCTATTTTAATCGAGCCTCGAGAATTTCCCAAGTTTCACGCACTTTACGGTTCTTTCAATATTTTTCTGCCTAATTTTTTTTACAGTACACTCTCCGTAAGATCGCACTGTATTACAGATACTGTTATCTCGTACCGCGTAATTCTCCAACTGAAGTCACATATAAATGGGTATTCGAGGAAGACGTAGTAAAGAAGACACAGAGGACTGAGAAAAACGTTCCTCTCGCCGCAAAATGGCTCAGAGAGGATCGAGGTAAAATGCAAAATTTCTGAACGCTTCTTTAGGGAGAGTCGACTGTATCCGTCGATGACGTCACGGGTCTTCACTCCTGAATCAGCATCACTCGCTCCATCGACTAAACTCGTCTTTCAGTCTTCCCTCCTAATCCTTCGTTTCTCTCTTCCTCGTGACCTTTTTCTCAGCCACGTTTTTCTTCTCCTTCTTCCAACGACGTATCCAAGGCGCAGCCAGTTGCGTCAGGTGCGTATTTCCCTCGGCACATAATAATTACCCAGGGAAATTGAATAGCGAACGATACTCAAGGGGACGACGAGACTGTCTTCCTCGCGAGTCTTAAAGCTAAGCGCAGAGGTTACCGGCTACTTAAGGTGATGAATGACGGGAATCCCGAAGGGAGTCCCGGATCCTCATCCCGCGGGACTACGATTTGAATAAACGGGATTACGAGGGGGCATTGACGTAGTCCGGGCACTGCTCTTAAATATTCTCCCGCATGAAAATTCCTCAGGAGAAACCGTCGCCTTCTAATAATTCTCAGTCGATCTTACCGAACTCCATAAACCCTTCATTCCCGTATTTTTTCTAAAGCAAAACCATTTGGATACCAGAATTTTTTTTTTTAATTTCCCAAGAAATACAAACAGCTTGCATATAAAAATAACGTACAAAAAAAAATAACCTACTTTAGATCCATTCCCGACTGCACCTGGCATACCTACCTACCGTATACTTTTTCTTAGTTGTTTCCGCATAGCAAGTTCATTAGCAAAGTACGTATAGTAATTGGGACTGAAGATAATTAAATCTTTGGTTCAACTGTAAAATAATTATTATTTTAATTTATAAAGTCTACCAGTCGTTAATTAATTTCCAAGCCGGATTTTTATTATATTAGTCCAGCATCACAGATTAATCTGAACTTCCGGTCTGGTTAGGTCGCTACGCCTGTGTCAAAGTCACAAAATCACATTGCGTAATGCATACCGCGTATGGATAACTTCTCTATGGATTCTGTTTTAACCCCCCCCCCCCCTCTGCATTTCCTCTTCCCAACCCCTTTGCACCCAGTGACCTCATGGACTCACAGAGTGAAACGTTTTGAAAGTGTAATTACATGGCCTGAGGATAGTCATGCGAAATTTCTACATACGTTTCCGAACGTTACCGACTGAGTTCATTCATTTCTCCCTTTCACTCCCGACCGTTTAGCACGGTTCTTCCTTTGAAGGGTATTTTAGTCCAGCAATATGCCAGTCGTTGGGTCGATAGACGACCGGATGTGGATGGTCTGTTGCTGAGGGATCGATGCTTCCGGTCTGGAGAATCCTGGATAGGAACACCTCGTGGATCGGATTGTTAAACCCTCCTAGCGAAAATGCGAAGTGATCAGTTCAGGCTAACAAATGCTTTCTTATTTTCGTCTCATTTTTTGAAAAGTTTGGTGGGTACTTGGGAAGAAAGTGGGGGAAGGGAAGAGTCTTTGTTACCTAGTCAGACTGAACCATCTACACGAGCAGGACCGATCGCCATGGCTCGTGTAGTCTTTCTGGAAGCTACAAAAGATCTTAAATTATTTTTCTTTATTCTCTGACTTTTCTAATGGCTCTTAGTTTCAGTCTTTGATTAGTGGACGCTGACAGGGCGTTACTCTCTCGAATTTTTTTTTTGATTTTCGAAAATGGCTGATTGCTAGATCAAAATTATTCTCCGAGAATCCACTGTGTAACTTTTGGACACCCGGTAGATTGTTTATATCGAATTTTTTTTATTTTACAAATATATTCATTTCTAGCCCAATACTCACTGGGAATGTCCAGGGATTTATAGGGTGTCGTAAAATTCAGGTATTGCGAACTTTTTACCATATTTCACAAGGACACCGGTTATTAATTGTCTGGTGAAAATTATATATTTACCCATCGCATGGAGTAAACACGGGGTACGTGTATCGATACTGTCTGATAAGACCGTATGGTTCTGAGAAGAGGTGGCCATGCATTATTCAGGAACAAAACGAGGATAGCCGGATAAGGGCAGTGGGCCAAAAGGCAGTCGGCTCTGGCTGTACGGTAAACACAGAGCAAGTATATAGCTAAGGATGTACATAGATACAGGGTGAGGATCATATAACGGGAGAGTGTGAAATAGCAAGAAAAATAACAGAAGGGGTGAGTTTCTTTTTTTTCCGCGACCAAGGTGCCGTGGATATACCTTTACGCTCACATGTTTCTTAAGGGGGGTTGATTTCTATTGCGCCTAAGGGATGAAGTCTCCGTGGAGTCTTCGAGAAATGGGAAAAGTTCCCATTTTTTTTTTCTTTTCCTTTCACCTTCCCCCTCCGCTTCCTTCGTCCACTCCCCTCCCCTCGTGGTCTTACTATTTATCTCGGGGATGATCTTGGAATTTTCCGAATCGCTTCGCCAGGACAATTTTCCCCAACAATATCTGCAGGAAAAGTTATAGCTCCTTTACGCATATATATACAGGTCGATTCAACTGAAACATATGTATAAAATATGACAGCTGTCACGAGATCGCTCGAACCGCCATTTCCCATCGTTGGATGATATCCTGCCGGCCGTGGGGGGGGAAAAATGTCAGTATGACAACTTGAAAAAAAAAATCTGCGGACACTCTGAATTTTCGAATCTTCGGGCATAGATTAATCTACCGCGGTAATTCCTCCTCGTCGGAGGACTCGATGTTCGTCCTGTAACTGAACGTTTGCAAATGGATTTATGTTGGCACCACTGCACATAATTCACGGTACTTCGGCGTGTGCATGAGTGGCTACGGGAAACGACGTGGAGCCAGTGCCAACCCAGAGGTAATTAACGCGCGAATCTGCCGGGACGAATACACCGTAAAATGTCCCTGGTGCGAAAGCGACGCAGAGCGTCGGGACGCTGGGTGGACTGGGTATCACGAATCTACTTGGCCCAACATTTTCTCCACTTTTGATCATCGAAAGTGCCCGATCTGCAGACGTAGCTCAAAAGCAGAGCTCAGAATTAAATGAAAGTAAAAAGTGTAATCGACCTCAAGTTTTTATTTTTTTTTTATTTTTACATTTTTTATCCCACTCAATTGTCAAGCAGCCAACTGTATAACTTTTTCGTTATAGGCTGGCATACACGGACTCACCGGGCACATAGAGTTCAACGAGGGTAAAAGGAACAACTTCAAACTGGATTTACTCAAACTGAAGAAGGAGGAACTGGTGAAGGTCGGCGAGTGGAAACCAGGAAGCGGCGTTAACGTGACGGACGTCGGCGCCTTCTACGAGACCAGTGCTACCAACATAACCTTGGTAGTCATGACACGGGAAGTACGTCAGCCGTGTAATTTATCATTCGATACCAGAAGAATCCAATTCGCGCCGGTAGAACCGCGAACTGGCAAGGGTTCGATTAGTGGTGGCGGAGGGGATGAAGAGGAGAAGAGGGGAAAGTAGGGGAGGGGAGGCATAACATTTACTTATTTTGACATTTTTGACTCGTTCGTATTCAGCAACTTTACGGGTACGAGTACAGTTATACAGCCTACGGACAACCATTTCTTCTCTCTCCTGTAAACGACAGCGAAACGAATGCTGTTATTTCCGGAACCCATGGGAATTGGTGCCCGGCGAGTATCTCGAGCGTCTTTTAGAGCCTCCGAAGCAAATTGGATTTATAATTAGTAAGAGCGGTGCCAGGGCGTATCCCGTAAACACTTTAGTATATTTATCTTTTATTTTTCATCCTTCCTTCCCTTGTAGCTGAATATCTCTCTTTGTTCGCTCTTTTTATTTTTTTTCTATCCCTCGGCCCTCTCTTTTTTTTTTTCTTCAATGTTTTTACTCATCGCCAGATCCATTTACGCCAAGATTTATACCTCCGTCGGGAACCGACTAATCACGGGTTGTATTTACATTTTTTATAATCAAACTTTTATTTCTACGCGGCTTAATTCTCCGACGATTTTTCTCTTTCTTGCTGTTGCGTGTAATTTACTCTTCGCTCTGTCCTCTTCTTACGTTTCCTTTTTATACTCTGATTTCCTTCTTGTTTCTTTTTCTATCTCTCTCTCTCTCTCACTGTCATAAGGGACCACTTTATGGGACAGCGATCAGAGTGACGATCCCCGCATAAGAAATTTCAGATATTGCGTGCGAGACTTTTCGAGAAATAAAAAACGCGCCTCGTTGCCCAGAAATAAAGAGGTCGCCGCGACGCCCTCGGATCGTAAAATCAAAGAACACTCGAGCTGAAAAAAAATTCGAATAAAATTTTCAGGAGGATTTACGAAAATACTGTGCAGATTTTTTTTTCTTTTTCTTTTTCTTATTTTCGCAAAAACAAAGTCTCCCCCCATTATATCCCTTTTGCGGGATATATCTGACTACCCATGCTGTATATCTACTGTCTGCCCACTGCACAATAATATCCACCCTACTGCTAATGTAAATCCTAACATGAAGACTTCATATTTTTTTTTCCCCCTAAAAAGCCTCAATTAAAATATTTCAGGGATGCTCCCCCGGGAAAACTGACTTTTAAGTAGTCCTTGCGTGACCCTCCATTTCGACCCCCCTACCACCAACTTAGTCTAACTCCTGTTGTTTTACAGCTTTTTTTTTCTTTTTTTTTCTCTCTGTTCCTTGCCGCTTCCTCCTTCGCTCTTCCCTTCTCAGAACTCGAGCAACATCCACTCCACGAAGAATATTAATCCAAGCAGGGAATAAGATATCTGCTTGTCACATAGTATACACAGGTATGCATGCACATGCGATACTTGAAAAACTAAAAACTAGAAAAAGAAAAGTTTCTTTCTCAAACTTAAAAGTTCGAAAAACTAAAATCCTAAAGGACGAAAAATAATGATAAAGTAAAAAGTCACGTTCGGATGTAAATAGAAGCAAAGTACTCGTTCGTTTCTTTGTTACCGTCCCATGCTTTAATATTTCCAAAAGCAAGAGAGCCTCCTTTCTTCGATTTAAAGGAAAATCCAGGAGGTAAATACCGTCCAGTTAACTATGGGGAAAAATTTTCGCGGTGACTCAAACGCGACCAGCTACACCCGACGGCCATTATTTTCCTGCCGTCCGGAGATGAGAATTGCAAGTCCCCCTTTACTTAACGAAAGACTTAATAGCGAAAATGCCGTCAACACTCTCGGGCCGTTTAATTACTTTATTCCCATGACACCGTTTAATCCCGTCGAGTACGCTGGATTTTCATCCCCTAAATTCCTGCGGAACCCTACGACCCTCCTCACCCGCCCCCCCACCTGGTCTTCACCTCGTGAACGTTTAAGCGCTTAAAGGACGATCCTGCGCCTCTGAATTCTTCACAGCGTCCCAACCTGCAGATAATTTCCAGATCGCATGCTTACTTCGTTTTTTACTCATTTTTCTTATCACTCTGTCTCTCTAGGAGAAACCGTACGTTATGGTTAAGGAGGACAAAAATCTCACCGGAAACGCAAGATTCGAAGGTTTCTGTATCGACCTGCTGAAGTGGATCGCGGGTCAAGTAGGTTTCCAATACGCCATAAGGCTGGTTCCTGATCACATGTACGGTGTCTACGACCCTGAAACCAAGGAATGGAATGGAATCGTGAGGGAACTCATGGAAAAGGTAATAAGCTATGGAATAAAAAAATGAAGTCAAAAGTGGCTGATAATTGCAAGAGAATTTTTCAAATTTCCCGATACCGCGCAAAGTCTTACGTCGGTAAGGTAGAGAATGGTAAAATTCACTGTGTAAAAGTCTGTGCCTGATGAGCATATGAAGCAGCTAGTGGATCCTTGTTCTTTTTTTTTTCTTCGCTATACATACGACTATGTGGGTCACGTTTAGCGTATACAGAGATACATGATAGCGGATAAAAATATACTTTCGAAATTATTTTTTTCCAATTTTGATTTTATCAGCACGCTTTCGGACACTCGAGAAGGAAAATTAAAAAACATTCCGCGAGCGTTCTACGGTGATACTTTATCTCTCAATCACGAATGACGGCTGCGTTCGCAATTAGTCGCCATGACGAAGCCAGATGAGATTCCAATATAAGGGCGGACTGTTCAATTTTACATGAAAAAAAAAAAAAAAAAAATACTGACGTCACTAACTTCGAGATAAATCCCTCTGTTGGAAAAAAATTTAATTATGCATACCGCAGTGCAAAAATATGATGGTCTAATTTGATTTTTCTCTCTCTCTTTTCCTCTCGCTCTTTTGGATATTATAGAAAGAAAAAACATCGGACACCCGTCAGCCTGACTCATAGGCTGCTTGACAGATGTTACCGGATATCATTTGCATTGTAAAGTTACTTTATTAAAAATCGTCCGAACACCCGTTTCCAAAAGACGACGTATTTCCAAAAGTATTATGCAAACGGACAAAAAAGTATTTAAAATTTCATAGGACAGAATTTACCTGCTTTTCAAATCAAACTGCACCAATATTTCTTCTCTCTCTGTTCGATACTCCTATCAGAGAATTTAGCCAATGAACTGTCTTAATTTATGAAAAATTAACATACGCATCTCCCACCACTCAATCTTATAACGATAATTTACACGTAGAATGAATCTGGCTTATTCGAATTGCAGTCGCATGAAAATTCGCCTTTTAATGTGACGCAAAAAAACGTGTATGTTCCAGAGAGTATGCTGATCAAAGCGATTCCTTTGTAAAACAGCTTCCCTCGGTACGAGCGATTCCTTTTGTGCTGAGCCTATCAAAGAGCCATATACATATTTCAAAAAAAAAAGGAAGAAGCACAAAAAAGGAGTCACTACCGTATAGCCGTTGTAGATGTTACCGTCGTTCTCATTTTAAAAAAATGAGTCTGTATTTTTTTTTCAATATGTCAAAAACTGAACTGGACCAATATGATTTTGTAAATGGACACGTACCAATGTATATTTCTTATACGTAAGACCATAGAGGGATCAAACAATTTACACACGTTCACATTTAATATCTTCGTTATCATTGATGCCTCGTGCACTTTTGAACTTTCACCCTTAATCCAGACGATCTTTACTCTTCTTTTCTCTCTCCCTCTTTCGCTCTCTCTTTCTATATATATATATATCTCGCTTGTACTTTTCATTTGCACTTAGAAAAATATTATTTTTCCCTTATCCTGTATAGTTCTAACGGCATCTCCTACCTGTTACTAGACTCTGGCAAAAACCAATGAGAGACAAGAAGTTCGACCCTTCGATGACCTCCGTCCTGGTTTTGGCCTACAGTCAGTTTCATTTAATCAAACTAGTCACGTTTCGGTCTTGGACCGAAGTTTATCTGTCAAAAATATAAGCAGAAGCACAGAAAGCAGCGTGACAGCCAGGGAGGATTCTTTTGAAGTTTATTTTTGACTTTTTCATCTACCACAGATCCAGTTAAAATCAAAAAATAAGAACCTCTGCGAGCCATCTCAATCTTAAAATTAAATGTGTCCCATACACGTCCTTTCCTCCAAAATATTATATCCCATGGCTATTTCTCTGAAAAGGGAAAAAGAAAAATATTACTTCACTTTTGAATCTTTTGGAGAACACTGCCAAAGGCTCTGTTTTTTTTTTCTATGTTACATTTTGTTTTCATAAGATTTTCTTCGTCCTCTATCCTTTTTCTCTCTTTTCGCAGAGTTTTCATTTCCATACAGAATACACTTCGATCTAGTCTTGAAAACTGGCAGCTGGCAAAAGAAAACGTAGATGAGACGCCTGCAGTTCTCGGCAAATGTTTACCTTGCAAAATAGTGTATTCATTTTTTAACTCTCGATGAGAAAAACGAACGGCCAAGACTGGTACTACGTTATCCAGCAGCTTCTAGGTTAAGGCACCAGGTGTCGGGTCTTTGCCAAGGGACAGATTGCTTTGAATCTTTTATAAAGCGCTGATCTCGGAACATAATATAGTGAAATGAAAAGTATCTTGACTCGTTCGAACGATTGTTGTCGTAAATTTATTGAATTGAATTCTTAGATCTTCGGATTACTCACTCTCGTTCTCTCTCTCCTTTCTTCTTTCAGAGAGCCGACCTGGCCGTAGCCTCTATGACGATCAACTACGCCAGGGAGAGCGTGATAGACTTCACGAAACCCTTCATGAATCTCGGAATTGGAATCTTGTTTAAGGTGAGTCGTGTGACGGTAATTTATTAAAAATAAATAATCCAAAAAACAAACCTGACAACAAAAACCATACGAAAATTCAATAGCAACGTTATCGTGCACGGAACACAATTGTGCAGCTACAGGAGGAAGAATTGGTAAAAAGAAAATACATTAAGTTCAGTTGGTAGATACGAAGAAGTGAAAGAAAAAAAAAGATGAATATAGAAAAAAAAAATTTTAACATATCCATAGGGGCGAACCTCGTTCCGGCTTGACCGGAAGTCGCGGAAGCTTTATATCAAACGCGTCCACGGGTTGTTTTAATTAAAATTGTAGCATAACGTAATTTAGGTACCCACCAGCCAACCGACGAGACTCTTCTCCTTCATGAACCCCCTCGCCGTCGAGATTTGGCTCTACGTACTAGCCGCTTACATGCTCGTCAGCTTCACCCTCTTCGTGATGGCCCGATTCAGCCCTTACGAGTGGAACAATCCGCACCCCTGTCTGGCCGAGAGCGACGTCGTGGAAAACCAGTTCAGCGTCAGCAACAGTTTCTGGTTCATTACCGGAACTTTCCTGAGACAGGGCAGCGGACTCAACCCCAAGGTATAAGCAACGAAGGTGCAAGATCATACCTGGATATCGTTAAAGCATCTTCAGTAGGACAGTACAACGCGATACACGGTCGTCAATCAAAATGTAAATGTCACCAGCGTTAAACTACCCTCGGCGAATCAGAAGCTGTTGGAACTCGTCGGTGTCTCCACCTATCGGATATCGCTTGAACTATATTTTTTCCTCTTTTCAAACGATCTTCGTACCTACTGCGAATCCCTTCTTAAAGCACTGGCTCTTGAAAATGCTACAGGTTTCCGGACGTATGCCCTCGCGACTCTTCTCCTTCATGAATCCACTTGCTGTCGAGATTTGGCTCTCCATGCTGGGCGCTTACGTAATGGTTTCGTTAACCATATGGATCGTGGCGAGATTTTCACCTTACGAATGGGTCGAGCCCGCGCCATGTCCAAGCTGCAAATGTCCTCTACAGGTAGGCTCCTGTCGAGTGGTGCCATTGAACTATGATCGAGGGCCTTTTTTGTCAATTGTTTGTTTAAAGAAAAAAAGATGTTATATTCCTTAAAAATTAATAGTTAGTCTCATGGAAAATGAAAAGTAAGGAATTTTAGTTTTCATGGGTCTGTGGATTATAAAAATGGCTTCTTTTCATTGTCCTATTGTTATCGTGTCGTGCCGTGTAATTGCCCTTGTGATTTTGCACCACTTGGCGGGGGTCTACGCCACCAGGGTGGTCACGTCAGTGCCTTGGAACCCGAGAGCGAGGACATCCCCCTCCCGAGAACTGTCAACGATTTCACCCTGGCTAACAGCTTCTGGTTCACGGTCGGCACCCTCATGCAACAGGGGAGCGACCTCAACCCTAAGGTAATAAAGCCACAGAGTCGGCCGGTAATGAGAACCTTAAGGAAGAGCAGGATCGGTAAAAAGTCAATGACGAAAAAATTTTTTGAATTTAACCGAGAAAAAAGTATGTAGTCTGGTTTTTATTATTCAAGAATAAAAAATCGAGCAATTAAACTTAATCTCGATCAAAGTCGCTATAAGAATTTACGTTAACACTGCTGACCTCGAAAGGGATGATCGTACGAACGCATGACGTCACATCAAGAATGATCGTAAATAACCGGAAGTACTCGGACCATTAAAAGCCGTTAGCTCGACACCGCTTATACTCCTCTTTTTTTATTTCCTGTTCTCTACGCTTCTCACAGACTCGTTATACTCGACCCTAAACCCCAAACCCGCACTCACCAACCCCATCATCCGGAGGGAATTGTTTACCCGTAGAATCGCGTCGCGACGCCCCCACTTCTCTATATGCAAAATATTGTACGCCCAAAGCGACGCTTAACCTCCGTAAAAATGTAACACGGGTTGCACGATGCCAAGAAACGCCGACCTGTTCGCAGCTTAGTGCTTCAAGCTTGGATTTTTTTTTTTGTAAAATGGTTACTGGCACGTTCATGCTTTCTTGGGCCAAAGAGAACCGGTAGTGCATACTTGTCATTTGCACCAGCTTACTACGTCATCGTGTGCATGCACTGAGCATGCATTAATCTTCCTTGTGTATTTTACTTGAGTGCACATAATGTAATAAATTTTTTTATCTGCAATTTTGATTCTGACGATTATATTTTTGTGCTTTAGCATTTTGAAAATATTATTTTTAGAGTTGCACTTGGTCTTAACGATCCGTGCTTGTTTCGCTTGTCTTATGCGGCGCGAATGTTGGTTTAAACGTAGCCTCCTTGGTGGGCTTTATGTAAATAATATCACGAGTCTATGGAAATACAGTGCACGCTTGAAGCTCTCTTTGCGACTTCCTAGTCACTGTTTCTCAGCGGTATTTTTTCTTTGTCCTCCAGGCTCTCCAACTTTTTTCAATTATTATTTCACCTCGGCGTGATAATTTATCGTCCGTAAAGAATGAAATTCCCGTAACTCTCCGATTGCGAATGTCCGCTGTATGCAAATATTTCGGACGCTGTACCCGTGCAGCGGCGCCATTTGTTTCGCAGAAGAATTCCGCGTGCCCCCTAGTGTCCGGCAGATTGTGAAAATAAAAAGATGTGAAGAAAGAGAGGAAGAAAAGAGAATAAAAATTCAGTCGTCACGCACTAGGACGTAACTCGACGTAAATAAAGCGACTTTTAAATCCAGTCGTTCAATTCCAATGATTTTTAACGACTTCGTATACCCGTAGTACCAGAAACTTCCGCTAGAGTCTCACCTAGACATTTCACGGGGTCAGGAAAAACCGTGTGAGTAACGCAATCCCTGAAAGATAATCTCACGAGCTACGTAACGTGTGAAAGTAATGAAATAAACAAAGAAAGGCAAAGAAAGTACGCTTAAAGAAAAGAGAAGAACGAGAGAATAAACCGCGCAAGGCGCTGCAGTCGCCCGTGCCGGGCGGGAAGGAGCGACTAAACTCAGGCATGCCAACCCCTTGCATGCAACATAGCAGCCAAGCACCTTATGTTTTGTGTTCTCATGCATTCCAAGTATCCTTTTCTAACTAACGAGCGAATCGTCGGATTTTAATAGTCGCGAAATCGTGGCCAGCACGCGAATTTCACACAAGACTCGAGTCTCGGTGCGTCAGGTGTGTCGCATTAGCAGAATACATGTAATGCACAAAATACTGCAACTTTAACTAACTCCAAGATTACAGAAAATTTTCAAGTGCACTTACAGACCGTACAAACGTTTCTCGAGTCATTCGTGTTAATGTAACGTCAACCCGATGCTCTCCATATTAATTTGATTCTCTTTCAATTTCCTATACCTTTTATGCTCTAATATTTTTTTCACTTTTTTTTTATTCAGCGCACAATCTCATTGACCTGTTTTCAAACAAACACACGAGTGCCGTCTAGTCCTTTTATTATGACTTCCTGTGAATTTTCAAAACCAGTAATTGCAACGGGCTCGGGTGAATCTCCAACGCATTTACAGTACTTCTATGAACCTTGAAAAATACATGCGTGCCATTTTCCATAAAGAAATGTTTACAATGAAAAAAAAAGCATTCGACTTAACATTTCAGGTTGAATAGGCTCTAGATAATCGAGTGACGAGGACGTCTCGTACGTGTCATTTTACGATAAACATAATGTTCAGGTAGGAATAAAAATCCCTCGAAATGAAATGACATGAAAATGTAGCGAGTTTCCAAAAAGAAAAAAAGGAACAGAAATGGTAAAAAATAAAATAAAAATGGCGGAAAGGGACGCGTACCGCGACGGGCACATCGCAGGAGTCAGCTGCGGAACATAACGGAATATCTTTATGAAGTAAAAGCTCGTCTCTCGCGCGTCGCATTTTACTTCACGTCGACGAGTTCGCCTTAAGCTTTCACGATTACGTCTCTTATTCTACTTTCGAAGGTGAAAACTGTTTCCGGGGTCTTTACTTATGCGAGAAAGAATTTTTTTTCATATGAAAAGAAGAATTCAAGGAACACTTGTATTCCAGGAACTTCCTCGTACATCTCGCGGACGTTATCATATTTATTATCAGCTTTAATATTCTACTCCAAGACCCCGTGTGATCGTTTCAAAATACGGCTTTAATGTTTTTAGCAATTCTGCTTATTTATGCATACCTCTCGTGTAAAAGTAAAAGTGCGTTAAAACTTTTCCCTTCTAGGAACACACAAACTCGATGTTCAATAGTGTAAGGAAAATCGATCGAATCTCATCCTCGAAATATGTGGAATATAATGACGTATGTGAAATAAATATATTGCATTATAAATTCATTATATATAACAATTTGAAATAAATGAATATTATTATTATAATGAGCTCCTTAAAAAATATCCTTCAGGACATTTTAACGTCGCAAGACAAGTGGTGCTCGCCGGCTCTGTGGCATGTTCCTGGGGTTAGGGATCACAATGATGATAACAATGATGATGACATTATTGATGATTTTAATCGCTACTCCTCTCCCATCGAAATCATTTCGTAACATGCGTATTGCTCAACATACGCATTCTTTGCACGCAAAATACACATATCTATACTATATGCATAGGTATGTATAAATACCTACGTACCTAGTTATTGGATCGTGTAATAAAAAAAAATTCTAAAAAATTAAGCAAATAAAAAATGACGTATTTTTACTTATCACAATTTTGAATGCTAAGAACGAACATCGAATTAAATGGATCTGTATGAATCCTTATGGAAAAGTTAATTCGAGCGTCAGTGACGTCACAATTGAAACTCTGTATAAGAGTAAAATATTTTTTTCCCTTCACCCCGACCCCCCTATCCCACCCTAAATCCCGTGATTCAATTGTTCCATTGCTTTCTATCAATCCTTACACAAGCATTGTATATCTCGTATATATGTTTTCGAGTATTTACTCTTCATCCCCAACTGTCAACGGCGCCATGTAGATATGCAATGCCAGTATCCCTTCTACCCCTCAGTGTCAAAGGTTGATGCGTTTCCGATCGAAATGGAGAAAGTCCTTGGGGGGGGGGGGGGGGGGGGATTGGTAAAGGTGACCACGGAGTGTGGTGGTCTGAAGAATGTGAGAAGAAGGTCCTGGGCTATCCGATGGGAATTTAAAATGATTTAGAGGATAAGACGATTTCGATTTTCAAAATCCCAAAGGAGCTTCCAATTTGATTTCGAAACAAAGCAGTCGACTCGACCAAAGTTCTCACGTGGGACATCTGTGAGAGGAAGAAAGTTTTTCGTGAAGAACTTTCAAACCGGATGAACCCTCTCCGGAGGAACGGAGAGTCGACTTCTGTCTTTTCTTCGCCCCCTCCTCCCCCCCCCCCCCCGGACTTATCGATATATCAATTAGCGCTTTGAATTATAAAAATTTTAATTTTTTTTATTCCTTTTTATTTTATATAGTATTTCTCTTTTTTCTTTGCTTTGGGACTATTCACGAATACCTATGTTCACATGCGCTATGTATAATGTAAAAATAATGTGTATATATGTGTATGTATGCATATGCCTAATACGTCTAATATATACGACCACTTGATCTTCAGGCGACGAGCACGAGGATCGTCGGTGGGATATGGTGGTTCTTCACTCTTATCATCATATCCTCTTACACCGCAAATCTGGCGGCATTTCTTACGGTCGAGAGAATGATAACGCCAATTGAGAACGCTGCAGATTTGGCCGAGCAGACGGAGATCTCGTATGGGACACTGGAGGGAGGCAGCACCATGACGTTTTTTAGGGTGAGCTAAAGGGGTAATGCGTGACTCGATAATACTTCTTTTCGAGGCTGTCATTTCTTGCGACATTGAGTAAAACGTAAAAAAAAAGGGCAAAGTACGTAGTTCGAGATTCGTGAAAAAAGAGCGCAAACAAGAGAGGAGAGGTGCTCGAGGAAAAAGAGAGAGGAAAACGACAGAAAGATTTCGGTAAAACGGCGAGGCATCCCCTGGAGTACTGTAAACATTTTGAAAAAAAAAAGAAAATTTCAAAATGATGGGTTGCCAAAGAACTGGTTTTCCATGTCAAAGAAACTGACTTCTTGTATGTTCGATTTTTTCTTGGAACGAATGAAAGCGCCGAGAAAGAGATTTTTAAAAAAAGCCCAATTCACACGGCATTGAGATTCCCGTAGGCCGCGAAAGGGTTGAGAGAAAAATTATGCAGGGCAAAGGAAAAGATAAGGAGATAGTAGGGAAAAAATTATAGTCAGTACAGTCAAGTCGCAGACACCTGGGCATCCCTTCGCTATGTATACATATACAATGAGGTTGAAGTCAAAGTTAAGGGTGGTTTCCAAGCACCCCCCACCCGTAGCGACCTGGCAGGAATTCATCTCAGCTTCCCTCTTCCGCCCTAGTCGGCGTCATTCCTAAAGAAGATGAAACAGACTCTGGTCTTGTAGGGGCGGAGGGTGTTTCAGAAGTCGCGAGACGCACACACGCATTACCTTTTAATTACTGGCGTGAAGTTGGTAAATTTACATTTATTTAAGGGTCGATTCAGTGTGTAAAATATGAAAGGGGATGTCCTAGCCACGAAGTTACTTTTTAACGGACGGTACCTGTAGGAATACCTGACGTGAAATAATAGTACGCAATTAAATAGGTAAAGGGACCCCGACCTGGACTGTACGTGACAGGCGGTCGGTCCGCAGGCGTTTTTCGCACGACTGTACAGAAAAATATTTTGGGTTGACAGGACTCGAAAATTGGGATCTATCAGAAGATGTGGCGATTCATGGAATCCAAAAGACCCGCCGTCTTCGTCTCGACCTACGAGGAAGGCGTCAAGAGGGTCCTGGAGGGCGACTACGCCTTCCTGATGGAATCCACGATGCTGGACTACGCAGTACAGAGGGACTGCAATCTGACGCAGATCGGCGGACTTTTGGACAGCAAGGGATACGGCATCGCGACGCCGAAAGGTATGATGATTTTTAAGTGAAAAAATGAGGAAGCTTTATACCCAGTGGACAAATTGTTTTTTATACAATTTTTGTTCTCGATTTTAGGTTCACCCTGGAGGGATAAGATATCCCTGGCGATTCTCGAGCTCCAGGAAAAGGGAGTGATACAGATACTTTATGACAAATGGTGGAAAAACACGGGTGACGTCTGCAATCGGGACGAGAAGAGCAAAGAGAGCAAAGCGAACGCACTCGGTGTGGAAAATATCGGTAAGTGTATAAACTTTTCTCATTTACTTCTTTCTTTTCAATTTTTTATATTCTTTTATTTTTCTTTCTTCCTTTATCAAGACGTTCCACTCTCCGTCCCGGTGAAGGAACTTGGGATCACCTAATACCATTTGTTGACCCACCCGGTAGATAATCCAGGATTCCTATATACGTCAAACGTTCCGGAGCTAACGATGCGTATAAATTGTGGAATATCCGAATCGCAAGTTTACCCTCGGTAGCTCCATTAGTTTTCCACCACGTGAATCGTCGAGTTCTGGTATCGAAGTCGTATGTACCGGAAGCGACCAGGCGGCAGATACCCTACCAAGAATCTTGGCTGCAGGGATTCGAAGAAAACAAAAACCAGGATCCCAAACAATTTGAAAAAGTTTAAACGCAAGCAATGAATTTTTTGAATCGAGCTTAGAAAAGCGTTTGAAGCTCACGTTTTTGGAATTTATGTATATCGCAACAAGTTCTCGACTCGAGACACCGGAAACAGATAACTCCATCAACATCCTCGATATCTATGACGACCGAAACGTCAATGAAAAAAGTCATTCTAAAGAAGTAAAACTGATAGAGTATATGTACGAAATGAAAAATGGATAAAACAAAAACCTGAGTCAAAGTTCAAAATTTCAAGTCCAAATAAGCTCATTGATCGAGTCTTTTACTGTTCGGTAATGTCGAGTACAAACCAAATTTGAAATATTCTAAAACCGTTTTAACAACCTTTATCTCAGCATCCGCTACGGCCTCAGCACTGTGATCCCATAGAAGTACTTGGATGTACCGTGTGACGTATAACGATGGGACAAAGTGCTTATCATAGGGGGAGACCTGTCACTGCAAACTCCCAGATAGGACTTGACAGAATTCTCGCAGTAGGTAACTGTAATTCCGCCATAATGCCGAGCGCCACTGTGTTAAGAGATAGGCCTTCTCCCCGTCTCTCTCTCTCTCTCTCTCTCTCTCTCGCACACACTCATTGAACCTAACCTAAGAGAGCGCTAGAGGATATAGCCTGGAGTGAATGCTCCCTCAACCCCTTGGAAAGAGTAAGAGTAGCCAGAACCGGAAATGAAACTTTCACGTGTTCCGGTTTGGCCTCGTACATCTCTCTCGTAAATCATGCGTTTCCCGCATGCAAATCCGCAAGCGTTTTACGCGAGTCCTACCGCGATAACTGGGATTCCCCTAAAATATATATATATATGTGTATCTATGTCTTCCGTGTACTAAATTTCATTGTGACCTACAGTAGGAAGTAAGTAGAAAGCAGCAGGGCTGTTTACAAAAATAATTATGTCTCAGGGGAGGAATTTTATAGTTTTGAAGAATAATTCTCTAAAAGATATCAAGTACAGGCAACTGTCTAAATTATATATCGAAAACGTAATTACCACTTTTTCGAAATTCCTACATATGTGCATGAAAATAATTATGCGATTCCAAACAGACCTCAGGCATGTATAATAACAATAAATGAATTTAATCCTAATGACGATAATCAGGTCTTATACGAATTCGTATGAGCCAGTAATTTAATGAGGTCATTAAAAATATCTGTACCGTTATAAAATCGAATCGAAATAAGAGCCCGAGTCTGTTCGATTCATATGTAATTTAGGGGAAGAGGACGCCAGGGGATCTTTCTAGGAAGAGGGTATCTTCTGATAAGAACATGATAAGGACACGCAGGGTCTTGGTAAAATAAAACGAAGTAAAAAAATAGAGGAAGAGCATGAAAGAAGAATGTCCAATTCATGCGGCGAGGAAACGTCGCGGCTGGAATAGAGATGCGATCTCACCTTGAAGTAGAAAAGTAGGAAGCTCAGAAAAATGGGCAACTTTTGATAAAGTCCCTAGGAGTTCAAGCCATGAATACATAGTAGCATGGTAGACGATGCTACTATATAAAGTAACTAGTACATAGTATACATATATCAACCTACGCGGTGAGTTACTAGAGGCGAATAGTGTGACGTAGTGTAATAGTGGGAATAGCGACGGCCGAGTAGTCGTTTCCATGTCGCGCCGCCGTGAAGTGGCGTCGCCACCAGCGCGGTAGATTCTCGCTGATCAACAAGGCGGGTTCACTCGAGCACGAGGCGGCGGTGCAACTTCGGCACGCGCGAATGTCTGCGATCGCAAGAAGAAATATTCGGTATCTGGTTTCTGTAGTCACACGAATTTCACTGGTGTGGCCGCTTGTAAAGGGCAGAGGTCCCAACTGGTGCCATCTATATAAAAGAAGAAGAAGAAGAATTTCACTGGTCCCAGCGTCGTAGAGCGTCGTGGCGCGACCGACGCTGCCACCTCCCCACTGCCACCTCTTCTTTCCGCTAGGGAATTTGTATTCCGGCTACATTCCGACGAGCGCTAAACTCCGCAAAGGGAATTCAACCTAAAGGTGACCCAGATGGAATAAATCGCCCGGAACTTCGCACCCTGTAAACTTTGACCTTCTTTGTGATAATCCGTCGTTTAACAGTCAAATTCGTGATGTGACGTTATTTGATGCATATTTGGTGATAACCTTTTTTTTTCAACCCCTACAGATAAATTTTGAAATTCCTTTGACAATAGGATTGTCACACCAACCCAGTCTGCTAGACAAAAGAGATTCGTGTTGGCGGGTTGAGAATAGAAGATAAAAAAAATAGAGCTTTAGTCCGGGAGGGGGGGGGGGGGGTGTAATTGTTCGAATAAATAATAGGGGAAGCTGCGACACGTGGGCTACCTGAATAACGAATAAGAAAGCGACTAGGGGTGGCAAAAGTCAGAGGGATGAAAAGTGGACTTATTATCCAGTCGGGACTTAATTGATCGTCAAGCGTTCAACCCCCGACCACCCTTACATCTTTTCCACCCCTGTAATGGTAACAGGGGCTGGTTTTCTCACGCTTCTCATACGAAGGGAATCCAGTCTCGCTATACCTATAGCTATCATCCGTTGGTCCGCACCCACCGTTTCCGATACGTCCAGTGGTTTCCCAGTGACTCTCAATCGAGGGCTCGAAAGGGACAAAAGTACTTGACGGGCTAGGAAATAATTCACAAGGGGCTGCGCATTGCTTCACGGCGAATCTCCGACTCTTAAACTTTCGAGGAAGAGGAGGCTGCTCACGCTCGAGTATTGCGCTCACGAGTTTCCATCCATTTGAAATTAATGGAACGAACTTTCTCTCCTTTTTTTTCCCCCTTTTCTCTTCTCCGTACAATTCACAAACTTCCCCGCCTAGTATCTCGCTCGTTCCGCAACAATTTTATCAGACGTATCGGACGAACGACTTGAACGCGATTCTATAAACATAGCAAAGTCGATTTAATTAAAAAAAAATTTTCTCTCCCCAGGTGGCGTCTTCGTCGTACTGCTCTGTGGTCTCGCCCTGGCAATCCTGGTGGCGATTCTCGAATTCTGCTGGAACTCCAAGAAAAATGCTCAGTCAGATCGGGTAAGGAATTACGTCACAAATGTCAAAACTACGCTTCGGTATTGCACGTTTACACGTTTTCATACTTTGTAAATTTCTTTTAATTTACCTAACACGAGTATCGGACTCTGTTATCAGTGACGTAAGAGCATTAAGAACACGTGGTCGTTTGCTCTTTTGTTGTTGTTCGAAAAAAAAAAAAATATGTCAATGCCTTGCATGATCTTTGGTACGTGTCTGTATTGTCTTTTGGTACTGTACTTGTTTCGCCGCCGTCAACCTGAATCGTCCGCATCAACGATGGCTGCTACCACGTCCGGAATCCCCGTCGAACCGTCACGTCTTCCTGCACGATCCCCGATCGATTTGGCTCGTCTGCAACCTTCTTCGTTAATCCCACGCGGCTCGCAACCTGCCAACCTACCAAACTGCCGACCTGCCAACCTGCCGCCGAGAAACACTCTCTCGGGATAACCCAATAGTCCCTATGTGCCGAGATGGCCTCGGAGTTGCGGTTCGCGGTTCGTTGCGGTTCACGACAGAGACCCGCGACGAAATCTCGTACCTCGATGCCAGCGCCATGTTCACGATGCAGTCCGCGTGCGTCTCTGAGACGGAATCGCTTCTGCGGCAACGAAGAAACCACATACATACCGAGCATCGAGATGATGCCTCAGCTAAATGGTGTAAGTCCTGTCCTGCCCGAAGGGGCCCATTATTCTAAAGAGCCACGAGACAGCCTCCGAGAGAAATAACGATTTTTCAAATTTACCAAAATAAAAAAAAAATTTTTTTCTTTACGCATTCGATCGGAAATTGTCTCGAGGATATTTTCGAATGATTCACTACCGAAAGCGCACCGTAACTGCTTTTGTAAAGCGACCTTTGTAAATAAAAAAAAAATATACAAATATCCGCTTTGTCTGCCGGAAGTAATTTTACGGCTGGTGGCGGAAAACGTATTTGTCATCCGTTCCTTGTTTCTTGGATATTCGAGAAAATGACGATGCTCCCATACCGGTACGGTGACTCTATTCGAATAATACACGGTTATCGTGCGCAATCGGTTGAATTTCTCCATTTAATACGTATAGTCTGTATTTTCTCACTGACGAAGGGAGTATCTTATCTTATCATAAATGTCATTGCTTTGGCACAGTGGTTTTTATTCGGTCTGTAAATACATATATGTATGTATGATCATATGTGCACATAACGTATGTACGTTGGTATATCTATATCGATTATACATTTCTTACTTGACTACCAAGCATTACGGTTATGATTTATCATCGTTTATGATTTATCGTCGGCAAGATTGTGTATCAATGTCCTGTAATGTATTTTTGGCAAATATTTTTGCGTAACCGGATGTTCATGATATACGCGTGCATGCCTAAGATATATCGTGACTCTAGAGGGTTGATGGATGATTTAAAAAAAAAAAAGTATTATTACCACCAATGTAAAATTTGCTTATCTCGAAATTCGACGAAGGCTGCAATTAATTTTTTAATCGGTGCATATCGCATTTCGTTTGGCAAACCCTTCGATGACGCTTCTTTAATTAGAATCTTAATTAGCCACCCGGATGCCGCCAATGAGCCGGTACTTTATCGAGTTGCAAGACGAATTTAAAAAGTTTGCCTCAAACCCCAGGGTGCGCGTCATTTTTGTGCCAGGAAGAAGAAAAAAGTAGAAAAAGCTCTCTGGCCTCTCTAACCTAGCTAACGGGTGGCCAATTATTTTTCCATGACGAGCGGCTTACGAGTGCCGAGTAGTACAGGAGAGGAAGAATGAAAAAGGAGAAAGAGAGGAAAGTATTGAGAAAGAGAAAGTATGTGCCATAATAAGAAGAAGATTAACGAGATTTTAACGGGAGTCTGGAAAAGGAACCGAGAAGATCTCGACGGATGCTCGAGAGTACGTAAAAGGAATTTTATACTTGAAACGTGCTGTAGGTAACGCTATTCAACTTACCGACAGTAGGTACGTGCGGCAAGTACGAGGAAAAATATTTTTGAATGGCCTTAAGGTCTCAAACGAAAATGGTTTAGCGAGGGTTGGTTAAAAAAAAAGGAAAAAAAAAATTCTTCAACTGTGCCACTGGCAGAGCTGAGTCGTTGAAAGCGAAAAGAAAAAAAAAAAAACCAAAAGGAATACTAAGGTCAAAAGCGACGTCTTTTGAATAGATATAAGATAAAGTTAGAGAAGGATGAAGCGAAGGGGTGGAAGCAGGGAAGATTCGAATTGAAAAAAGTGAGATTAAAAAGTATATTGATTTTTTTTTTCATCAACCATATCCAGGCTCCATCTTCTTGTAGGCCCTTGGGTCGACCTGAGATTGACCTCGTGTATATATATATATACACCGGAACGAAATTTCCTTCCAAAGGCTCCCCCCTCCAGCCGCCCTGCCGACACCATAAAACCGATAAAGGCAAGAGCCTCTTCAAAGTTCACGAATGGCCACTGCATAAATCGAGATCGATTCAGTCTCTATTCTACGTCGCGTCTTCTTTACTCTGGAAATGTCTACCCGCTTACCGTACCTATGTTCTATATAGGGAAACCTAAGAGAACATCTTTCCGATGCGTTTATATATGCACATGCATAGCTATATGTATATGTATCTGTACGGCACCCCCCATTTTCCGGATGTCCGACCAACTGTGAATTTCAACCCAAGATACTGTGCGAGGAATGAAAATGGTGAAAATTCCTTAATCCGATAGATTTTCAGATAAAATATATTTCCGAGTCAACTAATCGGAGAAAAGTTACGAGACGGCAGTTTCGTGTCTGATTAGAAATGAAATTGTCTTCCCGACTTATCGACCTGAGACTTGCTCGAAAGGACTTTATTAAAATATTGACACTGAACGAAGTTTTGGATAGGTCGAAACTGTACTCGATAAGTTCATTTGTTTATTGAGAATAAATTGATAAAGTTCATTTAAAGTAAATGATATATATATATATATTGAAGAGCCAGTGTGGATCTTGATAAATTCGCAAGGGTTGCAGGTAGAAGAGGACGGTTTTCACGTGACGACGAAAACAGTATTTACGGAGAAAGTTTAATTGCAAACGATCCATTTGGGATTAGCAAGTCAATTAAATCGAAGGAAAACGTTACTTAACGTAACCGTTGAGTCGATTCCTCCACGCCTAAACCGGTGGAACAATTAAAATTGGCCCGTCGCATTCTTTGATTATCCCCAGGCCGAAGTTTGAGATTTCGCGGATTTCCAAAATTCTTAACTGAACCAAAATCGAACGACAACCCGTTATATATTGATTGACCGTCGATGAGATATTCGAGGGATTATTACGTCACTTAAAAAAATGCAGTAACTCATTAAAGAAAAAAAAAAAGAAAAGAAAAGCGGCGGAACGAATTTCTCTACATTTGAGATTCAATGAGAAACACGTTTCAGTGATTCACCACTAGATGGCAATATTGTCGCCTTCATGAAAGTCCACTTACTCCACGGCCGTACTATTAATGCAAAGCACTTGCCTCGACGCTCGAGAAATGGCGTCTTGCAAATCCCTCAAACGGAATGGCCCGACTCGCTAAACGTAGAAAACATGACTGAACTCTGGAAGTTCCGGAAACCGGCGACCGACAAGACGCTACTTCCGTTCACAGACTCGAAAGCTCGTTACCGACCTCAAGAGGAGAGAATTTACTTGCGCAGTCTATTAGCCATACTTACTGCGACTGGCGGTAGCTATCGGTACTACAGTATTAGCCGGATGCCTAGTACCAGGTACCCCCCGTACATTGGCCAACTTCTCTACCAGTACGAAAGTACCGATAGCACAGCTATATACATATACAGCTATTTATAGCTACAATGCAGTACCTATCAAAATACATATTTGACGTGACAGTTAAGTTCCATTCGACGTAGCTAACGCTTTGATGATACTTCTCAGCAGGAGGCTGGTACGTTGCCGATGACGGAGATGAAGAAGTCATTGAGCTTCGATCAGGCGTCGTCAGCTCGAGGAGGGAACACCTAGCACAGGCCTCCGTCCCTCCGCCTCCAATCGCAGCCATGCAAAACCCCCACGCGCACACATCACACACACTGCCACTCACACACACACAGTCACAGTCACAGTCACAGTCATACGCACAAACACCAACCACCCCCACCGAGGCAGAGACGCGCTTCTTCAGGCATCGCCTTGGCTCAAGGTAAAAGACCTGGTCCAGGTGGATGAGATCAGTATTTTCCTGATGATCCTTCACCGATCCTAAAAATTATCCAATTTAGTTAATCTGAGTAGATTTAACGAGATTGATTAAAAATTTTATAGGAGGTGACCACCCTGAGAGCATTTTGTGGAGGTTCGACTGCGACCTGGCCGGTGAGCCCGACGTAGTGATATCACCGCCACCTCCGCCACCACCGCCATCAGCGGCCGTTTCAAGGACTACGACCCTTTGACCCATCCTGGAGGAGGTGCCCACCGGTGTACCAGTTCAGATGGAGACATCCACTCAGGCGTCTGTCGTCGTGAACGTTGACCCTAAACAAAAGGAAACTTGCTTGTAGCAGGAATCTCCCGGGGATGGACGGGATCTCCTCGGGTACCTTCTCCAAAGTTAAAGATCAGCTGATCAGGTGGTGGTGGGGATTTGGTTTACCCAGTGTCACCACGTGGAAGTGATACTGGACACAAGGAACCGATTTAGTCATCGCTGACTAAATGATCGATTGGGATTATCAGGATCATCGGGATCCACTTGGTACCGGAGGCACTGGGCTTTCTCGTGTATTCCGATCTCATTCTGCAGGTACCTAAAGGATGCCAAAGGATCTATGATCCCTTCAGGATACTCTAATCCTTTTCATCCACTGACCTTCGTCAGCTCCATTTTATCATCCATAGATTCATCCTCAACGTCTTTCCTATTACTCGTAAACCGTGTACAGTGGATGATGAATTTTTCTATGCGAATTACAAGAAATTAACGTCGTGTCGGTGTATATTGTAAAAAGTTTAAAAAGAGAACGACGAATTCTGGTAAACGAAAATTTATTATCGGACGCGTACGAAGCAAATCGTTCGTCGATTCATTTGCGCGTGTGTTGTGTGTTGTGTATAGTGAAACCGCGTACCGTGTTTATGTGGAATCGTGTAACTAAATTTTAAGTAATTAGATAGCCAAGATTTTTTATATAAATGGATCACTACAAGGTACGCGACTGTACCGTGTGTTTCAAAAGTACGAATCAAGCGACGGAGAAGCTTGACCCCAAGACCATCTTGTATATTTTCTTAGTGTCGATCCTTTCTTTTATTTTGTCCCGCGTCGATTTTTCCATGGTTTTTGCACACTAGCCCTAAAATCATCGCTATTGAACAAACTGTAATATACACGGCGTTAGAGACGTAAGAGACATTTTATATTTGAAACGAACACGTGATTCCGTATGTTTGTTGAAAACGAAAAAAAAGAGTTACCAGGTATCTGGAAAAATGATGACTGTATACGGCCTACGAAATCGTATTGTCTTTTTCCGCGACGCCTGATCCTGTAATATAGAGGATGTTGTACACGACATTAGTTGTTGACGAAATAATTTATATATATATTATAAATACGAATATATTAAATATTTATATATTAACGATACGTGTAGGTATAAAGTGTCTAAGACGCGTAACAGTCCCTAGTCATATTTTGACACAACTGAGGAGGCGCTGTCATCGGGTCGACTATGTCGAAATTATAAATAATATATATAGGGAGGCGATTTTGGTAAATGAAATTGAAAGAAAAGAAAAAAAGGGTAAATACAATGACGACTATACGAGATAAAGAGCGAGAGAAAAAAAATTTCATCGATTTTTAGTATTGTCACACGCGATTTTCATAAAATAATGTTATATATCTTATATTACATTTGTTACATAGATCGACAATTATGTTGTTCGACGGATTTATTAACAAATTAGTCGCGAGTGTTACAAGTTTTCGTATGAGTGCGCGAGAGAGAGAGAGAGAGAGAGAGAGAGAGAGAGAGAGAGAGAGAGAGAGAGAGAGAGAGAGAGAGAGAGAGA
>JASANN010000297.1:995345-1016633 GCA_031762395.1 Calameuta pygmaea | reverse complement strand
AGAGAGAGAGAGAGAGAGAGAGAGAGAGAGAGAGAGAGAGAGAGAGAGAGAGAGAGAGAGAGAGAGAGAGAGAGTGCAAAAATTAAACAAGCCAATGACTAAGCGGGGAAAAATGGTTAGCAAAAAAAAATAAATAAATTAAACGAATTATATAGGGGTGTTGATAATTTTGGAAAAATCGATAAATCAAAACCAATGAAAAAGGTAAAGGGACGCATTTCATCAGCCGTGCAAGAGCGTGCCAAAAAAAAAGAAAGAACAATGAACGTGCAGAAAGAAAAAGATTTGATAGAATCTATGCTGCCATTGCACTTGAAAAGCAATCACGATGCTTTCAAAAAGATTCAACAAGAACAGTTGAAATATGACCAAATAAATATAATTTATAGCTGATCGATTGACAGTCGCTTAGCTATTTAATTCGCCTGTCACTTGAAACGCGGTCCATGCGCTAATTGACGATCGATTAATGATTTTCGATAATTTAATGAAAATCGATAATGGGATACCTCGATAAAAAAAATATTACTTTTTTTTTCTTCTAATTTCAAATTTACAAATAATCACTGCTACGAACTGTATATAGCGCAATATGTCATTAACGAATTTTGATTAAGGATGACACTGGTCCAAGAATTACAGAATAAATTTTATTAATCGATAACACTGTGAACAGGGTCGAGGTTTTTATATCGATCGTTCATCCGCGATCGATTGATAACGACGATAAGGATATTGGTGTGCGATCGATGTGTGCTTGTGAAGGAGTGTTAAAATAATGTTCGCCGAAACCCCCCCGAAGAACCCGGATACTTTGTCTATATCAAAATAAATCATTTCAACATCATTCAATGATTTTTCTGTTATCAGTATTAAACGAGCAAATGCGTGTTATCGATTAAGAAAAAAAAAAAAATACAAAATTAACTTTCCAATTAGTACCGTATGAATTCTCCATCCGGATGCAGGCTGAAGGCGGATGCAGAAATATGACTTGGCAATGGGGGCAGGGGGTGGGAGTGGGGGAGGGTGACTCGAGTAAGAGGGGAAAAGCGTGAATGAAGTAAATAAAGAATGGGAGATAGGGGAAAGTGTTGGGGGGGAGAGGGGGGGAGGGAAACGGAACGAAACGTTAACGACCCATTGAGAAGATCGCAGCCATCGCTCAGCAATTAATTGCGTATAGGAAATTCACTGCTAAAGTTTTTCCCTGTATATGAAAGACACAGCTGCCAGAAACGATCGATCTGAGATTCTAGCAGTTCAGCAACCAATGCAGAAGATCTGGAAACGAAGACAGGAGGAGGCATCGTCAATCATACCAACTAATTTTGAATTAGGAATTTGAAATCTCATTTTTTTTTCCCGCCTTTAATTTTTTTCTACCTCCATTCGATGTCACGTAATTCGACGTTTCTTGAATGAATTAACGTTTTTTTTTCAAAATTTAGAATTTTTTCGTATTTTAGAATTTTTTTACACACCTGTACAAGTGGATGGACATCTCTTATCCAGCTCCTGGGATGATTAATATTAGAGCTCAGCGGCCATTACTCCATATTTTAAATTGCATTCGTTTGACGGTCCTTCGACTCGCTCTGAAATTTGGCCCTTTCATTGGTATCAGCTACCGGTTGAAAATCCGCCGAAAACGAGCGGAAAAGTAGGAAAGATATGAAGTGGAGAAACTCGGAGATTCCCAGCCGATATCATTCAAACTATCTCACTTCGCACCCTTTACAATTTACAGCATCCCTTTTAGTCCCTGTTCAGAAAACCACGATTCAACCCTCAGCCATTCGACCAACACATCTTTGCATGTCAGGATGGACCCTTTTCCTTTTATTGGATGAATCTCAAATCCGACGAAAATAAAATATTATATATATATATTGGATATGTTACTTATACGGTGAGTGGCAAAACCTTTTTTTTCAAATCCAAGTAAAGATAAAATGGAATTAAAAAATTTTTTTGTAATTGACAAAATCAAAATTATGATTTTGTGCAACCAAAATATAGTTTATCACCCATTTTTTGTCAGTCTCAAAATTATCTTATAATAATGCGAGAAACTTTTTTGTTACGGATCGATCAGTCGCAGCGAACGAAATTCGATTGCTGGTTCCGTGAAGTGTCGCATTGTTAATGTTGCACTCAGAATGCAATTCCAATAGATTGCTTTAACAAAATGCATTGTGAGATCATACCAAGATGCATAATACAAGTGCATTGTTCGTTTCGTTCAAGATCTGCAACAGCGTGACGGGTCGCTACGTACTGAATGGGATATAAAAGAGCGGATTTCTGGAGAAAAATAAAAGAAAAAAAAATAAATATACAAAAGAGAAGTTAAAATGGTCGAAAGTAAAAACGTTGAGAATGAAAAAGCAATGCACATGAAAAGAGGCAAGAATGAGGTCTCCCGCGAATGACGTCTTAACGAGAAAGTATCTAAGAAAAAAAATTTTTTTTTTAAATTTTAACGAAGCCGAAACTTGTAATAAATACCGTAAATACTTCAATACACATTTTTTCTTTACGGAATTCAATGCTTTAATCGGTTCGTTAACAAATTACAAGGATCCGCTTGTAAATCGCTTTCGTAATGAATTCCTCTTTAGCAATTCCAAATGAAAAAAAGTCAATGAAGTAGAAGCAAGATAAAAAAAATTATCCAAACCCCCGAGACTCGCACAGCAGTATAAGGTAAAAACGCTTGCTGCAATTTTGACAGAGGGATGAGTTGATTTTAAAAAATACGAAGAGAAAGAAAAAAATAAGACCAGTAAGAGAAAGAGAAGAATATGAGGATAACAGGGCAGATATCTATGTCCGGGGTCGAAAGGGGTGGGAGGATACGAAAAAAAAAAAGTGACAAGTCAGCTATCTCGTTATATTTCAAAATGATTGTAACCCGACTTTTCAATTTCTGCGCTTTAATATCTTCTAGCTTGCGGCGGGGGACGTGTGGAAGAGATGGAACGAGGAATGGGAAAAAGAACCGGATGAAGGAACGTGGAATTAAAGACAAGGGAGTTGGAAAAGTTTCAAATCAAGTTATCCACGCGCTTCTTCCACCAATTTCACTCTTCCCCCACCCCCCACCACCGCTCTCGAGGATTTCCCTCCCCTCGTACTTTTCTCCCCCCACCCCCGCTCTCTCTCTCTCTCTCTCTCTCTCTCGCTCTCACTAACTATCTCCCTCTCCAAACCAGCCGTCACCTCGCACGTCCGCTTATTTTTTACAATTAGCTTCAAGCTTGTGATTTATTGCAAACTCGCTCGAGCCTCGACCAATCTTCCCCCAAGGCTTTTATACTGTAATATATCTATAGGTATGTATATACACACACGCACACGCACACGCACACACGCGCACGCGTGAAAACAAAAAACTCCTCGATTAAATAGGTAAATAACATCCAGCAGGAAACAAGACTGCGCTTAATCGAATTTCCTATAGAAAAAGAATCCTTTCGTTCAGACCAGTAACTAATGTCGTAACGGCAGCCATTTTACGAAATTAAAAAAAATATGGTGAATAATTCATCTTTGTTTTTTTTTTATGAAAACAACAATACATTTTAACGTAACGTAATTATTATTGAGCGATTAAATATCTGTGACGTCACTAATGTATAGCAATAGCCTCACTGTGTTGATTAAATGAAAGTCATGTACCGCTGTTTATCGGGTCTTTAGGGCTCAATGAAAAATATCCACTTTCGCCAGACATTTACTTTCTTACTTGGTTCGTGTACAAAAATTAACTTTGGAACTTGAACGAGTTACGATTTATAACTAGCGGCATTTTATGGTCTTGCCATATCCTTCGTTACCACTGATTTTCAAATATTTTACCTACCTTACACACATATTGTACGTCATATCTCTTGCTAGTCCCTTTGGCAACTGGACTAGTAATGGCCGCACTCCACTGTTCCTTATCTACAATATATATTTAATATAATAGCGTTAATTCCTCGTGCTACGACGTACAGTGAGCACGTACGAAAATAATTGATACCCAAAACACGTACGTGGCGTCCAGTGTATATTGTATACATATTTACGTATGCTGATACGTATTCGTGTGAGAGACACGACGAGATCGATTCCTACGTATTAACATACCGACTGACAAATTACAATCTGATCAAAGACACGTTCCTAAACGGTTAAGAGTTTATTTATATTTGTATTATATATTATAAGAGATATTATTTCCCGTGCACGGCAGCCATTTTATGGACCTAGTTGTCAACTGAGTTCTCTACCTAATCAGTGGTGATGAACGAAACGAGTGTAACAATGGGTTTCTTGGTATTTGATGAGAAGCGATAAGAAGAGAGAATCAACTGAAGAAGCTTTGTCTTTGTTGCACCTATACGTACAGACGGTACGTTAGATTGAGTTAGAAAGAGAGAGAACAACTGTTATGGCAGATGGTAAAGTACGTTAGCAGGAAGATCTTTTTATGAATCTACTATAGATTGTCTAGCGACATAGTCGGCGGACAAGTTTATTCTTGTACAATTTTGATGAAGTGGAAGCTGTGCTGGTTGATGGTTGATTATATTGTTAGTGTATGAGAATATATATTACGTGGCTTTATTACGTCACTGATATCAATGGCGTCTTCGTTTCCTTTTTTTTGATCTGCTTCTTACGCAAATCCGATAACGAATCGTTGACTGATATGGTATCAGGCACTGAACTGTCTCTGTATTATCGTTGACACGATGGTTCGTCACTGGTTTTTCTATGAGGATGACATCATTGTCCTTATCTGTGGAAGACACTCAATGAGCTACGACGCATTCAGTCGCGTTCATAGAAACATAATGCTCCATGCTTCAGGTTCGTTGACAGTTTTTCTAATAAGCTTTGAGCGGAGAATAAATTCTAGGTCGGTAGGTATTTATTTACTGGTTGCATAAATACGTTTATATATTGTTGAGTATGTAGATAATCAATATTTTATGAATATAACGAGTGTAAGCTGGGAATTGTGTTTTTTCTTTAATTACTAATAAATAATTTACTGTGAAATAGGGTGAATATTTATTTACTAATTGTTGACTTTTAATATTATACTGAATGCTTTTTACTGTTGAGTCCATTAGTGTAATTTTGTTTGTAATCAATTTTGCGTCGTTTTATGTATTTCGGTGGTAAATTTTGTAAAATGTTTACTTTTGGAAATTGTACGTGGTCATTATCCTTTTCAAAGGTACAGGTATGTATTGTAGGGGTCAACTCGTTCAGAATACTCATAATAAGGTAAAGCACGTCAAACTAGGAGACTTCGTGTAATCCTGACTCTATTATATTAACGTTAAACTTTACTATGCTTCGTCAACTGCCATTCTGCTGTGTTTCGAAACTTTGGACTTTGTAGTTTCACTCTTGGCGTAAGGTGGCATTGTCTTGGAAATTAGCGCTTTGCAGTTGTGGGATCTGACGAGGTTATTTTTTACTGTCTGTTTTATCGACGGTAACCTGCTGTGCTTAGCTTTGTTAAATAATGACATCAACGTTAATCGATTTGGAAAATATTCAACCTAAACGTTTTTTTGTATCTGCCTATAATAAGACCTGAACATTTTTTTAATACAAATTTGCTTTTTAGTGTCAATTTGAATTTTTTATATTCTATACATAATAACCAAATAACGACGATAATCAGTCGTTTGATTTTATATCTTGTTAATTGAATTCAATTTCTTTTATTTAAATATTTATAGCTTTTTATTCCAAAGATGGCGATTGGATATCGTCGGTCTGTTACCGACTGTTTTACCGACGTATGATTCTTGGGCAGTGTGAACGAGTTCTTGTTCTTTTTGTGTACTATTTATTAAGATTTGATAACAATATCAATAGTAGGTATAGTGCTTCTAATATATTTTTTCGCAGTTGGGAAAATAATAATTATCAATTAGATGATGTACAGTTTTTATTAAATTTTTTATTTATTTGTAGTTATAGACATTTAATAGATTCAATTCTTCAGAGAATCCTCAGTCATTAACTAAATGAAGAACGCTATCTCTGGCAATACCATATTCTCTCAAGGACATTTTCATACAATCCAACCTCTTGGGAAAGTAGCTGTGAATAAAATAATATATTTCAGATTATTCACAATAATAAAATTTCTATTTGATTATTCAAATGCATCGATACCCGCTGATAATAATTTTGTATCGTCCCGTCTGAGCTTTCGGCATGACACTATTCAAAAGTTGATACAGTTTCTCGACAGAGTCAGTGGCAAACACATGCATTAGAAAAACAGTGCTACCACTTAACGATCTAACTTTGATTCTGAGCTCCCCAGATTGTCCACTGGATTGATTGATCTGATGAATTGAAGGTGCCTAATAAAAAAAGCACAATGAAAATATACATAAAAAGAATGAACAAGGTAGAAAATTCAACAGACTTTTTGTTACCTTGGTATTTTTGTCCAGTGTATCAGATCGCGTGATTCGCGGTTTTTTACATTCAGAATAAAAATCCCCATGGCTAGTCGAGTGCGAGTGATTTCCATTGAGATTTAAGGAAGACATGCGCAATCGTGACAGCGACCTAATCTTAAAGCGACCCACGGTAAAACCAGTCGATCGGGAACAAGATTCATTCTGGTCACTGATACTGTCTAATCGGCTGAAACGTAATAAATACTTTAGCAATAGGTTTTAATTACCGTTAGAAATTAATTTTAAGCAATTTAAAACATTGCATCGCATAAATAAAAATAACTACGTGTCTTACACTTTTACTAAATAAAATTCACCTAGGTGAGTTTCCAATGGGTGATCTGTCGATCGAACTATGATGACTTGCTCTACTCCCACTAGGAGTCTCTGACGATCTCAAACGAATTCGCTGACTTTTCAAAGTTCTCTCCCTAGCAGAAATATGATACTGTCTACTCCTCGTAGCTAGATCACGTTTCTATTAGCAAAATAATCCACTCACATAATGTACTGAGAAAATATTTCTAATAACCTGTATACACAAAATAACGTACCATCTCGCTTCGGCCACTTAAAGCTAATTCCGCATTGATGTGCGACTGTAAATGAGTATCCGAACAGTTGTTGTTGTGCGACGCGAGTATCTGCGATCGTAAACTGTTCAAATCCTTAGTAGTTTCGAAAGAGCACTTTGACTTGATCGATCTGTGCAGAAATTTCATTGTCCAGAAGCGTTTGCTCTATCCGTCAGCCGAGTAAAGAGTACCTGGCGGAACCGTTTGGCGCTGCAGTCGTCGTAGGATCGAAGCTATAGAATTGTTGTCGCTGGGTGACACTATGACGGGAACTATCGTAGAAACCGGTTCCGGATCTTTTGCTCGAGATTCTTGAGGAGATTTCATCGGGTGAATTTTTACCAAGGCGATAACCCTGTCCAGGAAAATCAACGCCGTTGACCACGTACGTCTCCATTCTGTGATCCTCGACCTGGTAGGATATTCGACAAGTCATTATCGTAGTGAAAATTAGAAGTTTGTCAATTGAATTTTTATACCTTGAACGGCACGCCGTTGGGGTAGGCCTGTTGTAATTCCGAAGGAAAATATCCATCTAGGATGTCACGTATGAAGGATTCTGTTTTTGGATTAGTGTACGAACGTAGGGGACCTGTTTGAAGGATCATCCCATTCTTGTAAAACTTCAGGCACATGCATGACGCAGTCTGGTTATGAGGAAAATACGAAGTTCAAACGTGGCGTTAAATGCAGGTTAAGTGCCTCTGGATGCAAGTATCGTTGTTACTTTGAATGTGGCACCGCCACCGTCTTCGTTACGATGAACTTGAACCTCGCCCTTACCTACTGCCATATTTAACTCTTCGATATTCGCTGTCAGCCGCGCGTAACAAGACTCGATATAATTTCTACAAGTTAACGACTTTTTACTAATTTAAATTAATTTTCGAATTACGGCCTAGGGCAAATTTTACTTTGGTAACGTATTTCCTTGACTCTCCATCCGATTGCCGGAATCGCCGACCCAAATTAATCCATAGTCAGCCAAAAATTTCTGATTGACAACATTTGAAATTTTATGAAATGCTAAATGTATAATGACCAAAAAGTATTGCCCGGAATAACCTCCATCTCATAAATTTTCTGCTCCAACGTCAAACAGCGTTTACGAACGTATTCGGAATCTTGAACCTGATTACGTCTGTCTTGTTGCTCTTTCTTGCGTAATAATTCCTGATTCTTACTCTTAGCCTCCCAGTCCTTAATCTAACGTTATTAAATAACGACAATTCGATTATTATACGGTAATCCTGATTTTTTTAACTTTTAATTACTTTTCTTCTAAGACGTCCAATCTCCTGATCCTTCAACTTCAGTCTGTCTTCGGCTTTCATCAGAATCGCTTGCATCCTTTGCATCTGATTTTCGGCCAGATATAATTCTTTACTCAACATCCCAATCAATTCGCCGTCTAAAACATTCAGTTTGGCTTCACGATACTTTGAACGTAAAAATGTTTACTTTCAATTTTGTCATAACCTTGATTAAAGCATCTCTGGCCGGCAAGCTTTGAATAATTCGATGATCTCGCAAAGTTACTCCACGATTTCTGAATAAAAAGTTCTTTAAAGACAATACTAAGTGAATTATTATTTTATTTAAACTTTTTAATTAACCTCTCGCTCGTTGCTCGATTCGTTACTGATTACGGAGATTCTACTGAAGTTTCTTATTTTACTGGAACGTTCCTGAATATTCGGTTTAAGGTTTTTGGACATATCACTATTTTCTCCAAAAAGAGATGAGGTCGAGGTCGTCTTCTTTAATCTAACGTGAATCTTAAAGATTATAACCTCATCGATAAGTCAATTTTGATCGTGCTATTTATATTTTTTATTACTTGTCATGCTGATTGGCCGCGGGTAGCGATGAATTTTTAGCACTTTTTTTCCTTGTCGGTGAGCTCCCCTTTTTGTTACTCATCGTAAAGATAAATCCCCTTATCCGTCAATTTAATGATAATTACAAAGATTTTTTTTTCCCCTTGATACCAAAAACATCTGTGCATTCGATACTTCGATCGATCGATTACTGTATATCTACAAATGTCAAACCTTTACCTTTTTCTAATGAAATAATGAATTTTCATTACGTCAAACATTCAAACTAATCGTCCTGTCGTTATTATTCATCCAATTATAAATCCAAAAGTTATAAATGACTTTCGGCTATTCTTTATTTGACAACTGTTTCGTGACATCAATGTGCCAAAAAAAATCAATCAAGGAAACAGTCTTGTCACGTCGCCACGTGGCGTATTGATAATTCGATAACAATGTTACAGACAATGACAATTACTCTTAATACATATACCTGTCTAAAGAATTCCTTTAGCAATGATACCACCGATCAATAAACTCATGGTCGAACGCTGTCATATCAATATTGTATAAAGACTCGATAATGCAAGAGAAACACGTTCGAAGAAGAACAACGATAACGCATGTAAGCCCTTTGTTCGCATTTACTTAAAATCCCCATATCCAATGTACGGATCAGTGGGTGGAATATACACTGGAAATACGTAACAATAAATTCCTCATCGCGAAACACAATGTGAACTTAATGAGAATTATGATAATGAAGTTTGCAAAATGTAATTCAGTGAAAGCAAATTCTGCACCATTATGCTTGCGAATGTATTATTGTATGCGCCTGTATGTACACGTAAGGCCTTGGGGTATATTGACCCTTTCGACTTTGACCCATATTACACTGTCAGTCTAATGAATAATTTAAGGTGATTCCGCAGTATAGACCAAAGGATATGCGAATTTTATACACTCGATTGAAATTGCGCAAAAATAGTATTATCGTTATATACAAATATTTGCATAACTTAAAAACACTCCAGGTGAAAGTCACTGTTATACTTCGAAAGGAACTTCGACTTTGTTGTAGCGGAGTAAAGAGAATGAAAAAAAATTAGAGCGAACTGGTATGAAAATAGCCCAAAGTCTTTGCCAGTTACAGAAATATCGACGCGGCATCAGTTCCGCTGCGTTTTCAAAAATTTTATTCCGACTTCCGTTTATCAGTCGAGTTCTTTGTCCATCTTGTGATCATTTCCGGTCGCTCGATAAAATTCAGCGTCACCACTCCGCTTACCGTTGCTCGATATAGAAGCGACTCGATCGAAAACAAAGCGCGCGACAATGAAGTATAGCGAATGGCAGACACAGAGCGCTCCGTCGGAAAGGCGGATTTTCAGCAACGTCAGGACGGCTACGCCGCCTGTAGAATCGATTTCGCGACGCCTATGACGTACAGTACCCTATCACGTGATCAATGACGCAGTACTCTGGGTCGAGGCTTCATCGAACGTGGTGGTTCTCGTTGTCGTTGACGTCGCCGTTGAACCGCTTGCCCGTCGGCGTCTTTTCATTTTTACAACCCGCGTCTGTCGTAATTCTCTTCACAGTCGTTTACGAGTACAGTGACAATATAACCAAGTACAGTGACAATATAACCAAGTACAACGAACCGTGTGTTACATCAATGGATACTTTTGTATAATGCCGAATGCCGATTGACTCGCTTGTGAAAATGTGCTCGTTGAAAATGTCGACAAGAGAGAAATTTTTGCAGACTGTTGCACGATTTACCGGAAATGGGAATGACGTGATGGTTAGTAAATATATCAAGAATTTCAAATCAATTTCGACTCACGTGACAGCACATGACTGTCTTTCGTTTCAGTCATAAGTATTCCATACGTATCTGTTTAATATTCATTTATTATTTTTCATTTCGTTATTACTCCACGAAGTATTTCGTCACTGTTGGACGAGACGATTCTTCGGAATTTTATTGCAATTTTTTTTTTTTTGGAAAAATTTTGATTTTCCCACGAATGGCAGAGAGCATCATCGTTTGATTTTGAAAGTAAATTATATCACGTTAATCAGTGGTTCGCGATAATGTAGCACGGCCTTAACCGGCTTTTAAGATGGCGACCTTGCCAGAGTAACATGTAACCGGCGTTCTTCTATATATGTATGTATATGTGAAAAATATTCGCTGACTAATGCACTGTATGTTTGATCGATCGATATCGCTTCCACACGTTTATTTATGTTAACGTATTCACGTGTATCAGCTCGTATCGGCTTTTGCCTTCGGTCATTATGACTGAATAAATTTATAAGTTGCCAAGTAAGGGGGGAGGGGGGGGGGGATACTGCGTATTTTTCCAACATTTGCAAATCGCTCTAATTTTCGACGCGTCATTGTGACCAATTATCCACCAGACTAAGACGTCATTATTGTTTCAAATAATGAAAATTAAATAAAATTAATCAACTTTTTTTTGTCTGCCAATTGAGGAAATATGTTCACTGGGTCCCTCAATTCTCTTGGTAACACAATACATCTATTGTTTATCGTTGAAAATTACAAATGTATTATTTTCAATCGACTAATTGATAACATTTGTTATCTGAGTTCAACGATTATAGGTCTGTCTGGCTGATAAGAAAATATGCCAACCCTAATTCAGCCAACAGGATATTTTATGTAGGGCAGTGAATGTATCACGTGTAAAAAAGTACAAGATTAGAATTATTCATTTTTAACTCAATTTCGTAACGGCAGTCAATTAGATTTTTCGATTTACGATCGGAAACTGTTATTTCACTGTGAGCGTTATTGCGCTGCGTTGCATAATTCTTGCAACGACCGTTGCACGGGAAACGAATAAATTTATCAAACTAGTGAATTCATTACACATGTCAAAGGAAATAGGAATACGAAGTAGATATAAAATATGTGTTCTCAAATTTATGTAGTCACGGTGATACTGATGGGACTAGGTATATTTTTTTTTTTCGAGTTTCTGGAAAAAAATTCCAAATTTCACACGTGGCGGTGAATCTCGTAAAGTATCGAATTTCACTCGTGCTCAGAGCGAAACTATATATTTTTTTGAAATCCGATATTTTTTTATCAAGTGGTCAACGTGAAAATTTTTTTAAGATGGCAGCCCTCAAGAAAATTCTAGTTGATTAGTTCAAGATGGCGTTGGACTGAGGGGTCCTTAAAGAATTCTCATCTGGAATACGTCAGTGACTCATTTTTGGGGATGAAATAAAAAAAGCCACTAGAAAATTAAATCATATGTGTTTATCCATCTGTACATACAGGATGTGACATATGTGAGACCCATTTTCCAAGAGTGATTCAGCATTAAAAAACTATAAAATAAATTCATATATAAACATATCTCTGATCTCGTTTTTTTTTTTCGAAATATTCAAATTTGACTTCCATTTTTTTCTCACAATAAGTCTTCAAAATGATCCTATCTGTAAGTTTTATTGATATTCATATCCTTTCTTTGATACACAGAATTTTTCAATGTTATCAACGAATGTTGTGTAGACCATGGATTTCAGATGTCGCCACAGATAAAAATCCAATGTATTCAAATTCGAGGAACGAGCCAACCAAAAAGCAATAGGACCTAACAGGACTTATTTATATCCGTTAAAAAATCGATAACATAAAAATTGTCAAGCTACTTGGTCAAAACAAGAAACTAATTAATGAAAAAAAATTGGCTATAACAAAAAAAAATAAAAATGGAAAATACGCCTATAATTTTAAATGCTGAATCCTCGATGCAGATCCCATACATTATGTTACACTCTGTATATCTAACCAGTCATTAAAATCGAACGATCTTAGACAACAGGTTAATATAAGTCTGGGTCACGTGGCGCGTCTTGTGATTAACGCGATACGATCTCGAATAATTCTTATAATTCTCTATGATAAAGCGCACGAGACGCCATTCTCAAAGGTCACTCTTGATCAGGTCAATTAACCAATAATTAAAATGTCACGTAACACTGGACCACTTACTTTCACCATGTGGGGTTGCCTTATCAATTAGAAAAATCATTACTTTCTCAAAGCCATTCCCTATTCACCGATTATTCACATTACTTATTTTTAAAATCGAAGACCTGTGACTTAATAATAACAGGTTCGCGATCATCGCGTAATAAGTCATCAGAGATTATCCTTGGCAATCGAAGAAGACAAAAAAAGAAGGGATTAGCCATTACATAATTGTCGCTCGAAGCTTCAAGCGAAATGGATCTGCTGCATGCCTTGATGATTTCCAATGATCATTTACACTGGTAAACAGTGAATTCCTGTTTTTAATGATTCTTCAGTCTATTTTTTTTTACTCAATCAAAATTTATCTTGATTCCAATAAAAATATCAGTCAAAATTGATTTGATGAAAAAAAAAATTATTATCGTCATTAATCACAAAATTATATTCTCCCTGTCACTATGTACTTTGTCTTTGCGTTCGAATCCGTCATTCAATTATTTCTACGCCCAATTCCCAATCAATCAATGAAATTCACGTGTCATGTGTCCTGTCTTGAATTTTACGATATTTATGACTCCCTGGTCCTTCTTCTTGATAAAATAGCTTCTTAACTCCGAGTGACGATCAGTGTTATATGGTCAGTGAGAAGTGGTGGGAGGCCGAGGCGCGCGAGATAGTCAACGACTCCGTCATTCGAGCAGCTCGCAGTTCACTCGGTTCTTCTCACGCACACTGAACTCTCTTGGGGCTCATTTTCTGATCTATGTTCCGCCGGTACACACAGTGTCAACAGTTGCTCGTTAGGAGGCATTTCTTAAAGTGTCTCAAAGCATCGTCTTCGTCATCGGACCTGCCCAAGTAAGTCGAATGTGACAGATGGAAAAGACAATTTACGAGGTTAATATTTACTAATGTATTTATTTCGAAAACCAGGATACGCTTATCGTTTAATTTGCAGGAAAAAATTGTTTTGGATAAACCAGACTGCTGATATCTAATTATTTACTTACAGACGGTAAACATAATTACGCGAATTTATTATTTTTTTTTTTTCTTTATTTTTCCATACTTATCGAATATCGTCAAAGTCTCGTTACTAATTTGACCCGAATTCATGATAATTGAATCACACCCAATCGGTGACCTTACGATACGAGGCTTACGAATTCTCTGGTATGCATGTATTATTTTTTTTTATTCTTTTTAGCTCGTTAACTTTTTATACACAGTTTAGTACGTCGCATGTAAATGTTTTACGTCAAAATACGAAACGTAACATTCGTAAGGGAATTTTGAAAAATCTGAAGTACCAGGCGCTTTCATTTCACATATTGTACATATTGACGGTGGCATCAAAACTCGAGCCTGGTCATTGTTCCTGGTATATATATATATATCACATGTATTTGTATATCAAAGTATGAAATCTGTCATCAAATTCCATTGGCAAAAACGCTGAGTAGGCATGAGTTATTTTGATTTTAATTGATTTCGAAAAAAAAATTTTTACGCGTTTTCGAGCAACGAACTTACCACACGCTACTGACTATTAATAATTTTAAAGAAAAAAAAAGGTTAAAATTAGTATAATTTATTTGAAACCAAAACATACTCAATTTATGTCCAAATATCTAGTCTTATGTGTAATTGATTAATTAACGCTGCTATTCAGCTATTCCGTGTGTGCACACGTACACGAGGCTATGACGTCAGAGGCGAGAAAATCCTTAGAATCATTTTTCTCCGGCATTTTCCATTAATTTCTTCAATTATTGGTTCAGCCGCCTTCATTATATGACACGGGGGTCGGGGTCGTCTGCGCTTAAATTTTTGAAATCTTCAAAAATTTACGAAAAACTAAGCAGACTTAAAACGGCCGCCGAATAATGATTTTCAGCCTGATTTCCCTTTACGTTCTCAAAGGCAAGATTTTTCGATATTTTAAATCCAAGCGACCAGACATTCTTTTGTCCCGCAAGGAAATCGACTAAACGACTAATCAGTAAAATTATTTAAAAAGAAATAAAAAAATTGTAAGGTTCCTCTGACGTCATAATTCCATATACGTGTATGCACATACACGAATCTAGCCGAACGGCAAGCTTAACCCTGGTACACTGGTGTGGGGTCCTGAAGGACCCCAGATCAGTAATTCCTCATACCAACACTAAAATAATTTTTGTTTTCGTTACTTTCGAGTTCAAAAACAATTTCTCTCAGTCATATATATATAAACAACAATAATTCACCTGAGCGCAGTTTAATATTGTTTCCACGGGTCATCGTATATGGTAATATTAAAATTGGCTCTTTAAGGCCCAGACGGGGAGGTACCGGTGTTACGACTGCTAACGGGTTAAGTTCAATTAAAAAAAATTAATAACGATCAGTCACAATTAGACGGTCGTTATTCGTTAACTCTTGTCTGGACCAAATGAGAAGAAAAAAAAGCACGCTCCTCATTAAATATCAATAATTTTGAAAGTCTCGATTTTTGTAATCCGGGTAACACTACGCGACATAACACAACGCTCGTTATCCAGTTACATCTGTAGCTGCCAAGCGAAACTTTGGAAGCTGAGAAAAGACCTCGATTACAGGGAAAAACGTCGGTGCTTTATGACAGCTCTTTTATTACGCTCACTCGATTGCCGAGGTGTTCATAATGCGTGGCTTTGACGTTCAAGAATCTCAAGAACTCTGTGATGAGTTCCTTGCGGTATTTATCCCGAGTTCCTATGGCGTTCATCGAATCACCCTGTTTCCATGGAACTGCCGCTGGCAATAAGCTGGCTTCGGTCTTTTGAGAATTTATTTTTTTTTTCCAATTCAAAATTAAATTCATATATACGTATCGATCGAGACGAGCTCAATGGAAGTTATTTGCAAAATGTTGAAGGTCAACGTTTAATTATGACAATTATTCGAGTCCAGGGTGGGGAAGGAGTTACGTAAAGGCGGTTACGCACTTTGAATTTCGTACCGTGATTTAGCAAGATTGCGACATATGCAATTTATCGGAAACTAATTTTTTTCTCTCGAATTTATCAATTTTTAAAATAATTTTTCTTCTTAACTTCAACGATTCTTCGTTAATCAACACCCGGATCCTTACGAATCATATCGGTGATTATCCTCGTGTCACCTGCTGCTTGACGATTCGCCTGTTATTTGCGAAATATACGAAATTACGAAAAATATTTTCGAATATCCGGATCCGCGATTACGAAAATCGTAATTAACTTTTTTTTCTAATTTTTTCAGAATCAAAGGTGATCCTAGTCGAGCAGCAGATTTAATCGTTTCAAGTACAAATCGTCCTAGAGCTGGCGTGGCTAATCAACAGAATGGAAGGACCAGAAAGGTAAACACGACGAAAATTCACGAGGCCAATAAAATCGGCTGTAATCAAATACGTGCGGTTCTTATCAGTGCTAACCATTCCGATAGTGTATGGTTAACCGTTATAGGTTTCGATTACGTACAGGACAAAGGTCGACTACTGATACTCATAATGCACAAAGGTAGCGATTAAATATCATGTCCATGTGTGTCATCATATTGAAATTCATATACCTAAACGTTATTTGAGGCAATACTTGACTTATACGCATATTAAAATTATCTAACGTTTTTCTTACAGGTACGAAGATGCAACTATATACAAACAACCATCTTCTTGTAGTTTGCGAAAATTGGGAGGTGCGCATTATTATTTGCAAAATATCACGGACGTATATACATACCTATACGGTCTTGTGTGAATAAACTGTAAGGATAATATTATATAATATTGTTATCTCTATTGTTATGCATTTCCGGAACAGATATGGTACCAGCACGTGTGGTCCTCTACATGCTATCATTTTCTGGGTTCCTCGTATCCTTTATGATGCGGACCGACATAAACATTGCTATGGTGGCCATGGTGAGATTACCGCCACCATCTCCATCGGATACAAAAGTTGCAATGACCACGCATTGTTACGCAATCCCAAATGCGTCACTCTCCGTGGAAAATACTACGGCTGTTCGTCCCGAGGTATATATATATATATATATATATATATATATTCTTTAAGGAAACAATAAATTTTGCCTTATCAGAATAATGAATTTTGAAAATGTTGCGTTACGTAGGAAATGGGCGAATTCGACTGGAGTCCAGCGATACAATCTGCCATACTCGGTTCGTTCTACTGGTGCTACATATTGTCCCAGGTGGTCGGCGGTGTACTTACACAGTATTTTGGAACAAAAACCGTTTTTGGCGGTTCCCAACTAGTCACAGCAATTTGCAGTTTGCTCATGCCGAGCGCAGCTGATATTCATTATGGGGCAATGATAGCCTTAAGAAGCATTCAAGGCATAGCTAGTGTGAGTGGGATCAGATAATGAAAAATTATAAGGATACGAATGGAATTATCATAGGGCAGTGTAACGCATGAACGTTATCCTTATAGTTACTTTTTGTTTTTCAGGGTTTAACCTGGCCGGCCATGTACGCCATCGTTGGACATTGGATTCCGCCGGTCGAACGATCACGATTTATGTCTTCCTTCCAAGGTGAGCTATTTCATTGGTCGAGACAGCTAAGGATTACACTAAAGACTATTTTGTGTGTTACAGTGAAACTTCAATACATTCGCCTATGACTTTGAAATATGTAAACTTATGAAAAATCTGATCTTGAAATGTACCGTTTTTGATGTTGAAAAAAGAGACATGCAGATTCTTTAATACTAATGCATACTTCTTTCAGTATCGATAATGGAAACTAAAATGAGAAATTTTTGCCTTCTTTTTTTTTGTTTGCAGTCAAAATTTCATTGCCAGTCGAGACGCGTGAAGAAGGACGCTGGTTATTGATTTTTATTATAGGAGAATTCATTTTTGGCGAATAAACTTTGTGCGTTTAACACTATTAAAGAAACGAAATAAAAGTATGCGGTACAAGTAGAAAGACGCTAAATTCAAACATGAAAAGTTAAGTTGATAATATTTCAACAATGCATCCTAAGCAAAGTCAGTCTGGCGTTGAATTCTCCGATAAGAAATTAACGATAACCAGTAAGCTTGTACGACAACTCGAGCAGACAATTGTGATACGCGTAACGACTAATGCAAATGAACGCCACATGCTCTAATATTCTTAACGCGCTAAGCGCCACGCCGGCCCCTAGGGGCCGGAGCTAGACTTTCCGTTCAGACCACGTCGGTCCGTCGGGCCTGACAAAGCCCGCTTGACGGCTAACTGTGGTGTGAACGGAAAGGCACGTAAAATCGACTCGGCGCTTCACGTGTTAAGGAACGTGTGTTCTATTGGAATAAATGCAAAATTTGACATTCTTTTTCCATTGGTTTAGCTCAGCATGGTTGTATTCGCCGGACCGCGGGGTATACTCAACAGCGACCACTCAACAGCATGAGAAAGGCCGAGTATACTTCCAGCCTGGCTGAATCAGCCAGGCTTCTTCAAAAACAATAATGCGCAAATATGTATGGAAACACTTTAAATGCCACATACCGCATATACCTACACATAATCGCACAATGTTATCAGTCATATGTTCCTCGAATCAACTATCCTTGCCGACTGGCGACTGACTGACGTTCAATTTTCAATCATCACTGTTCACTTCAGCATTACCAGAGACGAGCCGTGCTGAATTTGCCAGTTGCTATTTAAAAACGTGTTTACGAAGAAAAATGTTAATAAATAGAATTTGAAACGATGGAGACCAAGGATCAGTATTAAACCGTCGAGTACGCTCCTCTCTGCGTATCGCCAGTGATAAATAATTTTCAGGTCGATCAAGTTTACCTTTATTGTTTCCAGGTATCGAAGTTTCATTGTCCCACCATAACAGCTTCATCATTTGCCATCCACGCCCTGTCATACTAAATCTCCCGTTGAATCCCTTTGCAGAAATCACGAGCTCGTCCTGGAGGATGACCACGTACGCGCAGCCACGAAGATCGTACCAGTTTCCGGCCATACAACAAGCCTCATGTTTCAGCTTCCTCCGGGTCTTGGGGTGAGCGACTCCTAACCTCTAGATTATCTATATTCAGGGTTCAGCTTTGGCATTGGTCTGACCTACCCACTGTGCGGCTTCCTGATTGCCCACTTCGGATGGCGGGTGGTCTTCTACACGACCGGAAGCATCGGTGCCATTTGGTGCGTTGTTTGGTACTTCTTAGCCTTCGATACGCCTTCCACGCACCCGAGGATATCCCAGCAGGAGCTTCGTTATATTCAGGGCAGCTTGGGAAACCAGGTCGTTGGGGCCAGCGAGGTATCTTCGAGTCTTTCTTTTCTTTGTTACTCTGTTGCTTTGGTATTTTTCATTTTTTGACTATTTTTCATCAACAGAGTATGCCGGTACCATGGAAATCCATACTGAGTTCCTGGCCGGCTTGGGCTATCGGTATCACCACCTTTGGTAGGATTTGGGTTCATTACGTCTTCATCATTCCTGGTCCCATGTACATGAAAACTGTACTTGGCTTTAGTATTCAAGCTGTGAGTAAAGTTTTGTATTTTCATTGGACTTTTGAGTTTTCGAATTTTACACTAAAATCTAATGTTTTCATAGAATGGCGTTCTTTCCGGTGCACCTTTCATCTGCAGCTACCTGAGCTCCGTAATTTTCTGTTACGTCGCCGACGTACTTGTCACGAGGCAGATACTCTCACTTACTAATGTTCGCAAAATATTCACCGCCTTATGTAAGGATCTTCATTCTACAGATCGTGTTGGCTGGTGATATAAATGCATTTGTAAAATTTACCTATTCGTTTACATAGCGCAAGTCGTTCCTGGAATTCTTGTACTCCTCATCGGATATCTTGGCTGCAACATTATACTCGTCCTCATCGTGTGGTTCGTCGCGGTGACACTCATAACAGCTGCCTACGCCGGAGCAATGGCCAATATTGTTGACATAGCACCTAACCTTGCCGGTATGAAAAATTCATAACCCGCTGACATATGCGCCGTGAGAGAATATCAGAAAAAAAGAGATTAAATGATTCGTATATGCGTTTCAGGACCAGTTCTTGCATTTGCACAGACAATCCACATGACGGCTAGCTTCCTCTCGCCAATAGCCGCAGGCTTGTTAACGCAAGAGAGCGTAAGTATAACTTTAATAAAGGAAGAGAAGGAAAGACGAAAAAAAAGTGCTTGTAAACTCGCACGCATAATTTTCACCGTGAATGTCAATGTCTGTTTTTTTGTTTTTCATCGCAGCAAACTCTTGACACTTGGCGAAAAGTCTTCGGCGTGACGGCCTGCGTCGCATGCGGAACGTACGTGGTTTATCAAATATTTGGCACAGCCGATATCCAGGCCTGGAATTATCCTGATCAAAAATACCCAGCGTCCGTTCAAGAAGACATTCAGCCACTTAATGATTCCCCACAGAGGAACGGCAAAGTCGTTGCGACGCGAAGGCTGAGTGGATCTCAGCAAGCTTAGCGGCGGTCGGACAGAAAAAAATAAAACCTCATACAAGTCAGTTAGTGCACGCAGTTCAAAGTGAAAGAAGTGATATGGAAGTCAGATTACGTATATTGTAATCATTGTGAAAGGTGAGAGACAGGGTGGCATGTGACAGGGGGGGGGGGGGGCGCAAGATATAAAAAGTATTTTTATGATGAAGGTATCTCAGGAATATAGATTTCTCGAAATTTTTTTTGCGTCTCACATTCCTTGATTAATATTGTTTTTTTTGTTGCAAAAAGCACAATTGGTTGTGCCCTGAATTGGTTGAGTCACGTCCATCGCGAATATTGCTTCTGCTGGTTATCATTTTTTTTTTACACGAGAGCGTGATTACACTAGTACATAAAAATAGATCTTGCAGGAATAAGGTCAATCTTGATCCACTATGGTGTACATACGCTTAGATCGACATGGTACTGTCGAAAGAGATACTTTTCCTCATGTCTACGATTATCCTCAATGTCATTTCGATGACGGTCTAATGATTCCAAGGATCGTTTACATGCGATCCGAAAGCGACTCTCGCGTTTGCTTAAATTCATGACATTAAAATGATTTATTGATCGACGACATACCTCTTAGCTGAGATTTACGTCGTTGTGAATTTCCACTGAACAATTTTTTAGGGAACAATTTTTTCACTTAACGTTAATCAAGGTCGAGCGTGACACCGTCAGTGTTTTTTTGTCGCAGGCGCGCAATTCGAACGTGGAAATTGGCGCGTTTCCATTAATTCCTAATGAAAAAGGGCGAAATGTCGATACGCTTGTTTACATTAATCAAATCTAAATGAGATACAATAAACTATGAAAACTATACGGTCGTTCAATCTGTATACTTTTCACCTGCTTAAGGGTCCACGTTGTATTAT
>JASANN010000297.1:801646-995245 GCA_031762395.1 Calameuta pygmaea | reverse complement strand
TAAGTTCAATACGTGGTTTCAACTTTTCGTATAACGCGAGTCAAAATGGTAAAAAGCGCAACTGTCGTCGCCAAGTTTTAATTTACATGCTGCGGTGCGTTCTAATTTACACCTGCAGTCACTAACGGCTCAGTACAAAAGTGCAGGTCTTTGATATCTATTTGTGTTTCTCGTTTTGGTACGACAAGGTCGTTCAATTTGTATACTTTTCACCTGCTTAAGGTCCACGTTGTATTATTAAGTTCAATACGTGGTTTCAACTTTTCGTATAACGCGAGTCAAAATGGTAAAAAGCGCAACTGTCGTCGCCAAGTTCGAATTTACATAATGCGGTGCGTTCCAATTTACACGTGCAGTCACTAACGGCTCAGTACAAAAGTGCAGGTCTTTGATGCCTATTTGTGTTTCTCGTTTCCGTCGTTCAGAGAATGATCTTTAAGCTTAATTAATTATTGTTCGATTAAAATATATTTATATTAATTGAACCCTAATAGTTCAGACAGTAATGTTATTATTGACACGTAGCAGGTTATTTGTGATTTTAAAAGTTCATTAACATATTTATATGTTGATGATGATTCCGCTTATAAGATACCGCACATTCGTCTTCGTGTTGTGTCGTTCTAGTATTGTCATTTTAATTATTTTTTTATTACCGTTAAACGATAAGTGTTGGTATTGAACTTTTACTAAAATTCGTTAACGCACGACGTTGCGAATTTATGAAATATTTTCCAGCTAGATTAAATTCTTAATTGATTAATATTTGATGATTACTTTTGTTGCTGTAATTTTATGTAAGTTCAATACGGAAGCTCATCTATTACGTCTGCAAATCTATATTGATATTAATTAAATCCATGCCTAGTGAATTTAATGGAAATTTCAATGACAACTGTAACGTAAGAATGTACTTATACTTACGGATACTTACTGTAGCAGAAACGAAGAAATATAATAATACTGTATAATTTTATTAAGAAATCTGAAGCCTCGTTTAATATACTCTAAACCCGGAGGACGAAATTTCATATAATGATTTACTAAGAGTTAGCCAATAGTTAAAAATATTTATTTCAATTTTCATAACTGTACTATCTACATACTATAATGACTCGGTAAGATATTTATTTTTGTAACAAATGCCCAAAGAATATTTCGTAATGTCTCGGCAGAGGGGACCTTAAAATATTATTTTTTTTTGAAAATTGACTATAAAATTACCTAAGAAATTATGGCGTCATAGGCACTAAAGTATTTTTTCAAGGAAGGGGAAACCTATTAATGTCTTTGAGGCAGGTTAACAGTGCCATGTCTAGTCAAAAAAGAAAAGCCTGACATCGTTTTCTTTCAGCATTTGGATACGAAAACTGTTTTATCTAGCCGATACGCATGAGTACAAGGACTCGCTTGATTGGTGCAATTTCACATTCGTAGCTTATACTAATTCGTACTAGATAGATATAAAAAATACTATTACGCGTGACCCATTGATTCTTAAAATAACCACGTATCATCCGACACCATCGTAGCGAATTATCCTGCAAAAAATATTGTACCAATAATTCGTATGGGAGCGATTGACAATTAGTAGCAAGCGATTAGTCAATTACTTACAAGTATTTGTCGCCAGGAATTTGATTACCCAACTGCCGCCATTGTTCACGCTTGTCTGGTATTTAACAGAAACTACATTTCCATCACCAGTGAAAGTCGCAGGGTTATCCTAGAGAAGTAAAATTGAATTATCACCCTATGATCAATTAAGATTATTTTAATATATTTTTAGATAATTAAGCTTCTTTTTGTAATACTAGAATTAAGCCTATTTTTCTTAATACTAGAATCCAATAGCGTCACTCCTTACCCCTCCACAATAAGTTTCCCGAACACTAGTTTCGCCATCCGAAGTAACGTCAGAAATTTGCAAGAAATCGGTACTGCACGTTCCTGCCGGTCCTAAATCGCAAAATATAAATTCCAAAGCGACTTTGAATCCAACGGGAACACTGACTTCCCACGTGCACACGGAACTATTCCGATAAATTTGTGGATACAGAGGAGACGTAAACTTGCCCTCATAATTGAACAACTTTCCGCCACAACCCGGTCCTAAAATGCATCAAATTCATTTTCTAACCTATAAAACACTAATCGAAGTCTGTTTACGAAAACGTGCACTTACCCTTGTCGGTTGTGGTAAACGTTAAATCGTAATTTTGGTAATTGCGATCACTCGGGGACCAGGAATTCAAACTGACCTTATTTCCCGAACTGAAAATAGGATTTGGTATGGTGGTACCACAAATGGTTGCCAACACTTTATCCCCAAAGTTTCCATCGTATACCTAGGAGAAAAAAAAAATTCATCCCCTTCAGCCTACACCAATTCGCTGTCAGATTTTACGTCACAACTCGCGACCACCAGTCTTACCTTTAACGCGGTATTGGTGCAGTGCTCGTTATCGTACATATTAAACTGATTAAAGTACAGAGAAATCGTGTAATTAACTGGAGCCGTTATGGTGATCCAACAATTCTTAAAGTCACTATGGTAAATGCGTCCTTGCTCGTGCGTGTAGTTACGATTACACGTGGCTGGGCCGACACTCAACTTGAATCCTCTGTGAGGTCTTTGCCTCACAGTGCCAAGTGGAGTCGGTGCACTTACGAAAGTAATTTGAACTTGTTTGCTAACGCTGCGAGAAGACAAAGAAAGGGTCAGATTTATAGGTCATGAAAAACTAAGTGTACAGTCGAAATAAAATTGTCGATTTACCTGTAGAATTCGTGCGGTAACGTAGAACCGCAGTATTTGTACGAGGAGAAAGGATAGCGATAACCCTGCAATAAGAATTAGTGCAATTTAATTTGTCCTGAGAATTCGACGATCAATAATCATTCAATCAATCGTACTCACCACGTTCCTAGTAGTTTCGTGATTCCTTTCACCGCTGAATATGAAATTTTCGCCGAGGCCTTCATTTATGAAATGACTTGTCTAATTAAATGATAAATTATCAGATTTTAATTTGGACTTTAATCAGTAAGATCTACCTAATTACGTACCGGCGAGTCAATGATTTCCAATTTGTCGAGGCTGCAGGTATTCGAATCTTCCATATCGAAATCAATGAAATGTATTGCCAGTTCTTTCCAATTGAAATAATATCTGCTGCGTTGAAGATCAAAGTTCCAGCGACATCTGATACCGGGTGGATACGAATTTGGATATCCAGGAGACGTGACGTTTACGGTATCATTTTTCACAATGATGGACGGTGCTCCGCAAAGTGCTGAAATTTTGTAGGATCGTGAAAAACGGAGGGATAACTTTGTTGAATGAAAAAATTAATTTTTGAAAATTCTTACAATCAATAGCTGTTATCGTGGCTGTGACTCCGTGACCCTCTATGGTGCCATCGGTAACAAATCTTATGTACAGAACGTTCGCCGACGAGGTGACAGGAGGAGGAATATTATTTCCGCAATATTGGCCAATTAATTCTGCAAACGGTCCTCCGCCGTCGCGAATCTGCGTTATGGAGATTTAAAAATTTTGTTAATTAAATTAATTATGTCTTTGAGGCACGTTATTAATAATATTATTAGTCATAATTTTACCTCGATAAAGTCCCCTGTGCACGGCTCATTCGTATTGGCTGATACGTTATTTGTGGCATTTTTCAAATCCATACTGTTGAACGTGAATTTCACGTTTTTCTCATAGGCACTACGTACGATCCATTGACACTCCAACAAAGATTCATAAGTCGATTCGTTTTGTGTCTTAAACGCGTATGAATTAGTGACGTTAATTGGTCCCCCACAATCCTTCCTGAACGTGATCTGCAAATTCATAAAATATTCGAGACTCGCAGCTTCGCGATCAAATATAAAATAATATACGGAGTATAAAAAATCGTACGTACGCTGGCAGTAAATCCATCATAACTATTACTGTAATCAGACCGGAAGTGAACTTTCATCTTGTTACTGTGATCCGAAATGACGGGTTTGATGGATTTTAAAACTCCGCAAAAGTTGCCCAACGGCCGTTCCTCGTCCCCTATGTAAATAGCAACGTTATCGAATCGGCATCTGAAATCGTTTAAAATGAATTTTTAAATAGGCACATAAGAGAATAGAATTATAAAAAAAAAAAAATAATGCTCAATTTGCACCTGACTGTGACTGTACTCTATCTCTCTCTCTCTCTCTCTGTCACTCTCACCTGTAACTGTACTCGATATTGAATTTTTCAAATCTCAGTACAACAATTTGTCCAGGAGGTGCAGTTATGTTCCATATGCACGTCATACCATCGAAATACGCGTCATCACTCATCCGTGGACTAATTGTTCCTGGCTCCGTTATCTCACCTCCGCACTCTGCGTCACGTTATTAATATGCATCAGTAACACAAGACCAGGATCATTTGAAATTAATTTTATCACCAATCGAATTAACGAAATTTCATTTTACCCAACAGCTGATACTTGAACTCGAATCCTTTGTTCTGCAGATAAACATCCGTTTGGAAAATAATTTCAATTTGCCCGTAAGATCTTTGAATCGGTGGTCCATTCGAACCGCACCAGACGTTATTTGACGGGGAGTGAAAATCGTGCTTGTAGATGGTGACGTTATCAAAATTACAAATCGCACCTGCGTCTATAGGAATACCAAAAGAATTTTAGTCCTGTACATTATGTATAACTGAATTTTTTTTTTTATTTTTTTTTAATTCAAAATTACCCTCCAGCTGAAAGTCCGTAAATTGCACAACGATCTCTTTCGTCGGTGCCAAAATCGTGTAGTTGCAGAAGAGATTATTGAAATACACGTTTGGATATCCCGGTGACGTCACGTACTGAATTCTACTGGTAGCCTCGAAGACGCCGCCGCAATTGACTTCCCAGCGAGCATGGAAACCGTCGCCCTGGATCGCGCTGTTCGAGCGGAATGTAACCTTCATTCTATTCGAGGTGGAATTAAACGGCGACGGCACGTTTCGTCCACAGACTTTGCCAAGATCCACCCAAGATTCGACACCCGTTGTTATATTGGCACGCCAATCGAACACCTGAGAGCAGCGTGATAAAGTAAAGCAAGGTAAGTGAAAGCTGGGCGAAGGAAGTACAGTATCGAAGAAAAATTATTTTGCTCCACCTGAAGATAATCGTTTTCGCAATCGGTACTTTCTTCCAAATAAAATCGTTCGATGAAGAACAACCCGATATGGTAGCCAGCATCGGAAGTTATTTCCCACGTGCACTCCACGTTGTTCGAATACGGATGAGGGAAGCTGAAACGTGATTGATTAATTTTTATATCAAAAATTTTTTTCCACGTCCATTGATAACGTACTTCGGAGATGCCAGATCTCTGCTACGATCGCTCAAAGATCCTCCGCAACCGTGATTCAGTTCCTCCAATCTGAACTTGAAGTCGCTGGTAGCCTCCGTGGCGTAGTACTCGATCCAGAGTTGATTGCGCTGTGACGTCAGATTCGTGAATTCGCTCAAGCCTCCGCAAATTTTTCGCATCACTGGAGACATAGCTCCGCCATTTCTGTTACGTGTTCAGATATAAGGAGTAATGAAAATTTTTTGAAATTCAAATTTATCTATTTTACGAAATATTGCTATCGGTAGATACGTGCCTGACGAGTATGTAATTATTATCACAGCTACCAAGATTCAATCGTTCAAAATACATAGTAATTGTAACCCCATTGTCTGGGTATGAAGCGTGCCAGGCGCATTCTACTGGATAAGTAAGATTCCTTGGCGCTTCGACGGAATCGGATGGACCAATCAATAGGCCGCCGCAGTGGTGCCACTTGTATTTAATATTGAATCCAGAATAATTTTCCTTGCCAAATATATTTGGGACGTTAACCTATAAATGAATTAATGGTAATTAATTAATTTTTTTTTCGTCATTAAATTATTGCTGTATCTTATATTACCTTCAGAGTATTTATTAACGATGGACTTCGAGCTCTTATCGGTACAGTCATGTTTCCGCAGATGTAGGCAATAGGCCCGTTGTTATCTAAATAAATAATTTTATAAATTAGCCTTAACTCCTATGGTAATTGGATTTTATTTAATGTGCTCCTACCTTCCAAATAAATCAACAATGGGCTTCGCTCGCAGTTAGTACTGGCAACGTGCTTAGAATCGATACTCCCAGTGACGGCAATTGCCAAAGTTCTTTGCCGCAATTCATTGTAACTCAAAGTGTCATTTGGCGCGTACAGCATCCATTTGCAGTATAAGGATATTCCATTGTAAATGTCTCTGGTTGGGTTACTTAAAGTTCCCTCGGAATTGACTATCATTCCTCCGCAAGCTAAGAGTGCCGTAAATTTTTATAAGATATCCCTTATGGGGGATTTCATTGAAACAATTTTTTTTTTCAAAATTCAAAACTCCAAAATATACTTACGAGCCGGAGCGACGACGTTATATTCAAGTTTAAAGCCTTCCAAAGTACTTTCTATGGGCCAATAGCCTATCATCATGACATTACTGGAACTTGATATTCGACTTCCAGTATCATTCGTGTTCACGTACTTTATAGTGTATCCATACCTATCGTTATTGAAGAACTGAAATGATAAGAAAAAAGAAATTTTTATTTTGCCAAAAAAATATAAAATCAAATTTAAATGACAAAATTACCATAATCTGGGCCATATGCATGAACTGTGACAGTGAGGAAAATTGCAAATCCAAAATGTCCACTATTATGTGATAACCTAGGGGTGCGTAGATTATCCACTTACAATAACTGAAAGATATATGAGATTAATGTGCAATTTAAAGAAAAATATTTTTATATTTAAAAAAAAATTAAATATTCACCTATCGCCCCATTTGCCAAATGGATATCCAGGGGACTGGATGATACCACGCATACCCGTTAAGTGACCTCCGCAACCTTTTGGAAAAATCAATTTTTTTTTTATTTAAACATCTAAAATGATATTTGATAACATGAAGTAAACGTCCCAGTACCGAATCGCTGTACTATTTGTGGAAAATTATATTTCTGTCTCTTTCTTACACGCGGTGGCTGCCAATACTGGAGCCAAAATTCTGGGATGTTTAGCTCAATTGTTCAATATTTTTTACGAACCTTCATTGCGGGATGTGAAATTTAGACTGAATCCTCTGTAAGATCTGTAATTGTTGATATCGCTCTTGAACGTAATCAGGATATGATTCGACTTCGTTTGAATGACGTCAGGAATCCTGTTGCCGCAGTACGATCCAATTTCATGCACTTGAAAATAATTAAAAAAAATATACATATATAAATAATAGAGTTAATCGAGCTACATAAAAGTTCAAGGAACTGTGATATGTTGAAATTGCATAAGAAAATATAATATATAACGCAAGGGAATGACCTGAACGTCCGAGCTCTGAAAGTCCCAGGTAATTCTGATAACTTGATAAGAAAAAAAGTAGGAATAAATATTTTCAAAGTGCAATTTGCAAATACCTAGCGATTCTTATTGCTAGAAAATTGCTGAATTACGATGCACTTGTGGAATTAACTGATAACGAGATGCGTCTCGGATTGGACGAGAAATTATTTTTTCGTGACTTAAAAAAAAAGTAGCCTATTTAATTTTTCGATAAAAACATTTAAAGGAAAGTTAATTAATTAATTCGAGATTATTGTCTCTGGAAAGATTTTAATTTGCTCTACGATTAAAAATTATCCGCCCTTTAAGAATTTCCTCGTGTAAATTTCGTAGGCTTGCTAAGCATAAAGTGCGTTGCGTCACGAATGCAAGTGGCGGTTGAAAGAGAAAAAAAGTGCTTGAATTTCGGGCAGCACTTGCGTCTATTGAATTCCGAGGAAAAGCAAAGATACCGAGTTAATGTGAGGGAATGTTGTGTTTACTGAAGGATTTGAGTTATAAAGGACAAGAACGTTACAGGAATTGCCTAGTATTATTGGCGCTTCTGTGATAGGAAGATATCGAAGGCGAATATAGAGAAAGAAATAGGTGGAAAAATTTTGGAATAACAGTTATTGTCATTGTTAGTGTCCACGGGAAGTTTTTAACGATGCGGTAAGCGACGTTGATTGAGTGAAGAAATTTTGAAAAAAATTTTTTGTTATAATTAGTTTGAAAAATTATTATTTTTTTTTAATTCAGTTTTTCGACGGTCGCCACGGTACTTCTAGTCGTTGCACTGGTGATTACCGATGTGTCGGCTGGGAAATGCAATAGGGACAGAAAAACAGCTAAAACTGAAAAGCAGAAGCAGAGTGATTTTCGTGCAAATCGCCAGAAAGAGTGAGTTTATGGATTTTGTGTCGCTTTGATGTATGTACGGCCGTAGGACGTGACGTTTTTTTTTTATTGGTTTGTGTTTATTCCGTAGAGAAAGAGTCGATGACGTCTTGACAAGCGAAAAGAAAGCGAGGCAGATGCTTAATTTGAAAGACAGAAAGAGACGTTCGATCGAAGAGAAAGAACCAACGTACGAGAGGAAGGAACATCTGGTTGTTACAAAAAAAATCAAACCACAGGAAGATAAGGAGCAAATTTTTGCGAAAAGTGAGGTCAAGCAGGTTGATAATCAATTACGGGATAGGAAGACAGAAATGGACAAGAAATTTGGAAATTTTGAGAAACTACGAAAGTCCAAGACGATCGTGGAGGATGATCTGGGTGGCGCTGAAGATTATTTACCAAATAGCCAAAAATCTGTGGTAAAGAAAAATTTGGAAAAACCTTCAAAAACCGGCAAACGCGACACTCGGCCCGAGAAGCAGGTTGTGCGTTCGAGTTTGAAGAAAGATAAGGGAAAAAGTGAAAAATCTAAAGTTATCAAAAAAGATAAAATTACAGAGGTCGAGGTGGAAGCTAGAACTGTGGTGGAAAAAGTGAAAAACAAAAAAACTGAAAAAAGCTCGTGCGTGGAAGGTGATTTTACGTGCAATGACGAGGTGGAGGTTAAAGATTCAAAAAAATCCACTTGCAACGAGAATATTATGCAAGAGCGAATCCAGAAAAAAGAGATGCAACCAGAAGATATAGAAGAATTTGAAAGTTATAAAAAAAGTATCAAATCCAAAAGCGATAGATACGCTGAGAAGAAACAAAAAGAACACTGCAATTCTCAGTGAAGTTAAAAAAACGTCTGTTCTCTAGAACAAGAAGTATTTTCGAATCCTAATCTATTTGGCAATATGAGGAATCAAAAGAAATCCTTCGTATTTAAATAAAATTTTTTGAATTTGACAATTCAAAAAAATGTTACCTTGCGTCATTGTCCATCAGCTAATGTACACACGTGGAAAAAGAATAACAATAAGTTTATACCGACCCAAAATCATTTTGGCCTCTTAATATCCTTACAAAACTGTATCGATAATAAATCAAAAAATAATATACTTACGGCTATTATTGAAAGGAAGTTCTTCCATAATCTCAACATGATCTCTGGTGTCGCAATTACTGTAACCCGGCAAATCAATATCTAGGAAATTCAACTTGAAAATGAATCCCTCCGGTCGATCGAGGATCCACTCGCACGTTTGATTTGTACCATAAGTATTGGGATAATTGGGTGAACTTATAACACCCCTTGTATTACGAATGATTCCACCACAGATTGCTGCAAGAGAAAATACGATTGGTCTGTTGGAAAAAAAATTAATATATTTTTTAAAAAACTTACCCCCACTGGTGATGTAAGCCTTGAACCCATTTTTCGGATCCGTTAATTCAGTGTAGAAATGAACGTATAAACTGTTTCCGGTCGATGTGAAACTGCTAGGTGCGACGTCTGAACAAAATCGACCTACCAAGCTCGAAATTTCGGTTCCACCGTCTCGAACCTCTACGTACTCTTTTGCACAGCTGAAAAGAATTGCGTTCAAAGGCGTATTAAAATAATTCTTAACCTTAACATGACGTTATGGTATTTAAAAAAAAAAAATCTAAATAACTCTTACCCTCTGCTGATGGACAGATCAAATCTATCGACAAAATGAATAGCAAGACGTTCTCCAGCCGGTGCCAAAAATGTCCAAAAACATTCAGAAAACGGCGGTGGGATATTTGGATAATTTGGCGATGATATCTCATATCCATTTTGTTCCTTCGACATGATGACTCTCTCGCCACAATCCATTCCAACTTCTCTGTATTTCGCGAAGGAAAAATTTAATAAATAACTACAGTGCGGAAATTGTCTATTTAAAATGAAATCGGTACAAACTTGTAGGTCAGCTTAAATTTTGAGGTTAGAAGTCTTCCTATGTACTTCACGTATAATTGATTTCCTGTTGTCTGAAGAGACGAGACTGGAGTGTATCCACAAAATTTACCTCTGTCCAAAATTGGTGACGTTTCGGATCCACCGTTTTTCAACTGCGAAGCAAATAAAATATTATGAATTAATGAATCATTGAAAATTTTGGAAAAGGATTTTCAAAATTACCATTAAATAGGTTTCCCCGCAGACTTCGTCGTTTTTAGGAATTATGAATATTTCGTTAATTGTTATGTTTATTTTTCTTCCTGGTCTCACAGTGACGTTCCATTGACAGCCAGTGAACCATGTATAATCAGGACCACTGCCAGTAGAATTATTGACCTCGATGACCCCATTGAGTGCAGTTAATTCACCACCGCACTCTGTAAATCCCAAAGATTAAAATATGCAGATTTCATTAAAAAAATATATAAAAGTACTGGACTTACCTTCGTATACGGTCGCTTGGAATCCACTCCTATTGTTATACAAATCCGTGACAAACTGAACCTTCATCAGATTTGTTCCACGTATCTGTGCACTCGTAGCATTTTTCAAGCAATATCTGTTTTTCAATGTCCAATCGCCGCTTTGAGAAACTTCGCTGTTCATCGTGTAAACAGCAACGTAATCCCACCTGCAGGAATAACCTTCTTCGAGATCCATATAATTGAAGTGCAAACTCAAATGAGTTCCCGGCGGACTTTCGAAAATCCAGGTGCAAGAAAGATTGCGCGCATAGCCGTTCGGATAACCCGGAGAGGTGAAAGTGTACTTTTTCTTTCCTAATCCAGAGAATGAAATTATTTCCGAACAATTGGATACTGCAAATAGAAGAATTGAATTATTTTTCAGCTTTCACAAGTCTACAGCAAGATCTGCTTACATGTCTGAGGCGTGACGCGATTATTCGGCGTCAAACGTTTGGGTACTTGAAGCCATTCGAGAAGGAAGGAACTTCCACTGAAGAAATAATTATTCGACATTTTAATGTAAGCCATATTACTGCTCGTGGTTATGGGTTTCGGTAATTCCAAGCCGCATTTATTTAGTAATTCTGGAGCATCGCTGTCATATCCATCGTAAATCTATAAAAAAAAATCAAAAAATCATCGCACCAAAATTTTTGTAAAAAAAAATATTTTATACAAAAATCAAAAATAATTACCAGCAATTCACTGTTGCAACCGTAAAAATCTTCGTCTAGGTGAAAATCTAGGAAATTTATTCTAATGGCGTATCCATCATCCACGGTAACTCGCCAGGTGTACGATTGACTCTTTAGATAAGGCTTCGGATACATGGGAGAAGAAATCTGTCCACTTACTGCACGAATATCATTACCATGTAACAAGCTATATTCCGCGACAAATCCTGTGTTCGAGCCAAATTCGTCGCTTCGGAATTTAATCCAAAGACTCGTGTTCGCTACGATACTCGGACCATTTTTGCCGCACCAGACATTAATGATCTTGCCGTTCCCATTGTTTTCGCGCACCTCCAAATAATCCATTGCGCAATTCTTACTCTCCTCTAGATCAAAGGTATCCGCATTCAAGCTAATTCGATTTCCTGGCGAAGTATTAATTATCCAAACGCACTCCGCGCTCTGCGGATAATTGTTTGGATATCCCGGTGACGATATCGTACCGTGCTCGGACGTAAAGTTACCACCGCAAGCTAAAATCAAAATCAACGTCACTCAGCCGTATCGGCCGATTTTTTTTTGGAAATTTAAAAATTTTTCAAACCTGTATTCAGAACCGAGTAAAAAGCGGAAAAGTGATTATACACGGCTCCAACCGGCGATACCAGATGTACAGTCAGTGCATTTCCTTGACTCGTGATCGGTGCTGGCACTTTGGTACCACAGAACGTACGCAAACTTTGTCCTTCCATGGATTCACCTTCGTATACTTGAATATTATTGTATTCGCACTCACCGATAGTCTCAAACTGTTCCAGGTCCAGATGCGTAAACGTCAATGTCACGTGGTCGTCTGCAGATGACAGATCGTTAGTAAACAATGAATACCGATGAGATAATAAAAAATAAAATATACTGTACCAAGATTCTTAGCTATTATGTGCCAAGTGCAATTCGTATATCCAAGTAAGCCAATTGCGGAGGACGTAGTTATCACACCTTGATCATCCGTAACTATTCTTGCACCACAAGCCGTTGTGTACGAAGCTTTAAACCCTTTCGACGATATCATTCTGTCAGTTTCCATTAGAACTAACATTTCGTTACTGCTAGACACGTAAGACGGTGGTAGCTCGTTTCCGCAAAGCTTATCAAGAACCGGAGCTTCGGTAGTCGGCCCATCGAATATCTGTATGATAAAAAAGAACTAGAAAATCTAGTAACTAGTCTAGAATTATAATTAAAAGTGATTTTTGTACCTTGAGGTAGTCGTCGGTGCAGTTTCTCGTACTTTCAAAATCAAAATCAAGAAAAGTCAAATTGACCAAATGATTAACGTCCACCTGAATGAGCCACTCGCAATGCTGCTTGGGTGGATAATTTTTCGGATAATTCAGCGAATGGATGACCCCAACGTGACCCGTGAATCTTCCGCCGCACTGAATCGGGACCATCCTGTAACGCGCTTTGAAGCCACGTCCGGCGTACATGAAATCCGAATGAAATTTCATAAAAACTTTGTTTCCGGTGCTGGTGTAAACAACCTTGTTGGTCGTGTAACATAATTCAGCTATCTGCGGCGCAGTCTCGTCGACGCCGTTGAAAAGTTGTATCTTGTCAGCGGAGCAGTGATGAGCTTTCTCCGTGTCAACGTCTTCGAACGTAATCTCGATGCTGTGAAATTGATCGACCTCGATCAGCCACTCGCAGTCAACATTTTCCGGATAGACCTTTGGATATCCCGGTGACGTAATCAGTCCATAAGGTTTGTTTAGACGTTTGCTACACCCGTAGACAACCCACTCCAGCCGGAAGCCTTTATAAGCGTTTGAGAAGTCAGTTACGAAGTTCACGAAGACCTGGTGCTCGGTGGAGGAGATGATCCGGGGAATTTTCTCGATATTGCAAAATGATCCAAGCTCCCTGTTTGGGATGTCGTATTCGCCTTCTTTTATCGTGACGCGATCAAAGCGGCACGTATTGTCTGACGATTCTTCCAAGGCGAATTCGAAAAAGGTTAGGTTCACCTTGTTTCCTATTGGCACGTCGATCCTCCACGTGCAATTGGCTGAGTGCGGGTAGTTTTGCGGGTAATTCGGGGACTCGATCACGCCGTAGAATCCGCGTAACGTATTGTCGCATACTGTTGATAATATTGTACACGTCTGTTACTCCATCGTTAATGGACACCCTGTAGTAAAATTTCGTGTCACTTACCGGTCTTGAACCTCATGAAGAATCCTCGACTATTCGTCGAAATGTCAGAATGGAACTTTATAGTCATGGTGTTGGACGTTGAATTTATCATTGACGGATACTCCGTTCCACAGAAACGCCTTGAACTCTTACTTTGACGTTCAGTACCATCGAATATCTCGACGTAGTCGAATCTGCAGTCAGTTCCAGATTCCAATTCGAAATCTATTACATTTAGCTGGACGAAGCTTCCTTCGGAAACTGTTATCTGCCAGCGGCAATCGGCATGATTGTGATAAGGTTGAGGATAATAAGGCGAAATAAGCTCTCCGCTGGATGCTTTGAATTCGCCGCCGCATCCTGAATTTAAATTAACGTACGAGAATGAGTATTGATTTTATACATATTGCTAGGTTGTGGTTATTGATGAAAAAAATACTAATTTACCCATAATCGTGCTTTCCCACTGTATACTGAAACCTCTACGAGTCACCGAACCGTCCGATACAAATTTGAGATAAAGCTGGTTACTGAAACTTATGATTTCATTGGGTATCTGATTCTTACAGAATTTGTCGATAAGTGGAGAAGTCTCGGATCCACCGTTTCTGTAATGAAAAAAAATTCGATTTTTGTTTCACCAAGAATTTTAATTAATCTACGTAGAAATTTCATGTATATTATTATTATTCACCTGATTTCCAAGTAATCAAAGTAACACGACGAGTAACCCTCCAAATTAAAACTCTCCGGTTTTAGTGTGATTCTATGTCCATGTGGCACTTCGATTATCCAAACGCAGTTTTTATACGTTGGATAATTGTTAGGATAATTTGGCGATCTTATCACTCCGTTCGATCTGTAATAATGTCCGCCACACAGTTTGCTCGTGTCCAAAAATACGTACGAGGCGACAAATCCTTCTCTCGTGATAGCCCAGTCCGAATGAAAAAGAATAGTCATCGTTCGCTCTTGAGTCACCAACACGGGAGGAGTGTCGGAACCGCAAAATCTGTAATTACGCAGAGATTTATAACCTACAAAACATCAAGTAACGGACAAGTAACTTTCATTAGGCAGTTCACGTACTTTCCCATGGAATTTGTTTCATCTGGATCTGATGAATTTTGAAATACTAAAACATAATCGTTATCGCAATTTGAACCAGTTTCCACGTTGAATGTCATCCATGTAAGTTGAACCACGTGTCCGGCCGGAGCTTGAATAACCCACGTGCAGTCTTCGTCATTAGCATAAGTAGATTCTTCAGTTGGGGTCTGGATGACCCCAGTCGGTGTTTTGTAAATACCTCCGCATCCTAGGAAAAAAAAAATCATGTCACAATTTACCTGGAAACGGAAAAAAAAATGTTTGACAATCAGGCACTTACTCGTGTCAATGGTAGTGTAGCTGGCGTTGAACCCTTTATTTTGAACACCGGCGTCCGAAACGAATTTGAGATATAAGTAATTGTGAGTCGAGTAAATTGGGTTATTAGGTATCGCCTGTTTGTCGGAACAGTATTTTCCAATCTGAGTAGAATTTTCATTATCGCCGTCGTGAATTTCCAAATAGTCGAAAGCACAATCAAGGAAGCTAGAAGATTCGATATCAAGGTCGTGTATCGTAAGTACTATGGATTTTCCAGGCGGTTGAGCAATTTCGTAGACGCATGTAATTGAGGCGGGATAAGATTCTGGATAATACGGCGATTTTAGAATTCCTGTAGGTCCTGTGAATTCACCACCGCATGCAGTTTCGTATCTCAGACGGAAACTTTGTTCGCTGCTTGTAAAACTCATTTTGTATCTGATAAGAACTACATTGGTATCCGTTATAATCGAGTGTGGCAATTGATTTCCGCAGTGGCGACCCGACGAAGGATAGTCGGTGGTAGGACCGTAATAAACCTAAAAAAATCAAATGACGCATTAATAATTACGTTAATAAGTATTTGTGGTAGATTAAAAAAAAAATTGATCCAATTAATTTACTTCGACGTAATTGAGGATGCAAGAAACTGAATCTCTCAGATCAAACGTTATCCACGTGATCTTTATTCGTTCTCCCTGCGGAAGTTGTATCTTCCAATCACAAAAACTATAATAATCATAATTCAATGCAGAATTTGGTGATGAAATTTCACCCCTGCTTGACGTATAAACTCCACCGCAGCCTGGTGTACCTGATATAAAAATTATCAAAATTATATATAATTTATCCTAGTACGATATATCAATGTGGATTAAGGCTTACCCTCAATACTGGAAAACGTCACGTGGAATCCATTGTCCTGTATTGTCCTATCGGAATGGAAATGAAGAGTCGTTTCAAATTCATTGGAAACCAGTGCAGACGGCGTTGTGTGATTACAGTATCTTGCAATCGACTTCGTTTCGTTCATACCGTCCAAGAACTTGAAAGATAAGTAGATAACGTCAATATCGTTCGTCCTTCAGATAATTATCTATCACTAATCTTACTTCAAGATAATCCTTCGAGCAGTTGGGATCTTCCTGAATCATCACGAAGGCAAAGTGGAATTGGATTCTTCGTCCCGGACTGACACTGATCCTCCAATAACAATCCCTATTGGGAGGATATTTTCCCGGTGCACCTGGTGACATAATAGAGCCGCTGTCCGCTGAAATATCCCCACCGCAAACCGGTTTAATTGAGTTCCAGTTCAAAGTGAATCCACTGTGGGACGAGGAATGGTCGGAATGGAACCAGAGGTAGAGTGCATTATGGGAAGAGATGATGTTTCCGCCATTTGGTAAATTATTGCCGCAGTAACGACCCTTCAAAGGATAAGCAGCAGTCCGACCGTCGTTTATCTTTGAAATAAATAATCGTGTAAATTATGTATTTATAATTAATATAAGGAATCCTTAATATTATTAATCCTTAATGCTCTCTCGTACCTGAAGAAAATCGTACGAGCACTCCGGCGACGGTTCCAGGTTGAAGGCAGTGAATGTCACGTTAAGGACCAAAGACTCGTTGGTCTGGATGATCCAAGCGCAACCGTGCAAAGGCTGATAGACGTTATCGTTTACAGGGAATTGCAACGTCCCGGAAGGATCGCGCAGGATCAAGCCACAATTTTGTCGCGAGGTTTCGCATCGCGGTCCTTGGAAACTCGTCGTGCAAACGCATGTCTCGGTTCCCGCGCTGGAGACTCTGCAAGTGCCACCATTTTTGCAAGGATTTGGATTGCACAATTCGATCGCGATATCGCACGTTCTTCCTGGAGAATAAAAATTTATCAATGATACCCAGACGGACGCAACTTATTATCAGGATCTTTCGTTCTCCTGCAGGATCTTACCGGTATAACCGGGATTACATCTGCAGACGTAATCGTGGAATCCACGAGGGGAACAGGTGCCGTGAATACAAGGATTGCTGGCGCATTCCGTCATGTCCAATACGCCACCCTGGATGCAACCTCGAGGACCTATTCCGTTTCCGTGATATCCTGCAGGACATCGACATCCTACGGGATATTGCGAATTCGTAACGGATTCTATGCAAGTGGCCAGTGGGTGGCAGCCGCCGTTATTTGCACATGCGCCAACGAATGAACATGATATTCCGTCTCCTGTGTATCCTGGTGGACAGGGTTGGCAAAATCTTGAACCCTGAAAGATCGAAGGTCCAGGACGACGTGGACAAATTTTTTTTATTTTTAATTTTCGTAAAGTTCTTTACCATGGTGTTGATACATTGCACGCGGGGTGTGATACTGCAACCGCCATTGTTTGTTGCACACTCGTCAATGTCCACACAGTAATGGCCGTTTCCGGTATATCCAGCTGGGCACGGGCCGCAATGGAATGAACCGGGAACGTTGTAGCATTGAACCAGCGGATTCATAGAACATGCTGGTCTCTTTCCTTGACATTCGTCAACGTCCTTTGTACAGGCTGGACTGGACCCATCGGATTGCCATCCCTGTTTTTCATATATTTTGCAATGAGACAATGATGACTCATTTTTTTTTTAATATCATCTTCATGACTCTTACTTGATCGCATATGCAGGTGTAGCCAAGTGGAGTTCCGGGTTTGTTGATACAGTTGCCGTGACCGCACATTTCATTAGAATTTTGAATATTGCAATCATTGGTCTTCCTCGTGCAGTGCTGACCCCACCAGCCTGTTGCACAAATGCATCTAAAATAACAAAAAAAGTGTTACTATAAAACGCCTCGTTTCACTCGGAATAAAAGGGAAAAAATTTTACCGGTATCTTCCAGGTAAATTCTCACAGGTGGCGCCATTTTGACAACCCAAGTCGCTCCCAGCAAAATTCGCACACTCGTTCACGTCATTTGCACAGACTGGTCCCTATTGATGTATACATATATATATGTATAATTTTTCAAAGTCAGAAGATAATGAAATTTGGAAGGGGGGGGGGGGGGCAGTACCAACCTCCCAATTTGGTGGACAATGACATCGAAAACCATCGTACAGATCTTCGCAAGTGCCTTCATTTTGACAAGGATTGCTACTGCACTCGTCGGCGGTGAGTTTGTTCTCCAAAGTCCGAACTCTCCTCGTCAGAGTTTGTAACTTAAAAAAATATATTTATATCGAATATAGTGCAAAAGTTATTTTTAAACAATTGACTGTCGAAGGTAAAAGATTGTCACCCACCCGAACCGTCAAGCCGCGAATAAGATTTCTGGCAACGACATCCTTCGAGGGTATCTAAGAATACACGAATTTAGCTACAGATAATTTCAAGATAATTTACCAGATAAAATTTATGAAACTTACTCGAGTTCCCGGTATCTGTCCTGGCATCGCGGTAGTATTGGATGTCGGAGAGCCGCCAAGTTCCAGGATACTTATGCGTCTTAGCAAACCGGAAGAGCCCTCCACAGCTTCCGAAAGTCTTGTCAATCTTGAATCCATGTTCTCCATAAGATCCGATGTCCATCTTTCGACGATTTCCGACGCGCGACGGGCCTAATTATCGTGACAATGAAAATGAAAACTTATGTAAAAAACATATGTATATATATAGATATAATAAATGATCATTAAACTTACGTGCGTAGCAACGTGCACTAAATTAATCCCGTTAACATTAACGAATCCATTTCCCAGGGCTTTTAGCGTAATGTTCTTATCTTTGGCACTTGATATGTAAAGATGGCCGTCTCGAGATTCCAGAACGGGCCTAAAATTCACATAACCTTCAAATAATATCAAGCCACTGTGTGCGTTTGGTGCACTGATTGGTATAACTTATTAAGAACTTGAATTCGCACCTTTCGTTCATCCATGCTGCGCAGAATCCTGCGCAAAGGAACACGAGACACGTGACTGTCCGTCCACTCATTGTGAAGGTACAGCAAACCTGATCTTAATATTTCACCATTTCAAACAGCTAACAGAGGCAGATCAGGACCGTCGGAAAACTCGCGACTGACTGAGATACCGGCTAATGAGCTTGTCGCTTAATTATCCTAAAGTGGGCGTACTCGGTCGAGATATGAAAATCCACCCAATATTAAATTACTTGAATTTTTCCAACAACCATTTACGCCTGACTTTGTGCAATCAACTCGATAGAAAAAAAAATCAGTTTTATTTAAAAATCGAAAAAAAAAATTTCAAGCGACAAGGATACGTTTTTATTAAAATGAAATATTTTTGTATTCCTCGATTATCGAATTATTAAGAATTCTTAATCGGTAACGATAATCGTAATACCTTTGTAATATTCGCCAATATTTTTCTTGCAGTTTCGCAAATGTTAATAACGTTGCGTGGCAAAGATAGGTATTCGATATATCGTTAAAAACTCCTGATAGACCCGATGCGGCTTATCTGGATCGGAAGATATGCTATAGTCTTAGAAGTCTTATGGCTATAGTGTTAAAGCTGTGTTGTGCAGCAGTTTACACATGATATAAAGTAGAGCTTCTGTTAATATGGCGAGTTGTAGTGATCAGGGTCTACAATGAGTCAGACAGTAGGTGAATAGTGGCACAGCCTGACACGCTGTCCCATCGGAGCAACCGCAGCCATGGCAAGTCAATTAATTATTTATAGCAACTATTTATTGTATCTAATTTATTTCAATAAAAAAATACATTTTTTTTCACTCCAAAAATATTTTATTTACCGCACAACTTATACTTACTTATAATATAAATAAACGAGTCTCTTTCATAGTTTTTCGGATTTCATCCATTTTTTTAAGGGTTAACGATTATTTTCATTACAAAAATATTTTCTGTTTATATTCTTATAATCTTTGGTCCTATATAGCACAATGTTTTTATTATCAACAAATCTTCATCTTATTGACATCGGGTTACTGAATATCGAGTAATTTAACTTTTCATTATTCATTAAGATAACGGGGATCTATCGTCTACGACTTGACCTGAAATAAATGTCGCGGACGATGATTAGGATGATAAATGTTTTTTTTTTAATATGTTACTAATTGTTTACACATGACTACCTGTCGTAACACAATTTTTCAAAATATGCGTAAAAGTGACAAAATTTATTGTCTATATACATATACATATATATATACTACATACAGTAATGTCATTACTTAGCGAAGATCGATCAAATAATTTATTATACACTATTTTGTAGTCCATACGAATAGAGCAGCCATTCATCATGGGGATATTAGAAAGAATAAATAATTATTTCCAATTAATAATGTCCAGCCTGTCACCAATAATAATGATCTTCCAGTTAATTACGGATGCCCACTAAATTTTTCAACAAAAAAATGGACCAAGTTGTTTTTCAAATTTCGTAAAACGCACAAAGTCCAAAATCAAAGTAGACTATCGTCTTTGTATCAATGATCAAAAAAAGGTGTAATAATCGATACAATTGTCCCAATAAATAACCACGTCGACCAACGTGTGTAAATAGCGTCCCAGTTTGATGTAACAATAAAATTCCTATAAAATGCTTTGAACATCCAATGTATACACGTTGCAGTCGTATTCGATCAAGTTGCCATGGTTACAGCGTGACAACCTTCTAAATCGATTGACAGTGTCCTATAATGAGAAAGAAAGAGACTTTCTTCAGAAAAGTCATAATACGTTGTACATTATATCGCATGAGCCCAGTATCGACGTCCAGACTATAGCCAATGTTTGGTTTAGAAAATTTCTTAAATAATAAAGGAAATACCATGGGTCAAGGTAGATGTCGTTATCGATGTCTGCATTCATTATAACAGCTTGAGGTAATTCCGACTTACATTACCAGTCGCTGTCCAGCCATTGGACATGCAGGTGACCAATACAAACCTGACCCTTGTACTTAGAATTAGTAAAAGCGGAAAATTTGATATCACGTGATAGGATCGTACGATTAAAAAAAAAACATGGCTAAAAAGGTACCAAGCGTTGTTCGAAAATAACTCTTATCACTGGATGATAAGATGATATTTTTATGGGACGAGACACGTTGGAGATATATTTTGTGTGATTCTGCTCAGCGAGAATGCCTATCTATACATATCGGCCAGGCTGGCGTTCAGATGGGAAACGCCTGTTGGGAACTTTATTGTCTCGAGCATGGGATTCATCCGGATGGTCAGATGCCTAGCGACACGACTGTGGGATACGGAGATGATTCTTTCAATACATTTTTCTCAGAGACCAGCTCCGGGAAACACGTGCCCAGGGCCGTATTTGTCGACTTGGAGCCCACTGTCGTTGGCGAGTATTTAGTTGTTGTCGAATTTTTGGAATTTTAGGATGAAATTAATTGACTGGGAATAAATAATTTTAGACGAGGTTCGTACTGGTACATATAGACAATTGTTTCATCCTGAACAATTGATCACGGGGAAGGAAGATGCTGCTAATAATTATGCTAGAGGACACTATACCATAGGTTAGTAATTAAAAGACTGGGTTATTGAAATTGTAATTTTTTTTTTGATTGTGCAATCAATATAGGAAATTGCTAATAATACTTCTGAGAGAATTTTGTATTTTTAGGTAAAGAAATTGTGGATCTTACTCTTGATCGGATTCGCAAAATTGCTGAACAGTGCAAGGGACTTCAGGGATTTTTGATTTTTCACTCGTTCGGCGGTGGAACTGGGTCTGGATTTTCTAGTTTATTAATGGAAAGATTATCCGTTGATTATCCCAAGAAAAGTAAATTAACGTTCAGTATTTATCCGGCGCCTCAGGTAGTTAGAAAATTTTTATTATTTAATGATTTTTAATAATTTTATTTATCACAACTTTTTGGTCTTATTCGTTATTTAGGTTTCTACAGCTGTCGTTGAGCCGTACAATGCGATCCTTTATACTCATCCGACTCTGGAACACTGTGAAGTCGCCTTTATCGTGGACAATCAGGTATGGTTGTATTATTTAAATTAAATGGTATCACGATAATTGTTATAAATAATAATTATACTTTTATCAGGCTATCTATGAACTGTGCAGAAGAAATTTGAATATCGACAGACCAACTTATACTAATCTCAACCGTCTCATTGGTCAAATAGTATCATCAATCACAGCCAGTTTGCGCTTTGACGGAGCACTCAACGTTGACCTGACGGAATTTCAAACGAATTTGGTTCCTTATCCTCGAATACATTTTCCTCTGGTACAATTAATTTGTAAAATATTCTATTATAAAACAATCAAATATTAAATATTATAATTAACATGTATCATCTTCAGGCAACCTACGCGCCGGTTCTCTCAGCAGCCAAAGCTGGTCACGAGCGAATCACAGTGTCGGAAATTACAAGTTCATGTTTCGAGCCAAATCATCAAATGGTCAATTGTGATCCAAGACGTGGAAAGTATATGGCCGTTTGTATGCTGTACAGAGGCGACGTGGTACCAAAAGACGTTAACGCCGCCATTGCTATGATCAAGAAACAAAAGCACGTACAGTTTGTAGAATGGTGTCCGACTGGTTTCAAGGTGCTTATTAAACATGCGGATCCTATAGTTAAATTATGAAAATTGATTTAATTAAAATTTGTTTTTTCTTTTTCAGGTTGGTATTAATTATCAGCCACCGACTGTCGTTCCTGGTGGCGATTTAGCCAGAGTCGAAAGAGCCGTTTGTTGTCTTTGCAACACGACCGCCATTGTCGAAGCTTGGGCCAGGATCGATCACAAATTTGATCTCATGTATGCAAAGCGAGCATTTGTTCATTGGTGAGTAATTTCACCTGGGATGACATAATTGGATAGACCTTGGATTAATTGCACAATTTTTTGATCGAAGGTTCGTTGGAGAAGGTATGGAGGAAGGTGAATTTTCTGAAGCTAGAGAAGATTTAGCGGCTCTTGAATTGGATTATCGCGAAGTTCAGGAAGACGCTACTAACACGGAAGACGAGGATGATGGATATTAGACATTATGAAAATTTAATGTCTTAATTTTATTCTCCTTAACTCAATCAGATATTTCGGTCATAATCAATGCTCGTGAAACGTAGGTTGTATCGTAGGATACGTATTCGATTAATTATTTTAGATCTTATGCCATTAACCCAGGAATAGGTGCGTGGAGCGTCTGAGACAACTTCTTCTTCTTCTTCTTCTTGTTCCTTATGGCTTTATGCCCTCATAGAGGGCCAAGTGCCAGTCTGAGATAATTTAATGCCTTTCAAAAGAAGAACAAAATCGCGCGAAAATTGTCGGATTAATGGCGTCAGAAACGCGTCATCAATTTTATAATTAATATGCTAATATTTATATGTACTTCCTATTTATATTTATTGATATTCCGTAATAGGCAAAGTTGCTAATAAGTAGTCACTGTTATAGAATAAGTCATACTATCGAATTAAAATGAGCCAGTAAAATCCACATCACATCGTAAAAAACGTAGTTTCCTAAAATTTAGGTGCTACACGGATGTCAAGTTGGCATTGCAATTTTAAAAAAAATTTTTCAAAATGTTTCAACGATATGCTTTTACAATAGTTCTCCAGAAGTTCTATGGTTCCTGACAGGTTTTAAAAATTGTTCTGCTACGCAACATCGGTAAAATTTCTACTGGCGATACTGATGGCATCGTTAGCTTCGGTGCAAGGAGGCACGAGGTTCTGGCTTTTGTCATAGTAAATCTTATCGAGCTTACACTGTGCACTTGAATTTAAGATTGCAAAGAAAAAAATATTAAGGCAATATCTGTTGAGCGGCCACGTTTCGCGGGCAGAGGTTCTCAGCAAATTAACGCTGGTTCCCAGAGCAAGCCTTGGAACGAAGCCGCTCATCAGACAATGCCGAAATATTTTTTTTGCAATCTTAAATTCGAGTGCACAATCGTGAATCTAACGTTGCATGTGAAATTTATGATAATACGATTGTCAACCAGAGATCTGTTTTAGTTTAAATAAATTGGTTCCATAGTATTGAGTGTAAACATTTTTCCTTGTACTTTCCTATAATGATGCTGTGGACCGAACACCTGAGAGGGTTGACGTGCAACCTGTGATGGTTTGGTCAGGCACAAATTGGCTTTTTAAATAGTTCTCGAGGAGTTCTAAAGTTCCTGATAGGTTTTAACAATAGCCGTGCTACGTAACATCGTTAAAATATGAATTATCCAAAAATTAATATGCTACACGGGTCTCAGCTGCAGTACTGCACTTTTTTTAAAAATCCTAAAAATGTTTCAACAATTATTTTTCAATAATTCTATAGTTCCTGATATGATTTAAGAGGAGTTCTGCTACGTAACATTGTTACGTATATACTTCCGCTTTATTACTGTAATTTATATAAAATACTTAGCGCAACACACTGCCTACAATTATTATAGATTTATACGCTCAAAACTCCCCTTATTTGTCTTTTCCTTATAGATTATTATGGTTACCATAAATTCGCTTTGAGTGAGAACGAGTGAGGTGGAACCAGCCAGGACCCAAGCTGGATCCACCATAATCGTTCTCATTCACCTGTAATGATAACCTCAACTTAATATATGTATATAAGAATTTTGGGCTATTTAAGGGCTGTCGAATGCGCCTAGTCGCAATAAAATCGAACCACCCCCTTATATAATTTTCTTATGTTTTTCAAGTTCAGTTGCTTTGAAAACTGTTCTTTATGCATTATAAAAATATATCATGCTATAAATTTCAATTTTCAATTGAACTTTCGTCGCACGGGGAGTACTTTCTGTCGCACGAAATTAGAGCCGAGATGAACTTTCGTGCGACAGAATTCTATCTTGTATGCGAGCATATGCGACGAAGCGTGCAAACTGCGGAAAACAAGACGCACGTGGATGAGGTTAATAGATTTTTATTAGATTTCTCATATAAATTTTCAATCCTATCAAGCTAATCAAAATAACCAATATAATTATGATTTCATAGACATATTAGCCACATTCCATAGACGCGACGGAATTCTTTACGTCAGCGTGATTTTGTAACTTTCATGATCACGTTCAACTCGGCTACCACGGGATACGCATTATCGACGGAGACGATAATCACAAAATCCTACTCCTAAACTCGCCGCTACGATTTAGCGCCATGTTTTTTGGTATCGCCTAAATCCGTAGTGTTGTGTGCATCTCCGTACTCATCTTTCCTGTACCGTTGTGTATCTATCTCCCTTATCATCTCTGGCTATATGTCGATAATCTCCCTACTTATCTCTTGTAGGGTTGCAAATTCACAAAGTGAGGTGCATCTATATATTTTTATTTCATGCCGAATTCCGTCCTCGTCTTTACAACCTACGCCACTCGTGCTTCAATCTATGTTTCCTGTCGCAGTGAACAATCGCCTTGGGCGATTTCTGTGAGTACAGTCTTACAAAGTCCTACAGAAGTTTGTATTTTCCCTAAATTATTTCATGGAGTCAAAGAGACGACGGAAGCGACAAGAGTGAGGCCATGAGGCATGAAAAGGAGTCCTGGCAATTTCGTCTAGAGGGCTAAACTACGTGAAAAAAAGGCCAGAAGAGGCTTCCCTCGTGCCGCAAACTCAAGCTTGACAAATATCTTAGGCTGATGCGAGTGTCCTGCAAACCCGAGTCTAAAGGATCGGAAATGATCGTTCAGTAACCGGGCGTTACGTTCGGTTCCATGGTGAACTCGTGATGCTCTTGACGTTTATAACGAAAACCACTGGACGGCTTTGGCCTCTTCACGTTTTGTTCTGAAGGAAAGAAATCTGGCGTCTCGCTCGAACACCGGGTGATTGGCTTTGTATGGGACGATTTTCTCGTTTAGCTCGATATGGCCGTCGTCGAGGAATTCGATTACTTATGTCGGTTGTGTGCAACCAAGACAGGCATCCTGATGGGGCTGCCGATTTTCGAAGCCGGTGATCAGATGCGTAACATTGACAAGAAAATCGCTGCCTGTCTTCCCGTGCAGGTATAATTCCTAGTCAATGATGCACTCCTTTTTGAGTTTGTTTTTTTCTTTATCCACTATAAATAGTGTTCCTTTGGCTGAGTGTTCTTAATCCTTAATGAATCGATTTATGACACGAGTGTGATATTGATTCGTTCCAGGAATTTGTCCTGAAAGTGTCACTGCTTATTGCTGTAAGAGTATGTGTAATAAGTTCGTTCTTGCTTTGATTGCCAGGTATCAATGACTGATCAGTTGCCAAAAGTTGTCTGCGAGGAATGTGCATACAAATTGGATCAGTTATTTGATTTTCGTGAGAAGTGTTTGCATACCGAGGGTATGTTCATGGAAATGCTTAAGGAAATCAGTAAGGATGATGTCGTACACATTGACCATAATCTTGAAGAAGTTGACGACATACCTGTCATGCAAACAACCATTAATACAATGCAAACAGATATCGAGGAGATACAGAATCATGCCAGTAGAACACAACACGATACTGGAGAAGCTGCAATGCATACTATGCAGGTAATGGATGAAATGGACTTGGCAGGTGGGGAGCAAGTTGTTACACAGGAAGATATTGCACAACAGGAGGGTGACATTGAGGTTACTGGCATTGACTGTTTGGATGGCGATACTGTTCGCATGGTCGATGAGCATATTAGAGAAGTATGCATTGATAAATAGCAACCGAGAAGAAACTCATTAATTCATATTTATATTCTTTTTTAATCTGTACAAAAGGTTTCAAATCATCAAATTGCAATGCACCTAGAAGGAGACATGACTGTGGTGAGCAACCTGACAGTTGGCGATCATCTTGATCAGTTGGGCATAAACTATGTAACTTCTATCAGCCCTCAGGATCAAAACAGAGAGCAGATAGTTCACTACTGTGAAAATGTTAAGTATGAACCTGTGACGGTAAAGGAGGAATACCAAAGGTTACAGGAGCGGTTAACCGTAGAGGCTCCAACACACACTATTGAAAATAATGTAAATATATATAGCCATAATCATCGGACATCATTTACTTCTTTAAATTATATTTTAACCTTATTTCTTGCAATACACAGGTAACCACCGACGAGTTTCCTCCTTCGCACGCAGAAACGGACAGTGAAATCGAAGAGTCGGGTGTCAGTGAAAACGAAACTCACGAGAATTCCGATCCTCTACATACAAACGCGCTGCCTTCCACAAGTCAAGTAACGACCGAAAGTTCAACAATAATGGTAGAGTACTCAAAGAGAACAAAACATTCTTTGCTTGACACAACCCTGAACAATCCGACTATAGATGAAACCGGAGCAAACTGGTACGTCTGTCCATTCTGTAACGAAGCAGCAACAGAACCCAACAATCTCGTGGTACACTTTGAACAACATTTTTGTTGTTGCCCATGTGGACTGTACTTCACTAGCGTGGAAGTACTGAATATTCACAAGCAGCAGTGCGATTTGTACAAGAGCAAGAGCATCGTAAAGGAAGACATGGTTGCTGAAACAGATGCAGATACAGTAGCGAACAACGTCAATCAGGAGGAGCAGAAGAAGCAGCCAGCTGTCAGACAAAAGTGGACACCAAAAATTTGTGCCCAGTGCGGCAAACAGTACAGAACAAATTACAAACTCCAAGAACACATGCGCAAACACACCGGGGAAAAGCCGTTCCAGTGTCTCCTCTGCGAGAAAGCATTTCGTAGCAAGATCGGATTGGCCCAGCACACGGCGACGCACACAGGTCAGTTCGACTACAACTGCTCCACCTGTGGCAAAGGTTTCCAGTGCAAGAGCTATCTGATCGTCCACCAGAGAGTGCACTCGGACCTAAAGCCGTACCCGTGCAGCACGTGTGGTCAGAACTTCAAAACGAAACAGTCACTTTTGGACCACCAGAACAGACATCTAGGGGTAAAACCGTACATGTGTGAGATATGCGGTCGTGGATTCATCACGAAGGGCCTTTGCAAGAGTCACCAGAAGATCCACTCGGGGATGGACAACCGCCAGTATCCTTGCGTCGTTTGCAACAAGATGTTCGTCAGCAAGAGCTACCTGAATACTCACCTCAGGATTCACACGGGTGAGAAACCCTACCTCTGCGAAGTCTGCGGCAAGGGTTTCCTGACCCGCGTCGACCTCAAGATACACTCGACGATGCACACAGGGGAGAAAAGTTTCAAGTGCGAGATGTGCGGCAAGGTGTTTGCGAGACGCGCTGCCCTGCGCTGTCATAGACGTTCTCATACAGGTGAGCGTCCTTACAGGTGCGACGTTTGTGGGAAAACGTTCACCCAATTCAGCCCAATGGCAATTCACAAGCGACTGCACACCGGCGAACGTCCTTACGAATGCGACGTATGTGGCAAATCCTTTGTCTCGAGGTCGACCATGATGTGTCATCGGAAGAAGCATCATTTGCCAGCAACGTCCGTTCCCAAGGAGGTGATGGTCGTTCATGAAGATGCTGAGGCTACAGACATCATGTCCACGGAAATTGTCCTTAGGGAATCGCACGAGGGCATTCAAATTACTGCCGATTAAAATTTTCTTTACTCGTCTTTATGGGCGTTATACTCACTGAGAGACGTATTGACTGATAAAGTAATAAACGCTCGTTCAAGAGCGGCGCGAATGAATTGACAGCTGTCATCCTCATCGTAATCGATTTTGATTCGTTATTCGCGTCTCTTTGAATTGCTTTGAAAGTTCCACAGTCGACGTGCGATTAATTGGGTCAGAATCGAATTTGGATTACTGATTCGCGTTAATCAACTTTGTGCTAGATAATTCGAAGCGTAGTGCTATGCTCCTAAACTAAAAGAAAAGCACATAGATAATCAAAGTAATATTTGAAAAGACAATGTTTTTTTTTTGGATTTTTTTTAAATATAATAATTCATAACTTTTTGTCATCCTCGCCCTTTTCTACTAGACACTAGTGAATTTATATTCGCCAAGAGTCGTAATGCTTGTGGCAATAATTCCCATATCCGAGGAATATTTCACATCGAGTAACGTGTACTGCTGGCGAAGAATCTGGTTATTAAAAATTTATAGCCAAGTAGACATTCTTATATGAAATAGCTTTTTCTTATTTTTTTTTTTTTAAGAAATTATAAATTCCGCCGCGTTTGAGTATGTATAGCGGGTGCATGGATGAATTATAAAAATTTTACAAGTATCGATTATGACCATAAAAATTTTTCCATTTTTTTTTTAAACCTTTCACATTCTTATGTGTATCAGACAATGACGAAGTCTATAAAAAAAAATAAACAACGATCCTCAAAGATTGTCAGACTGCGTTAAAAAAAAATTAGTATTTTAAATCTCGCAGCACTCTACCGAATGACATCCCATAAAACGGTTTAATCCAATCATGTTAATTAGCCATTGAATCCGACAATTAGTTCTTCCTGGCTGGCGATAAAGTCCTCCATAGCTAGACTATACTTATACGAAAATTTTGAAATTCGCGCCATTATAAAAGCTTCTACTACTGCTACCAAAGGTGCGTTCCGATATTCACTCAGAATGATGTGAGCATGATTGTGTCTCATTCTATCGCATTCGGATAAACAAGAACACAACGATACTCATAGCACTTTTAGTGAATTTCTAAACGTGCCCTAAGAAAAAGCTTAAATATTTTCTTATAAATAAATAGCGCGCGAGAAGAGGGCGAGAGAAAGAAAAAAGAGAGGACGTACGCGTGAATGCGTGTAATGCCTATTTTGCTAAAGGAACAACGATCGCAGGTTATTATAACGTCTTGAATAATGTAGACAATTAAAAAAAGATATTATTTTCTCATTTAATTCAGAGAGCTAAGAAAAATATGCAACACCCCATCAGAGCCATCTATCTCTTCGCTTTAAACCAATTCACAATTCCCACCAAAATCCTTTCACTTGAAAATCCACAGAAACTCTTTTGCTTATGTTACTTGAGGAGATATCAAGATTTGTAAGTATTATTATATTTTTCACGTGATACTACTATACTGATTATGAATGACATTCATTTGCCTGGAATCCAAGAATTTTTTAAAAGATACTTTTATTTATATACCGTTAACCTACCACTTGCTAGATATCGTTCGCAAATTTTAAATAAAATTCATTGTAACCTCTTTAACTCATTTTTCCCCCGTTTTTTTTTTCTCTTATCAATCCTTCACATGGTACAGCCTCTGGTGTCATGGCCGATATTTTTTACGGATAAGAGATATAAACGTTATCGCTGACGTAAAGACAAACTGTTGCTAATACAAAGTTTTTTATCGCTGACATCGAAACAGCCGTTAATATTAAACAGAGAACAAGATATATTGTATTTTGCGTATACTGCTGAATCCTCATGTAAATAAAATATAAAATTTCTTAACGGACTACAGATACACCATTATCGAAAAACAACGTTGAACTTATATATAGGCATCTACGAACGTAAAATAAAGATCGATTGATAAGTTCGTATCATTATATTTTACTCGAATTAAGGTAAGACGGATATTATTTATTCAGTAGACATATCATTATCATTTTCATTCAATTGTATAATCATTATCCAATAATAAATTGAAATTTCGTAACTTTGGCAGTTCAAATTTTTTTTCTCGTTGCTTATCACTCTGACAAATAACGGTCGAGAATCGTGGAACGAAAACGAAAATCGTGGAAGGACGACGCTCTACGTACGTTGATAAGAACAAAAGAACATACAATATCAATTACGAATACATTAATGGCGTTTATTAAGAAATTGGACACAACATATAGTCAGCTCCATCTACGTTTAACTATGGCGGGTGGCGGCAATGTGTAACAATATTCGTATATTACGTACGACATCTTGATCGCGTGGTTACGTGTATACATATGCAGGTATTTATTACTTGTAATTTTCGCTTGTATAATAATAATAATAATTGTAATATTAACGAATTTCGCAGCTTCTTCTTTTTCTCTTTACTTCGGCTACAGATACATCCCTACAATTGACGACAGAAATACTTTTGACTTCTATAATTTGACGTTAACTAACTACGCAAGGCATCAATGACAATATATATTTTCTTAATTAATTAATTTTATTCGTTCTCTATTTTCTATCTCTCTCTCTCTCTCTCTCTCGCTTATCCCAATCTCGTTTCCTCTATATTTATACTATGCATTATATCTATAGGTGTTAAAAAGAGGATCTTCTACCACTACGAGGAGGCCCCTGGTTTACTTTTGCAACAGCTAAACAAAATTTTCCTGCATATTTTCTTTTTATTCTCTGGATAACGTAAAAACAATTGTTTTATCCAGCGTGAAATATTTGGACAGTCTGCACGACGATAACGCGTTCGATCCACACCGCCAGTGTTATAAATATTAAAAATACATATAAAACGTTTAAATGGCTTTGATGGTAGGAAGAAGAAATGAAAAGATGGCATATCAAAATTGTCAATAATAATAAAAAGTACAAAATACATCTATCGTTGCATTACGTGAAAATTCTTTGATTTGAATTTTTTTTTTTATTGGACTATAAGGGACCTTCGTCTGTTTCTATTCTTTAGTCTTTACTTGTTCACTTTACTCCTTAAAATTTCTTCCTGCCTAGACATTTTTCCGCTATCAATTTTCTTTCTTTCTTTCATAAACTTATTTTTTTATTCAAGCTTATAGGCAGGGGCCCTCTCTCCATGGCTACGTCAGTGGTCAATTTTGTTAGTGTATCATTTTCTAAGGTCGTGTGGTCTTATACATGTATGTTACAAAGCACCAAAATCTCCCTCTCTATACATATATATATATATATGACGATGTAATATACAGGGTGCCGGGTACAAGTGATATAAAGTGCAGTGTTCTGATAAGAGCTTGGAGCTCGTTTTCAAAATATGAAATATCACATGCGCGTTTTTTCTTATCTCACGTATATAAATTTGAGTACAGCGTAACACGAGGCGATGGTTTCTTAATATTATATAATATTTGTCATGTACAATAAAAAATGAAAAAACAAAAGATTTTTTTTTTTTTCTTTAAAATTTTCATCTCTAAAACTCATCGACACCCTATGCACATTGTTACCACATGTATATCAGCTATCGAAAAACATCGTCGATTACGATAAACGCAAATCACAATAATAAAATCGAACGAACGTTCTCGAATAAAATTAATATTTTCACAATAACAAACATATCGGTGTGATTTTCTATGTATTTTGCATTCCGATCCGCGCGACGTCTGCAACGTGCGGGTTTCGCGTTTTTTTTTCGTTCACTGTAGAAAATTAGAAATATTTTGGCAGATAAATACAGCACGCGTTGCCTCACGGTTCGTAAAAGTATCGCTTAAATTTCTTTGATCCCAAAAATCATTCTTAGCGGCTAAATTTTGGATTTTTTATTTTTCCACTTTGTTTTTTTAACTTATAAATAGTCACAGCAAGTATCGATATAATCCGTAGGGAGAGAGCAACGATTAAGACAGGCATAGTTTTTAGGAACACCAAAAATTTTGACTTGACAAATATGCACCCTCTTTTCTTTTTTCATTTCATTCACAGTCACATGGCAGAGTCACAAATTCAAAATACGTCGCTTTTAACCCAGAGAAAATGCTCTGATGAAATTTTCCAAGTTTAAAAAAAAAACGCAAAAGTCAATGTCTTACGATCCTACGGAACAGTCACAAAAATAAATAAATCCGGCGTTGGCACCGAAGGCAGTTAAGAAATATTTCAAAAAAAAAAAGTTTGCGGAGTCACGAGTTATAGATTATAAAAAAGATTTTTCTCGAAAGACAGACATGCGATCGACGACAACGAAAATCGATAATTACAAACTGAATTCTGATAACGAGCGAATGAAATAAAGCTATTCGTAATAAATAATGTTTATTTAATAATAAAACCCAATTAAACTATACATAGTATCGATAGTCACTCGTGTGTATGTATGCGTGTATGTGTTTATGCGTGTAGATGAATATATGATTTCTTTTATTTTTTTTTCTCTAACAATACGAAATGGCGACGCGATGTCTTTGACGATAGGGTTCCTCTACCTTTTTTTTATCACAACTACAATGTCGCATGCATAATACTGAATTTGTGCATCATCACAATGAAGCAGGCACCACCATCATCATCATAATCATCATCATCTCCAACTCACAATTTGCGGGACGTTCTCCAAGATCAAGAATGGAAATATTTTCACATAGAGGGCTTCTGCTGCCCGCGAAAAATTTTATAAAGAGAAAAGAAAAAGATGAAGAATAATAAGATAAATCGCTCGACCAGCTAACAATAAAATTCCTTCCGCGAATTCAGACATCGCGTCATTGGCGCATTGTTTACCAAGTACCAAATCACTTCGCTCTTAAATAAACTGTACTTAATGGCAAACCGGAAGCTACGAAGAAATATTATTCAGCGCGTCTCAAGAGCGAGATGATTTGATGCTCGTAGCTTTACATATTTCCTTTGTTCTTTGTTTAAGAAATTTAATTTAAGCGGTTTACAAAATCGGCGAAACTGACTTTATGTCATTTCAACAGAGTTACGACAGCTCCTCGCGTCCTTCGCCTCGTCACTTCCGGATTCTCTGCACAGACTTATTTCATTGATAGACAGGTGGCGATATACGATAACGGGTATAAAAAAAAAGTACGTTAATTCGAAGCAAAGACAAATTTCGCGCTTTTAGAAACAAAGTTCCACAACGTGGATCAATAATTTAACCGAACTCTGTGAAAATCATTAATCCACTTCCGAAGGATCATAAGATTCTTCGTAGACGTAAGTTGCGCATAGTTAAAAGCAAACGGCAAAAATTTGAAATTATTATTTCACAATTCGTTTGTTAGTCGAACGCTAGCATAGAGACAGGTCGAGAGGAGAGATTTTAGTTACAAATTTGGAATGTTTCCAATTGACCCGACGTTCCAGCCAATTCGATCAATGCGATATCGATATCCAAGAATCGCATCGCGTTAATCAATTTCTCCATTGCAATCTCTTAATCGCAAAGATAAGCAAGTATCAGATAATAACCGAACTCCAAATTGTTCGTCGCGACTGTCGCGCTCGCTCGACGTTGCATTAACGTTTTTCTTTTACTATTCACTACATTTCTTTTTTTTTCATCTTATTTTACCCGGCCACTCGACGAACGTAAAATTGCCACGAATACGTTAGGTTACGTTACACACGTTACACGTCGGTCAATGTAACCATTTAGTCCTTCAGTCTTTCTCTCATTGCAATAATCTGTCATGGTCCATTTTCCCTTACACTCGTGAACCATAATTTACACCAATACCAACCCCGTGTCTGCGATGACTCCAATTCGCCACGTAAATCAGTGCGACTCGGTGCTGCCCGTAAATCACACACAGACCCCACACGTCGACAAAATCCTAATACTGAATTGCATATCCTTCATCATGTCCCCTTTTCGTTCCTCCCCCGTTTTTACAAAAAAAAAAAAAAATACAATATTACTCGTCCTACAATCGAGATATATAACAATTCGGTTGGTGCGAATGACCGTAATTTTTGACACGACGAAACTAACGCTCGTCCATAGGAATAAATTCGTGTCGTCGAGCTGTCATCCGATTACGAGTAAACAAGCCGTACGACGATTCGCAATTGTTCTTTACACTCTGTGCGATATTGGACAACGTGAACAACAATATCCAAACTCGGCACTTACAAGCTTAACAATAAAGGCTAAACAATGCTAATGTACAAATTTTCTTTTCCCTCAAACTCGAGACTTCACGTCCACGAGATGGACAACAACGTGTACCTCGCCGTTATCAAACCCCTCGCTCGCTGTTAGATTATACAATATTTAGAATGTACAATATTATTGTTTAGCAACTGGACGATTTCGTGATTATTTTGGATGTTTAGTTCGAATTCGATTATTTATCTCGTTTCTGGAGATCGATCGTAGACGTTTCAATTTTTCTTCAAAGATTGACTCGTCATGACGTCACGACCTTGGATCTCACTCAAGCACGTCGTTATCGCACTGACTAATAATACAGCCGAGGCGCGTAGTAAGGAATCACAGTTCGATCGATATTTCTTCACGCTCTTCATATTTCTCTTCTTCACGTCATCCGCGTTGCGTCTTTGACTTGTTTTTCGTGAAAATCATCTTGATCGTACGACATGATCGTACTGGACGCAATATAACAATATCGACGTGCGACAGACACAAGACAAAATCGCGGACCGCGCACATAAAACGTCATTGTCTCTGACGATCTCTTGTACCGATTTTTTATGTTTTGCTTAAAAAAGAAAAGGACGATAACTCCCTTAAATTCACTGTAGTTATGACAATTGCTAATGATATAATACAATTCTTCTATATCCGATACAGATAAATAAAAAAAATGATCTAGCGACAACGCCTAACTAGTAACTCAAGCGATATCATGTAATTTGTGTGGTGAGCATTTCTTCCTTCGACTCGTGACGAATTCCCATTATCGGACACAAAGAGAACGGTGCCAACGTCCAGGAAGTCATTGTCCGAGCTAAACGACACTCTGTATACATTTTTTTTTCTTTTATTGCTTGGATATGCCAGCATCGATAGACAGATCCCAAGTGGCGAGCAGCCCTGTACACGACGATCGTCTTTCGTCGATCTTCAGCATCGCTCCAATTAAATCTAAGTGTCCCACCCTGAAACACACGCATCACAGAATAAATAGCCGTTCGTTGCTCCAGGTTAAAGCTGAATACACGCTGCTCCAACTTACAATGCTACTTGACGGCAAGTGTCTGTTTGAGATGGCGCATAAGGTGACTTCCTACATCGTGCACCTCAGGCCATTGCTTGAGCACGAAGACAATGCCCAGCACGACGAATGTCGTAGTTAGTATGCGCACCCTGCACATGAAACAATGAGGCTTAGTACAGCTGGAACAGAGAGGTGAAAAAAAAACCCAAAGAAATGAGAGCGTGAAATTAAAAAAAAAAATAAATAAATAGTGCCATTGGCACTCTAACGATTCTCTAAGATAGAATGATGAGGCGATGATCGAATTGAAAGCGATACGATATCATTTTGCAAGCATCGAAGACCCTTCTTGAATTTTATACGTATCCGTACAGCATCCGTATCTTTGATCAAAGTTAACACTCTCTAGTCGTCAGACGTTTCTAGGACAGCAGACAAAATCTGTATTACCTGGTCCTGAGGAAGGGCATCATAATGCCGGCACCTGTCGCTACCAACAAAAGAATGACCTGGAGCACCGTCAACACGACGTTAATCAGCTTGACAACAAGCGCCCTGGCATTGCTGTTATCAATTCCCTCAAGGGTGACGTATTGCTGATGCTGCTGCTGCTGATGCTCCATCTTGCAGATCTTCGTCTGACAACTCTCCAACATCTCGTGTATATCCCTAAGACGATCTTCGCTCTGATACTGCACCTTCTCCTCCATGTCGGTGATAGTCTGTTTGAGGTTCTCCACTTCGTTCTGATGAAGTTCCGTGAGATCGTTAACCTGCTCCTCGAGGCGTTCGCACCGGAACCGCTCTTCCTGAAGTGCGTGCGACAGATACGTCACTTCCTGCTGGACCGTCTGCAAGAATAGAAGAGACATTAGAGAATACTAAGAAGCTGCCCCTACGGCAATTCAGTGTTAAGCTCCAAACGAACTTTCAGTCCTTCCAGCTTCTCCCTGAGTCGGTCGAAGTTCTCTCTGTGCTCCTGGAGCTCCGAGAAGATGGATTTGAGGCTAAATGCCGCACTGGTACTGTGACACGTGTGCGCCTGTCCTCGACTTCCTGGTGCGCTCTCGCTCGTAACGCTCGAACACTCGGAACCCTCCTCAGATGGAAATTTCATCGCTGCCGCACTGTGAGTTGATCCTAAGCTACAACCTCCAGGAAGTGTCGCCGAACCATGATGCGTCTTCTCGTCCTCGACGCTACCGTTATCACCATTACCTGCACGCGGTGTAGTATCGTTTACATAAAATGTCGAGCCATCTGTGGGGGACACGGAGGTTGCCGGTTAGAACGTTATCCAATAATACTGAAATATAGGCTTGCTCTTCTTTAACTATTTTACATTTCATCTTAATCGCATTCACGCAGAGACCATTTCTCGACAGTACACAGTTCCTTATACCATGAGAGGTAAAAAGCCACGCACGCGTAACTCCCGGCTACCCTGACGACTACACAATTTTCATAGTCAACATTAAGGTTTATAGTCCGGCAAAAAGAAAGAAGCGCACGTTTCACTTTGTCTCTCGGTTCCTCGACCGCTTTCAAGGCGAGACGTTGCTTTGAGATCTGAATGTAATTTGAATGTAACTGGACGACACTAACGATAAGCCAACAATTTTCATTAGTATTGGATAACAGATTAGATAAGCATTAAGCAACGTTGCATATACATTGTTACATCAAAGTCAAATTAAACGACACGCACTATAAGCATTCTTAGGACAACAATAAACACTCATTGTCGAGGGCTCTTACAGTGAACAGTGAGATTACGGTGAGATAATGTTTCAAGGAGAATTTTAAATAAATTGTCATTTGATTTAACGAGACTTCATGCAAATATACAGAAGGCTATTAAACGTTACGTGTACAGAAATGGTACAGGCACGAGATAAACTTTTTTTTATTACAGTCTACACGATTGATACGCTACAATACGATAATCGTTGACATTCAACTTAAAAAGAAAATATGTACTGCATAAAATCATTAACAATCAAAAGTCATTAATAGACAACGACGTATAAGCAGACCTTTTTTTTTTTAATAAGTGACACGTTGAAAGATATATATATGTAGATTACACGAAAGGTAATTTATAAAAAAAAAAAAAAAAGAATTGAAACTGAATACAGAATTACAGACAATTACTTCGGCGATCTGCTACTTACTACTGTCAACTGTCACGGCAGCGCAAAAGGTCAAAGAACGTTTATTTCGTATATCTAGCTATGAATATCTATCAGATATTTTATTGGTACTACATTAACTGGACGGCATTAATAATATTTCAATTATAATATCCTATAGGGTTACTGTACGTAGCATCAACAATGGAGTTCGAGATGCTCTAAGGTGAAAGATGTATTCATTGAACGACCGAATTGTACATAGAAGAAAAAAAGCCAAAGATGGATAAATAGGTATGAAAAAATATCTGGCAGGATCGAAGTGCCAAATACGATGCATTGGACAGAAAAAAAAGAGCGAAATTGAAAAAGCCGTAAAGTAACAACAAGAAACGAACGCACGTTTGTTCATAGTTAATTGAAAAAAAAAAAATAATGCGATGGCGGGTTGATGATTGTATTGTAGATCCATGTGGCCAAGTCGTAGCTTAATGATTTTTGATGATCGTTGAGGCTGCTCGACGATGAGATGCGATTGAATAATACGCAGATATACTAAGAAACCGTGATTGCGAGACGTCCGTGATAATGAAGAAAAGAGTGAAAGAGCGTCAGCGTATCCTGATGTGTGTAAGTGATAAAGAGAAAAAGAAAACAGGAAGCAAGATAAAAGAAAAATAATACTCACGCGAAAGGGTGTTTATGTTGTCAGCACTGCCAAATTTGTTCTTGATCAGATGAGCAAATTCTCGTGGCTTCGACATGACGCTTCTGAAAGGTAAAATGATCCATGAGTCATGACTGAGAGTATTTTTCTTATCAGCCCTCGCGATCGTGATAACCGGTTTATTAAGATAATAAAGTTTTTCTAGCTCGAATAAACAAAACCAGCTGGGTAAAGTAAACAGTTCAACTGGAATTAAGTCTAACCAAGCAAAGCTGAAAGCATAGTGGTCTTGAACCGATAGACATTTTTGACTACGAGTTACATAATGGCAGCAACAAGAAAACGTAATGCCAATATACGTATGAATGACGAGATAACGAAAAAAAAAAAAGTATGAAATTCTCTTTCTCTTAGAAGTAATCGGATTGGCCCAGTGACCATGACCATGAACTAGAGCGGAAGGCCTAGAGTCCATTAATGACTAGAAATAAAATTAACGTGTAAAACACACCGATATTATAAATAACGTTAAGCGAAACGCTACAAGTGACTAAGATACAGAGGTATTCGTCTAGATGCCAAGGACAAGGTCTGACGAGGTTAAAACCTCGAACGCGCGCGATTCGAAAATTGTTCCTGGAGCATCCGGGTGCTGCCGACGTCCGCGGGCAATTCTATTTTTACATTAAATACTCACCCCGAGAAACCAGTGATCCCGTCCCTAATATTGCCGCCCACGCTTCTGGAAGGGAGCCTCGAATTAGACATTGAAATCTCAAGCTATACTTAGGAAGGAAGTGTTAGCGACCTTAACGTCGTCGCTACGAATATAGAAACAGTCTCGTGTGTCCATCTTCTTATTGTCAGAGTACTCGTTCTACGAGCACTTTGCGATGACACAGCAGAGACAAAGATTGAGTAAAGGTATATGATGTGCGATGCTCGGCATAGCCTAGACTAATTATGAGAACAAAAGCATCCAATTTTGCATTCATTGAATGATTTACAAAATTTTTCCATTCGCAATGCTACGGGTTGAATGTACACGTACAATAAACATACATTTGTCTATTGGACGTTTAGCAAGTCATACAAACAATTGAAGTACGAGGGGCAATTCTTCGAAGAGAACGATTAAGCATCTTCTCACGAGCCAAGGGAAAACTATAGAATTTAATTGGAAAGTGTGAAGTAAGCTTCGAACTTACTTCAGCCCCTGGCCCATGTCTCGAAGTACTTCGCGAGGCTGCCGATGACTCGTAGGTGGACCATTCATCTCGAAGCTCTTTAACTTCTTCGTGTAACTATCGAGCTTCTTTTGAAGCTGTGAGATGCTGTGCGCAGATTTCTGATTTTTCTTCTCGAAGACAGTCTTGATTCTTGTGAGTTGCTGCTTGTCTGCGTTGGCAGCGAGTTTGAGGTATTCGTTGACGTTTTCTGAAAAAAAGTAATACCATTCAGAATAAATTTATCAAGAATTGTCTGGTCGAGATACGTTTAGTGCGTAAAAAATTATCTTTTATCAACACGATTCATCGATGATATCCCTCGTTCATCAAATTAATGCTATTTAAAAATACAATGTAAATACATAAAATTCTGTTATCGAAGAATTCTGTCGGGATGCATTATACTACGGAAATGCCTAACTCAAAATCCAATCTCGTGCGTCGCACTACACTAGTTATTTATCGTATTTCTTCCAACCTCTTCCACGCTTTCTGACAAAGCGTGACTCAGAGGTACGAAACAGCACGAAGCTTGAGTTACGACTAAATCGACTCTCAATTCACAAATCAGCTAATCGCTCAGTGAGAATTGTACTTTGTGCAATTCAAATTCTTAATCGTTGATTCACAGAATTAAAACTCAGAGAGCGTACAAGGTCGCACGTGAACGATATCAATCACATGTTTTTCAGTTCAGTTTGCAGCAGTATAAGTTGGGAAAAGAGAAAGAAGAAGCATTTACAAAACCGTACGCGATATTGCATAGTAAACAAAATGATATTGCAACCAGCAATCATATTCCATATTCACAGGAGGAGAAATGCTCCCATGTAAAGTTGACACATATTTATTAATATTTATGCGCATCACGTAACATACCAGCTTGCAGATAGAGTCCACTGACTACTAATCATCAAATTGATACTATTTCTATGGACTGTTTCGAATTGCGTCCGAGTCTCGCAGTTCTGCGGTCGAGTGACATTTAAGTTTTCAAGATCAGAAGGAGACGACTATCTGATACATACCAAGGTATACATATTTATATCCCGACAAAAATAACTGCTCGACGCACAGAAATATATTGAAGTTCGAAGTAAATTATTATTACAGCAGTTTCCCGACAAGATCAATAATCATACCTGAATCCGAGTTCATCCACACATTCCTTGGAAAATATTTTGACTTATCCAGTCGGTAGTCAGAGACTAATATAAAGCGCATTTCACACCGTGCAAGCTCAGTAGCCATGTAACTACTGATAGATCTATATATCAAAATATTCTTAGCTGTAGAAACATACGGATACGACTTGCATACACTTCCAAGTAGTAGCATGGAAAATCTAACTGACAGCCGTGACTTTAGACGCCCCTCGCCAATGCACGTTACTCCAATTGACAGTGGACTCACCGTCTCGTGTCGTTTGCTCTATTCGTATGAGCTCTCGTGTTTTGGCTATTTTACTTTGAATATGTTCGATCGCCTGACGAACACGAGCGCCACTGGAATCGACATCGTCGCTGATCAATTCTGAAGATCCGTTCGACAGGAACGACTGCGTCGCGTGATAAGGTTCCTGCGAAGAGATAAATAAATAATAAATTAATGGAGGTTAAGAAAAAAAAAAAAGCCTAAAATACATAGGATTGATCAAGGAAATTAAAGAGACTCCCGATCTTTATCCTCCCGTACGTACGTGTTGAGAAGCAGTATGCGAATGACTAATTCGCTTCTTTGCCTTAACCTTTGACCCCGATTGCACGACTCTTATCGTTACTTTTGCTTACTCGCAGTATACTGTACACGTCTGTTATATAAAGGTCTCTATAGTTTCTTTTTGATTGAGAAATTATTTAAAATATTTGTCACACGTACACCTTCGTCGTCGGTAGGCGGATGTACGTTTGGCACAAACTCTTCAAGTTCGCCAGTGGTCGGATTGGTATTTGTCTCGTCCATGGTGTCTCCAGCGCGTACGATGGCACCTGGTGATCTCTGCCGGTTGGTGCTCTTCATGGCGGAACTTCCGCCGCCGCCACCGCTGCTGCCACTGCCTGTGCTGCCTTCGCCAGATTGACAGCTGCAAACAAAAACGGTATCACCTGATAGCGTTAACCATATTGGCAGATCAAGGGGGGCGGGGGGTACGTCGAGTAGATGTAAAATAAAACTCCTTGATGAAGATTGCATCCATGTGAATTGATGTCCTTTTATGTGAACTCGATTGGCAGCTCTCTGAACATGCTCGAAAGTAAAATGAACCTAGGAAAAGTGTGTGTGTGCCAGAGATAAATAGAAATAATATGATTCGCTTGATCATTGTAAAGAATTTTTTTCAATGAAATTTTCGCATCATTGTAGACTTCCGGTATGGAATTACAAAATTTTTGGAATCTTCCTAATTACAACTCGCTATTCCTCTCTTTCTTTCTGGTACTTTTCAACCGCGAATCTCAGGCAATCGATATCGCGCTTACGTTCCTCGTCAATACGCGAAGGTATGTCTATGCGGTAACCAGAGGATCGAAGAAGACTTCGTGACAACTGAATTACAGAATGCAGCCATTGTTCTTCTCTTTCTCTTGATCTCGACCAGCAAGAGAGACCGCCTGCACGTGACACACGTGTAAGAGATTATAACCGTCCTCCAAGAAGTACCGTGACGTATAATACTATAGACGTATATCTTATATCGAGGCGCGTGCATTTATATTTTATGTGTAAAGTTACTTTTTACAAATATATATGTATATATGTGTGTGTGTGTGTGTGTATAGATATTTACCGTACGAGTTTCATTCTGGCACGAAGTACAAATCAGGATTCGATGTTAACGGGGGAAATACGTATAAATAAAAAGAACTTATCGAAGGATCTTCGTTAAAGATCAAACTTGTTCTACCAAGATTCCTCATCAACAGAGAATTGCGTAAGGTCCTAGAGAGCCAGAAACTTTAATCCAACATATAAACTTTCGCGACGTGTGATGCATGAAAGGGAATACGTTGCGCCAGTGGGAACTGTTTACGATGCGAAAGATAATGAAAGACTGAGGAGTAGGTATAACGTACGCGAGTTCTTATTTACATGCAACAATGACTAATCAAAAGAGAGAACCACCGGCGACAGGCTCTCTGTGATTAAATGCAGAGACAATTTTTTAAATCGTTTTGCGACTTCAACCGGGAAACGCGTAGCGATTCGTCTTCCTGTTGCCACTTTTTATTTCCTACTGATAATCTACTGTTCTGTTTTCAGTGCACGGTGCTGGCGATAAGACGGCAGATTAGATCGGTTCTTCATAACTATAACAAGTAGCATGCGCACCTCTCGGGTACTTGAATCTGCATTCTCTAGTTGAAAAAAAAATTTCTAACCGGTACAGCAGCCTTGGCATTGCAATTTGGTTTATTTTGGTTACGCGCGTCTATATAGGGCGTCGCTTTGTAGGAAACACCAAAATATTCATAACACCAACGTTTACCATGCGTAACGAGTAATTTACTACAAGCTGACGTCTACTCGGTACAAAAACTTTTCCATTTAAAGTGCGCGCTGTCATCCTTGCAGCCGGGACACGTGGTGTAATTGACTTTTGGCGAAAGCCATTGGATCCTGGTTTTTTTTTATCTTGTTTGTTCAGTAGCCAGCTGCTCCAGATATAATTGTTTTACTAGCGAGTCCCGAGTGTTTCTCTCGTGTGAACGTAACACAATCTAGACTGCCGATCTGCAACACTATTAATAACGTAACATAATTGTCTTGCCTTTCGAAATCTTCATCCTCGTCCAAGTTGTGGGTCGGCTTATATACCCTTCTGAGAATAATTAAACGATTATACGATCCTGACGAGATAAGGAAGCGATATCGTTAATTACACTTAATACGAACGAAGATGAGAACCGATTTCGTCGTTTGTTCGAAAAAATTATAGACTGATAAAACTTTACTGACTAAGAAGAAAGCAAAATTATGTCAGGGTGACAGAGACAGTACTCTTTCTGTAGCTTAACGAGAGCGTATTAAATGCGTTAACGAAACACTAATGACGAATTCCATGAAGCACTGCTTGAACGTACAGCTGCGTTGTTTATCTCGCAAGAGGAGCCGAAGTTGTTGCAATGACTACTGGATTGCATTACCGATTACGATAATGTGTCGAGGAATAAGCTGTCGTTAAGAATATGCTGTCCGGAACAAAGAGCAGTACTGAATGAATATTAACAAAGGTCACTATTACGAATTGAGGCGTTTGTTCATGTTACACTACCAGATTGTACACAAGACTGTTCTCACTGTAGATAAATTAAAGTGCAGCTCACATAGGTGAAGTATAGAGTTTTGTCTTGGCGCGTAATTTCAAATGTCATATTCCAGTTTCTTGTTTCGTCTCTAAGCACAGCCTTTGAATGAAAAACTATTATTAATATATAAAGGTATTACTCACACAGTGGCATTACGTGTCTTAGGCGTGTGGTCCAGATTGACGGGTGGTGTCTGTTGCACTTGAGATGCTAAAATGTTTCCTCGACTTGGCGACGTACTCCTCGAGCTGTTCTTACTTGTCGAACTGACCGTCAGGCTAGCCATTCCTTTCTCCAGGGAGCGATGTCACCCCGCAATGATTATTCATTTGTACTGCTCGTACTCCGCCTGTCGATATATATATGAAGACAAGCGTTGTATAGTGATTCTGAATATTTACTGCTAATTAATATTATTAATAAAATAAAATGTCGTCTGGAAACCTGATGTTACGTGTAAAGTCGTCGTGGCTACTCGACTCTATATTATACAGGAGATAAGATTATCTTTCATCGCCAATGGAGGAATTACTATCGCTTACTTCGCCGCATAGAACTTAATAACGTGATAAATATAATAACCGTAGGGAGGTAGTTTTGCTGCGTGATATGCAAATCTAATTTTATACACACATTGGGCACCTTGCTTACCTTTATCTTTTAATTTATTAGTACCCACGACTGATTATCGGCTATAGAAAAGCTACTGATAGAGAGAATTCTATTTAATGATTAGTGAGTAACATGCTCTACATGTTCATTGTCCCAATTTCGATTTGAGATGCATGGAAAAAACATCGTTTAACACTTCCTGTAATTATTTAGAGTGTGTCGGAAGGTTACTGTTTTTTACTCTACTGAACTGAAGAGGATGTCACCGTGAACATGACTAGTAACTAGCTCATGGTTTTTACATCAATTTTCAGATATCATTTTCTCTTGAATGTCAGTATTATCCAATTTAGAGTTTAAAAATACATCGGCCAATGCTAACTATAATTGAGAATGGGAGGAGAGGTTAAATATAAATATCATAAAATTTGAGCCAGCAATTTTGCTGCATATTTCTACATTTAATATTCCATTTAATCTTTTGGATTAATGGTCAAGCTCTTTAAGAAGTTATAAGACCATTTTTATATTCTAAATGATTGACCATCACCTTTGACCCATTCTCTTAACAGATGAATCATTCGGATGATTATTATTACTCTTATTACTGGTATATTGTGTATGCTGACTGAAAGCATACTATTACCATAGTACACTAAAAAAATGGAACGGAAAATATAGAAACAAATGAATATAAAAAAATAACCAAAAAAGAGTAATGATCAAGCTATGTATTGTATAACATAAACACCACATGCTTTTTTTCTACATTAACTTCACAATAAAGGCTATTGAAAGTCTCTTGTTATAACACAAAAGATTTCATTAAATTATATAGATATTACGACAATGAATACTTAGAACAAGTATTATATGCTGCAGAATGATAAGCAATGGAAAATTTTTCTCTGATGCATGTCTATTTTATTTTAATATGGAATCAAGCTATGTTCAACAATTGTATTTCCTAATAACAGCAATTGTCAATCCTACCTATTACATGCCATGTTACAAAATCAAAATTATTCTTATAAAGCCTATAATAAAAGATTGAAAATCAAAATAAAAAAATCTTCATGTTAAACTACAAAGAAATAACATGAAGCAGACTCGTATAAATTCAAGCCCATTACACAGTACGCATAGTAAGTATTCTCTCAAGCACATTCCACATTTCTAAATTTAACTATCAAAATCAGAAATATAAGTTATAAATGAATGTCAAACTGTATAATAAAATGGCTAGGCCTCTGTTTAAAAATTCAAGCTGAAAAGCAGAGAGAAAACCCAGAATATCCTCAGCTCACATAAGTCCACATTGACATCAGTAAGGACAATATCCTGCCAAAATCTTACAATAATGAACCTAAATAAAACATACCAATATTCATAAAATATCCTTACCCAATGACACTTGAAAATCTCAACATACACAAGGCAGGTAATCCCATGACAAAATAACAAAACGAAAATTCTCAAAAATGCAGTTATTCTCTAACGAAGCACAGAGGTGAATAAATGAGGCTCCAAATAGACACAAAACAAACTATCAGCAGGTCAGCAGGCCATTACCCGACCTGTCAAACGTCTCGCATTCACCGCTCGAATCTCTCGCGAGTTTCGCGCACTTTAACAACACATCTTCGCACAAAGAAACAAAACACTGTCCCAAAAATCACAAATAAAAAATAATTTATCTTCCAAAGAAGAAATACTCACTCAGCAAAACTTATTTAGCTACACCGAGGAAGATCCTGTAAACGCATAGTAGTCTCCGCACTGGTTCGCACTCACATCAATGTCACAGCACATAGAGCACGAAAAGCAAAATGAAACTCGTTGAATATAGCGTGGCCCGTCTTTTCTCTTTTACTTCTTCGTTGACGCGTCGCGAACACTTGGGGTACAATTGCTATCGCCCGCGGGCGTGTCATCGGCCTGCGTTCATCTCCTCATCGGCCGCAACTGTCTCAATTTCGAGACTCTAGATACCTGAGACAACCTGAGAGAAATAACGCACCGCCGCAGCAGAGTCTCACGGCAAATAAGTAGGTACGTGCTGCTGGCGCAGCGCTCCCGGGAAACAAATGATCTCACGGATCAACGAGTTGAATCGCGTAAGAGTGGTCTTTATAGTGGCGTAGTATTAGTCTCTAATATTTTCTGATACACGCTGTGTAAGATTGTGTATTGGATTCTATCTCGAATAGTGTACGAATAGTCAACTCAGAGATAGTGGGGAGAAATTTGAGGCAGAATTCTAGGGACTTTCAAATGTCACTGCACTTTTGGTAAACTACTTACCTCGTATTTCTAGTTACTCGTATCACAACGAGCGCCGTGGTTTTCAGGTACGTCCATAGCAGTTCGAGCACCCGGAGTTTACTGAAGCGAGATACGTTCACAAAGATTTATAAGGCTCGAGAGAATCTGCTGGTCTAATGGGGAATTCTGAATTGCCCGCGTGACAAATATAAAACAGTGCATAAGCTTGAGATTTTCGTAGAAGACTACTTGTAGAAGAGCAAGAATGATGATTCAACAGGGTGGCATCTCAAAGGAGATCGTTAATTTCGTGAGAAAGTCTTTATTTATTCTTTATCTGCAAGTTCCTTGAGTTTGTCAAAAAGTAAATTGCCAAATGAATTTCTATACTGTGGGCTGACAAAGTTCAACAAGCTGTAGGGTGTCTCGAACCGTTCGTTTCCTCTGTTCGAGGTATCATCGTGCTCATTGCCAACAATGGTGAAACCAGCTCCCGAAAGCTCCACACAGTACTTGAATCCTTCCAAAGTAGTTAGATTCAAGTAGATAAAACTGTTGGTACTTCGCAGTTTTTCAGATAACCCAATCTCACGCACGTGTCTCTTCACGTCATTAATAACAGCCTGAGCTTCGTTTTTCCACTGATCTTCGTCCAGTAGCCGATCTTCCCTATCACTCATTCTCGGCAACATTTCTCAAAATTACCAATCTTTTTGTGTCTTCTTTCATTCGTAATCTCACGATTTTCGACTGCGAAAACTATGCGAAACGATACGTAATAACGAGCACGTTTGCCAACGCTACGACCTTTTTTATTTTTACACGTGGTGGACATACGTCCACAGAGCCTTTACTATTCCATCTCTTTTTTCTGACAACTCAAGACCGTATCTTTTCTATGATCGCTTCCTTCTCACCCTCTTGTTCAGGGTCAAAAACCAAGATCAGCCGCTTATGTAATTTATTGGCAAGAACTTCGCGTGTTTCTTCTAGTATCTAGGTACATATATATTTTCCGAGTGGACTTCTACGTTTCATCGTACGGTCCTTGACTTTGCAGATAAAGTGGCGCCATCTTTGTCGTTATTGACCAAATCACTAAACGGACGAAGCGATTCAAAATCTGTGAATCGCGTACAATACAATTGGGTCGTTACTTGGAATATCTTTTAGAAAGTGGTAGAAAGTTGAGTCAATTGCATCAATCAATAAAATTTGACATCTTTTATGAGAGTAATAACGATATTTTCCTTTATAGAAATGAATAATTCTTTGATATCTATTAGCCGATAGGTATGAAAAATGTGTGTAGCGCTTTTCACCCATGAATATTTGTTATAAATATTTAGCCGCTTAAAAGAAAACGGACACTTTTGAAGCACTGAAAACCAAGTTTTATGGATTTGTCAAATGTCATTTCATATAACTGTATTTCAAACATTTACTAACGTCATGGCACTGTTGCTTGGGAAGGTCGATGATAAATGTTGCGATAAGACAGTGAGAAATGAACGTAAGAACATTTGTTAACATGAAGAAACTGCCAGGTAGTGAAAGCGATAATAAACATAGAAGTTATCGACAATATACTTTATTAATGTAGATAATCAATATTGGTAGCAAACATTTTCAATGGAATCGTAGGATATTTGACAATATTTTTGTCGGACTACCGTCTCTTAGTGAACTAATTCATCTATTGAACAAAAAGTAAAATGAAGGAAGAAAACAACAGAGCACTAACAAGTGGCTAATCAGCCGCTTGTAGTGGAATGCTTGGGATGAAACAATATAGAATACATCATATAAATACATTGTCATATCTATTTACAATTATTTACTATACTAACATCAATGGAAGGATTCTTGCATTTTAGCGCTTTGTACGCCTTATATCTAAACATTTTGGTTTTTCACGAAATGCTTGTCACCCGCAATTATAACAGCTGTTTAAAACCGAAATGATAAAAAAATATTGCAAATGCGTCAGAGTAGTAAGTGTATTCCTATCTTGTCCAAATACAGCTGGACACACTTCAAGTTCATTCCTTCCATTGATGCAGCAAATTCCATAATTACTAATTACTTCAGTTACGTTAAACGCTTATAAATGCTAAGTTCTTTTATAAATAAATCTTTAAGCCGATTAAGAGAGAGAAAATAGAGTTCTCTGGTTTACCAATTACACTTCAACTGCATTGCAGCTGTTAAAGGACTCTTGAGTCCTTTTAGATGTGGTAATTCTCATATCGTAGCTCATATAGGTTCTATGTCTGTGTCGAAAAATGTCAGTCGCTCTCAAGAAGAGTATCAATAATATATATTAATAAGTTGTAGAACATTCTTCGTTTTAACAATTTCGTTAGTGCTCTGTTGTAAAAATGTGCTAAATATTTTTTACGCCATTCTGATACTTTGGATGATTTGGAAAACAGCTGCAACAAAGAAACAATCGAGTTTTTAAATATTTTTACTCGTTACTCTCTATTAGAAGCACATTCTTTATAATATAATTTTATAAACTTACCAGACCCACATACTACAAAGATAAATAATGCTAAGAGCCAAGGTCCGACGGGAGATCCTTCCTCTTGGGCTTTCTGTAAAGAATATAAAACCTCTCATGAGAAACCTCATGACTTTCACAACCACCAATTATAGAGTGATACCAGACTATTATAACATACAAGTATCTGGTATCCACAAACTAAAATATTTATATTTTTCATCCTTCTAATATTATTACACTACCAGCATAAAAAGGTTGTCAAATTAGCCACATAAATATATCTGTTCCAAAATATCACAATGCTTCTAGTGACTCCAAACAGAGTCCAGATGGTAAGGATTATAACCTGACAAACTTTGACAAATCTCTTATCACAATTCTGCTTAGAATCGAAATACTTCTCGAAGTAAGAATTTAACTGAGCTAAGGAACATTTTTGCAAATAATACAGCAATTAATTAAGTTTTTTCCAACACCACATGACAGACAGCTGTTGATTGTTGGTGAACTTACCGAAGATTTCGGGACGTTTCCACGGAGGGTAATATTCTTTGTAGCTTTTTCGTTAGCGATACGCATCCTCTGTTTAGGTGCCATTTTTCCGGCTTACTTTTCGAAGTACGTCTTGCGTTTAAAACGAGGTAGAACCAAGTGTCAGAATACGTGGTACCACAGTATGCGTCCCCAGACGCGGTTAATTCGACGTCTTTGCTTGCTTTCGGTAATCTGCGTCGACGTGTGCGCTATAGCCCGTTAAAACGGGACATCGGCGAAACGTCAGCCAACCCACGACTCGAAGTTCCAACACGTTCGCACCACCGTGGTCAATAAAATGTTTGACAATATAACAATCGTATTACAATTTATGTAGTCGGTAAAACATTTATTTCTTACTATATTTTTTGAAGTATGGTTATAATTTAAGGTACCGTTAATAATTCCACGTGGAGATTTTAGACTTCGTTTGACTTGAATGCCGCGGGAATTTCAAGAAGACATTTTCTTAAGTGTAATACTTTTTGGAGAAACTGATACAGACACATTTTTTAATGTTTTACGAATTTATGAAACAAATATTGAGGAGATTGATAAGGTTAACAAAAAAATAACATTTATTTAAGTATATACAATGTGTAGCTGATTATAAATTATTCTATAAAATTGAAAAGGGATTTGAGAATTCGGTTCTAAATTAAATCCTCGAAAATTTATCAACCGTTTCTCACGTCGTGTAAATTACGTTCTGAATATAAAAATCGACAAGGTGCCATTTTCAGCGAGTAACTTCTTTGTACAATCCATTGTGATATAATTTATACCATTCAAATCTATCTAATATTGTCAAAGTTTCCTAACCGAATGTCTATTTCCAAAGTCATTCTAGTCGCAATCATCATTTCTCATCCTCAAGTGAACTAACTTCCTGACAACGTAACGTTGCGGCTTCCACGGCGCCCATAATAGCAGATCTTAAGCCGTGTTTCTCCAGATGATGGATTCCGGTAATGGTAGATCCTGCAAACATTAATTCCCCCGTTACACTTCTCTTCTCGTTGTGGATGCGTAAAATAAACCACGAATTTCATACCTGCAGGAGAAGCCACATCATCTTTCAGTTGTCCAGGATGAATTTGTGTATCTCGAACCATCGTTCCCGCCCCAAGAACTGTTTGTGCAGCTAATCTGTATGCGATGGACCTCACGAGACCCATTTTCACCGCCCCATCAGCCAAAGCCTCAATCATCATATATACCTGACACATGAGTTTTCAATTATATGAAATCTAGTTCCTTGCTTTTTCTACCATAATAACTTACATATGCCGGACCAGATCCTGCGAGAGCTGTAACAGGATCTATCATACTTTCGCTAACTTCCTCGCAAAGTCCGACAGCAGAAAATAATTTTTCGGCAACTTGAGCTTCTTCGTCGCCAGCATGTTTACCGCGTGCGTAAACAGTGGCGCCACAGCCTACAAGTGCGGGAGTATTTGGCATTACTCTGATTACCGGCGTCCCTGGCGGCAAACCCTGGAAACGCAAAGTCAATTGCGGCGTGTAAACAAAATCTCGCTTCGATGAGCGAAGAAAGTATTACCTTTTCCAACGAAGCTAAAGATATGCCCATGGCGATTGAAAGTATCAACTTTCGGTGATCCTTCAGTTCTGGTAGAACCTTAGGAACTATTTGCGGCTTCACGGAAAGAATTAATATGTCACCGTGTTCTGCTACGGGCCCATTCGAGAAGACCGTATTCGATCCGATTTCCTATAGAATTATGGAATTACGTTTGGATCAGTTGGTGCGATAAAAAGAATTGAGATAAGGACACTGGGATTATCACAATGCCCTGGAAATTTCCTCCCGACAAGATACTATTGGCGCCAAAGGTATTATTATTTGGATAATTCTAACTGTTCCTCGTGATCCGTTGATTACATGCATTTTTATTAAGCTCAATCGATGTGTAATCATTTAATCACTCGCGATTACTCGAAACGTCACTGATTTTGTTATTTAATACTCTTATATTGCGTTATATAAACTGGACACTTATATCCAATAGCTGTTCATATCGAGTTCTACAGTCTAACTATTTTTCAATCAGTTGCTGTCAATTCGTCAAGGGGTCTTATCGTGTATTACCGCGACACAACATTACTCTACAAAGATTCAGAACGAAAGTGCTGTATTTTACAAAATTACCAAAAAATGCCTGAAACCGTATTTTTCAGGCGCAAATTAAAAAGATATCCTATCTTTATCACAGCTTACTTTAAAAGCATCGATACTCCCGGTGTCATTCGGCAGACAGCTCGCCAGCATCTTTTCTCCTTTACTTAGTCCTACAATAAAAAGGAGCGTGATTAAAAGAATTTTTTTGACATAATCGCAAGTAAAGTATAAATAAATAATAATTTACCAGCCTTGATGAAACCTTTGGCAAGGGCTTGAGCCATCTTCCCACCGCCAAGAAAACCGATCTTCAACATCTTCGTATGCACTTCCGATCGTACTCTTCGTTTCCGCTCCTTGGTGGCTCTGAGAATTTCCTGCCTCGCTGTAAAAAAGTGTATCGAAAATTCCGATCAATTTCAAAGCTCCAAGCAACCGACGAAGTCAAACATAGCGCGTAGCCAAAGAAGTGAAAACGGCAACTGGAGCGTAATCTCGAACGTCTAGTTAATATGTTTTCTCAGAGCGCAAAGGGTAAGATAGTAAATCACATAACCGAGTCGACGAATGCGTCGTGGAATGTATGTAATTATAAAAGCAGATAACAATGATTAGTGACGTTGTACATAGACGCCAGTAGTATGCAGCTCGTCGCGTGGTAAGAAATCTTTAAAAAAACTATCTTCAATCTGTCAACGGTCCAGGACGGAATTAAGAAAAAATAAACAGTAGGAAAAACCGGAAGAACATCCAAAGGAAACTATTTTTAAATCAACGTATTTGTTATCTCATTATATACCGTGATGCTCATTGATGCGTTGACGAAGTTTTTGGGTTATCTTTGTTAACCCCAGAGTCCTTGGTCCAACAGACATCTTTTTGAGTTCTTCTTCGTCTTCTTCTTATTCACCGATGTATCGAATACGCTTCGAACAGTGGAATTATCGAGTGTTCCAAAATATGATAATCTTCACTCAAATGTTGAATCGAAAATTTTTGATCCACGAGGAATTTCTCTGACACACTTTCTTAATTGTATAAAAATTAATCACAAGTACTCTTTTGTCCCACAGCTGGCTCGTTATTTCTACCTCAGCTGATCGGAGTCTTAATCGTTACTGAAGGATCATCGTTTGAGTCGATAGAAGAAATACCTCCAGTTCAAACTGACAATCGCTGACCAAATATTGATTCTTATCGGACTTGTCAGACATCTGGAAGATTTCCACGGTTCCTGGCGAATCCCGTTCAATGATATCTCGTATAGTCAATAATATTTTTTATGAACGTTCAGAAAGCATTGATCCACGACCCTTAACCGATTTAAATGTTATAGACAATAGTTACTGGTAGCTTCCTATCAATAGACAGACACCGAATTTTCCTTCGATTCTGAACTGTCTGTCAATATCGATTCTTATCTCTAAATATAGTAGTACAGGGCATGAGAGTGTCAATACTTCAATGGCTATAAATATTGAGCTTATCGATAATCGATTTGGACACCGTCGTTTACTGATCGAATTGACGTTTCATATTGATTTGTTGCGATCCGATTGTAATTGAACGAAAATACCCACCAGTATTTTTGTTTCTTCTTCTTTCTTCTTTCTCTTCGTCTTCTGTTTCTCATTCTTGTAATCTCAACTACAGGCTCCAATTCTTTAACGATAAAAATGTTTTCCTCTTCACGATTTGTTTACCCGCTCGTTAGCTTCAACCGTTAAGTACACAACGGAATTACGGGAGGAATCGTAGCGGGAAATTTGAGTAATGAGTTCATGTTCCTATGATAACGTATCTGCCAAATAATTGTTTAGTTCTTAAAACTAGAAGCACGATACCCTTGATAATTGTTAGCTTTTATTTTTCTTCTTTGTTTAATATAATCTTTTGTATTTTTAGGGTACGTATCACTCAAACGGAAGCGTTGACGTGCAACATTATTATTTAATTGGTAAATTGATTCTTATGTAAAATACAATATGTACGTGGTATAAAAAGATTATAAAAAATATAACTGAAAATGTATATAGGAACGTTAAATTTAAAGCCATGGTTTCCAATAGGCGTAGGAACGTCCAAGTATATTTGGATCGGTTGCTTGATCAAGTAGACATTCCACCTAAAATACAATTATCGTTAATTGCTGATGATTTAAAACAATTAAAAAAAAAAACTTATTTAATCTACAGACATTACCTGTTCCTTGACCGATAGATTTTTATCCTTCATCGTAGCACGTTTCCTTTTATGCTTCTCGTCCAGTCCGCAAAGTATCACTTCGTATCTAGCCAAATATTCATCGTTGTGATAATCTTTAAGTTGTTTCCAAACAATTACAGATGGTTTCCCGCCATTCAACTTTTCCATGACAGTCCTTATCTTCTTCTCTGGTAGCCATTTGACGTCTATTCCAAATTTATTGACACAAAGATTTGATCAAGATTGTCATAAAAAATTATCAATAATTATTCTACATACTGATGATATCGTATTGTTTACCTATAGTACTCTGTCCAATCTCAACATTAAGCTTGTTTACATGTTCTGTCCACTTAAGAGGCTCGTGAACAAATATATCCATGCATGCAAGCAACGGAGACCTTTCTTGTCTGAGAGCATTCATCACGTGAATCATCGTGCTTTCCAAAAGGTCATTCTCATCAAAGGGCTTCAAAAGACCGACGATCTGTGGTGTCAATCGAAATGGCGTCAGTTCCGGTATAGGTAGATCGATTCCAGCGCCAAATGCTAAGCCAAAATCTATTCCCAGACTTCGTCCAGACTTCACGGATATTAGAGTATTTTCCAAATGGCGATCGCCTATTCCCAATATCCACTGAGCGACGCACATAGTCGCGTAGCTCGTGACAAAATTATGCCGCAGTGCCATGAAGCCTTCTGGCGACGAACTTAGAAGCTTAAAAGTATCACGCAAGGAATCCACTTGACACATGTTGGTGAGTTCCGCCATTTTCGCTTTGACGTCTTCCGCGCTGTACTTGCTCAAGGCTTTTTTGTACTGTTGAGTAAGATGTAAATTAGGCGCGGCTTTGCTTATCCACTTGCTGTATCTTTCCAATGCTTCCTTGTGTCGAGATTGTTGTTTTTCATCAAGAGTGAAGTCGATGAAGTCGCAGAGTCTTTTGGTATCCTCGACCCACTGTATTAAACCCACGGATGTTGAGAGTGGTATTACCTGTGACACAATACAAAATAAGGCCAGTTTTATTTAAAAAATTTATATCTTTGTGCTCACCTGATACGTGTCGATTAGCAGCTGACGTTGTCTGCACGCGGTATCGACTTTTAATGCATTGTTCATTACTGAAAAAAGTTGTTGTATACGTTGATCGAGTCGCAGATCCTCGCCATGTTTTACTAAGAAATAATAATTCTTGGCGTCGTCCCCTATCATGGTAACTTTCATTGGTCTTCGCAGAGACGACATTATTTGTACTGTCGACTCGAATCGCATGATTTTTGCATGGTACTTTGGCATGGGCTTTCTGTCCCCAGTATATTGTCCTGGAATTTCGATTTCGCCAGGAGGAATTTCATGAAGCCATGGACTGTAGCTTTTTAATTGCTTTTCATCGGCTTCGCCCAAAAATCTACGAAACCTTGGGCCTTTTTGGATCTTATTTTCTCGTTTCATCAACGCCTCCCTTAAGCGTTTCTGTAAAGTGGTCAGGTGTTCCAATATAGCGTCGTGTCTTTCGTAATTACGAATTTTTTCAATCTGTTCTCGGAACACATTGATGTGTTCGTAAAGTGATCCTTGAGCAGGTGAATCTGTATCTCCACTGCCATGCGGAAATACTTTCTTCAGCAAAGTTTGCAGCGCCGTGTCACGTCCGTGTTTCAAATTGCTCAAGAATTGTGTTAGTTGATCTCGCAGGTACAATTCGGGTTGTGCAAGATATTCTATAGCCGTTAAAAAATATTCAATCTTTCGATCACCCGTTAGAATTTCGCGAACCTTGAATAACAATGGATCATCGAGAATAGCAGGATTTGTTTCTGCAGTAAGACGGAACGTGTAGACCATGGCGTTTGGATAAGTGTTGACGATCTTTTCGATAATAGGAATGATCGTAGGCGTGATCGAGGATCCAAGATGCGAAAGAAGTTGCGCCTGCCATGCAAGAAACAGCCAAGCCTGAATGTCCCTAGATTCTCTAGTAAAAATCTCCCTGGTCTCTTCATTTTCCAAATATTCCGTCTTCAGCATGCATGGAAAATAATGCGCAGCTTCCTGTAAGCCATAACTCATCGCTCTTAAAGTGGACCTAACAAATTCTTGTATTAGATCATTGGTATTTCCGGTTTGATATCTCGAATCAGTTTCCGGATTAGTGATACGTGCATGGCAATACTTTGAAAGTTTCAAGTAACAGTGACCGATCGATTCTTCGTTCGCCAAATTGCAAGATTTCCTCAAACACGATAGACTGTATGCATGCAGTTTCTCAATCAGATCATTAGAACCAACACATTCGGTGGATACGGTATTGACGATATGTTCTTTGGTTTTAAGTTCAGTATAAAAAATCTCGTCATTTATAGATAAATTAACCAGAGTATCAGCTAACGTAGCCATGTGTTGCGTAGCGAGTACTTTGAAGTGAGGCTTTTCATACTCTTTCACAAGTTTTTCAGTCTGTATCCAAGACTTCTCATAGGACTTTAATTTCTCACTGTTAGTTTTCTTCAAGATTCCTTCAAGATAATTATACTTTGCAATTACCATTTGAAACTGGTCTCTCAAATCATCTGAAACTTCCTCTACATGCCTCTCTGTGTAGTACGAATGAAATTTGACAATTTTTAAATTTTTTTGAAAAAGTGCTGCGTCTGCCATTTTCAATTTTTGTTTATAGCAAAGGTTTCGTAATTCAATCTGAATATTATCATCCTGCGAGTCAAGTTCACTGGCCAATCTCTTTCCAAGCACTTCAGCAAAATGTATTCTGTAAGTTGTTAACTTGGACGACGTTATCAGATCGTCGTGAACCGACGGTACGTTGTGATTCCAGTAATTCAGTAGCTTCCTTATTCTTGCAAAATCATCTGGTTCTTTAGAATATTTCAAGTAAACGTGAACCTCATTAATCCCTTGTAACTTCAAAAGTAATCGGATTCTCTGACTGGCAGACAGTGGATTAAGATGAATCCACTGTTCTCTGATTCCTTCCAAAGCTCCGTTCAGACAATCTAATTGAGCTGCTCTGTTATCTTCGTCCAGAAGTATAGCAACTTCTTCACCATAATATTTTTTTATATGATCACACTTATTCTTATCTTTCATCCATTCCATTAATGCTTCTTCGAAGCTGTTGCTCTGCGTAGAACTATCAATATGCTTTCCTTTCAACATGAGTTGTACATGAGCACTAAACATCCAAGGAACTATCCAGTCCTCCTGCCAAGATGGTTTCCAAATATTATTATAATCATTGTTTAATTTCTGCTTGATACTCTTCGCCATAGCCTGCCAACATAAAAGATGTGCAAGGCATTCGTAATATCCTTCGAGGCAATGTTCCTGGATCGATCCTGATTCCACTTCATAGGCTTTAAGATAGGCATCTTTCGCTGTTGTCCAATCATTGGCTGCTCGAGCAAAGGTAGCTTCCTGAAATGGCAGAAATTGAATTATTATATTTTTCCACTTGATAATAATAATAATATTATTGCCTAAGTACCTGCAAAGACTTTCCTGAGACCCGTTCAGAGAATATACTCAGTACGACATCGACCTCGTTCATTGATTCGTACAGACTGGCCAATTGAACCCATTCGTTTGTACGTGGATCATGATGTGTTATTGAATTTCGTTGTTTTTTTAATGGCGGACCTGTATAATCGTCTTCCTTAATTAATTTTTCTTCTAATATTAATGCGCCTAGCGATAATAGTTGATTTGACTTCGCTGCCTTTGCTACATTGTCGGAACAGAAGTCTGTGATGTTTGTGCTCCAAGTCATTTCTAGGATCGTCGCCATTAATGGATTTTGTTTTCGACAATTTTCTAGAATGAATTTCAAATTCTGCGATACTTTGTCACGATATTCCGATGTGGATTTAATTCCTGACACAGTCTCGATCAGTGAACGAAATATCGATACTATTACGTATTTGCACACATTGTGATCTCGCGTGGCCAATTTTTGTAATGGCTGCAGCAAGCTTGAATTCGTGATGCTTATATCGGGATAGTCACCTAATGTGTATTCTCTATAAATAAAAAAAAAGCATTGATATATTTTATATCCGAAAAGATTGATTCTAATAAATAATATATAAAGTAAAGGGAACGCACTTTGTTATCGTTACTGTATTTCTTTGTCTTATTTTTTCCATCTTTCTCATCTCCTTGTGACGTTCATTTTTCTTTATCTCACGCAGACGCATTTCTTCACGGGTTTTCGATGCTCCTTGCATATACAATGATGCTCTTAATGTCTCTCTTAATTCTTTGGGTTTCTTAAACTCTGGAACAGGTGTTACTTCCGGTACCTCGAAGTCATCAAGTTCTTCGTCGATGGTTGGGTCGAACGCGAGTTCGTTCTGTGGCGCGAATTTTGAAATGCTGGCTTTGCTCGTTGATGGAATGGAATTGGCATACGTCGATAAATTCTGTAGGGTCTGTGTAGAATGTGCGAATGAATAATTTTTTTGACTTGCGTGAGAATTGGCAAAGAGCGGTGCCACAGATGCTAAATTTTTCGTTTTACATGTGACATCTATTGGATAAGGAATGAACTGACATTCGTCCAAGGGCTCGCACATTTTAGTATTGAAATCTGGTGTTTTACTAGTCAGTTGCAGCATGGCCAAAGGTAAAATATGCAAGTAAACTTCTTCCAATTCTGGCGAATACATATTTAAGACTTCCAAAAGTCTGTCGGTACATTTATCTGTTAATTTTTTATTGCCAGAATTCTCCTCCGTCCAGAATTCGAGTAATTTCTTCTGCAGATCCTCGGATGGATCCATCAGACCATCCAAGAGAATTTTAGTGGCAAATATTAATAATTCACTCGTATCACTGTCTTCGGAAATGTCATGAGAAAAGCGATTATGAATTGAAATAAAAATTTCATAAGTCATTTCTCGATACTGCGATAAATCGTGTTTTGCATATGGTGCAATTAACTTGGCTAATTCCATCAGATTCGTTGGACTCAATCGTTTCGCAAGAAGGGACATGATTTGCAATTGTACTCTCTCGCAAGACGAAATTTTTATTTTAAGTAGGTATTTGAAGTTTACGTGATTCAGTTCTGTAGAAATATTCTCAGGTGTTAATTTTGGAATTAGCACCAGAAGAACTTCTAAGCATTTAGACTTCAATGCTTGATCGACCTTTTGTACGCAGGAGCGTATAAAATGAAAATATTTTTCGACTGCACTTTCGTATTTGATACATAAAGCGTGAATGCACTTAATCACAGTATCCTTGGACACTTGAAAAAGATTTCGAAAAATTCTTGACAAATTATCAACGATGCCATTTTTCTTGTCTTCGTAATCAACCTTACCTTCCATAAAATTCAAAACAATTCCCAGACTCTCACAAGCCCGAATTGCTACTTCCTTATCCTCCTTCCATTTCCCAATAGAATTTTGTAAGTGGTTCAAAATACTTTCCTGTCGCACTACAGACTCCACCATTTTGTTCTTGACAAAAATCAAAATCAAATGCACAGCAACATGTGGCGACGATTCCATCTTGTCATTTAATTTCCCAGGTAAAGTTAAACACTGATTCCAACTTTCCACCAAAATATTAATTATCCTCATTTTAAATTTATACAAATTTGTCGGACTAATTTCCGTTGTACCGATAATGGCTTCCAGGAATTTTTGAGCTTCCAATTTTTCTTTACCTTCCGTTGGAATCGCAACGTCCTTCCAATTCCTCAGCATCACTAAAGCATCCGTAATAAAGTCATTCATATCATAATCTTTAAAACAAATATTGATGACTGTGATGATAGGAGCAAGAAAAAATTTGGCGTACGGTTTAAATGCTTCTGGAACATTGAGAATGACTTTTAGCATGAAATAGGCGACGTTCTGACGTTTCGAGCGCAGACTGTACGTAAAGGCATTGTAAAAATTCTTCATCCATTCAGGCATTTCTTGATTACTTTGTGACGTATCACTTTCATTAGGGGGCGAAAATATCCCATTCGACATCATATGCCGGATAACAGCACATATAGAAGCCATACATTCATGATCGTTAAGATCATCAGATTCCAGAGCGACGCTCATCCTCTCTTGAGCGCCGTCGCCATCTGGTGGCGATTTTAAAGAAACATCATTGTAATCATAACTGTTCATATCTTCAGTCAATGTACACGAGGCCAGATCAAAACTGTATAAATAAGAATGACGCGCTTGATGATCGTTTGCACTTTCTTTCTTTTTTCGAATATTCACGTGTCTCTTGCGCTTCTTCAGAGTCTCTTTGAAACTTTGTCGAAACGTATAGCGCTTTCCACAATCTATTATATTCTCCCATATCAGCTGCCCTTTCTCTCGGTTCTCACCGAATAATAAGTTGTACATTTTTTCATCATTTTTCAAACAGACTCTCGCCACGCAATAATTGTACGCCGAACAATGCAACAATCTCATCAACTCTTTGTTCTCGTTACTGTACGTCTTAAATGATCGTACCTTCATCGCACTCATTATCAACATTGTTTTATCAACTTTCATGCTCTCGATTTTATCGTCGCTCAATTTCGTAAACATTATTCCAAGCAGATCGTAACATCCGATCTTCGTTAAAATTAGTCGCCTCATGTCGACGTCACATCCGGCTAGACTCTGACTTGTTATCGCAGACATTTCCGTGACATTTTTTTCAAAAAATTCTTCAATTATCCCCAATTTGACCCTGTCGAAAGACGGGATTAAAAACGAATACAATATATCCATACGTACTTGCTGATTATCCAAATCCATGAAATTCCGAAATGCTACGTCGATAGACTTCAATGCACATTCCCAAGGGACAACTTGGAAAAATAGGTTAAGACTGTCCGTTATCTTTTCGTCGCACAAAAAATTGCCAGTTCCAGCTGCGAACAGCATGACGGATTCGAAAAATCTTTTCGACTTCACGACTGGTAAAAGTCTTAACAAAGTGTCAAAATATTCACGAATTTTTAAATGCTCTGGATTGTTCATAGACAAATCATTGACAGATTGAGGCAGATGTGTATTTTTAATGACTTTCAACACGTTGAACAATTCATTGTTGGAATCTGAATCTGCATCTATCAAACCTACAGCAAAATTTTCCAAAAGTTGAGTCTTGTATTCCAAATTGTCGGAACAGCGAAGTTCGTCCAAAATCCATTCATAGAGATAAGTCCTTTCTCTTGCAATGATAACAGGCGTCTCCATTAGTTTAACCAGAGTGATGTATATATTCAGAAACATATCCTTTCTCGATGGAAGATTGTTTATGGCTTTTTTGAGCAACGGACACATTCCCAATAAAATTTTTGTCAAATTCTCAAAATACGGTCGCAGCTCTTTCTTGCGGTTCAATGAAAATGCCATAATCTCTTTTAAGATCATCAGTAACTCAGCAGGATTATTATACAGCAATTGATCCTGTAGCACCTTCATGATTTCCTCAACGTTTTCCAGCATATGATGAAATATTGGATTTTTCAATACTAGCAGAAAATAATATCCGTGCTGAATTCTCGTGGAATCAAGATTCTCCAATGTTGTCTTATTCAGAATAAGATTTAACATTGTTTTGAACAATGCAGCGTCATACGTTATCAGCAGGAGTTGCATCAAGTTTTCAAAATATTCTTTAGTATCAGGATCCAGTATGGTGCATGTTGGAGCGTTGCAGCTGTCCGTTCGTAAAGCGTTGAATAAATCAATTAATTTTTTCTGTGTCCAGGATGCATCGATATTTTGTTCTTCGAAAATTTTATCCAGAAACAAATTTTTTCTCAATAAAGTAAGTCCCCTGACACTGTTATTTAGTTCTGGATTATTTTTCTTAATTATTGGATTCAATTCAAAACACTCTTGATACTTTTCCATCACAGCCATAGAAATGGTGTTCTTGAGAGAATCGAAGATAAAATTATTTTCATTTTCTTTCATAGTCAAAAATAAGCTTTCCACCTGACGCGGTAGAGTTTCCGTGATTTTAAGATTTTTCTCGTTAAATCCAAGAGCCTGTGGTTCGAGTACGCAGGACGATATCAGTGTGAACAAACCTTTACTCCAAAAAGATTTCGGCACTTTGATCTCTTGATGCTTCTTCATAATGATCAGAAGAGTTTCAACGAACTTCAAGATCACTATGACAATTTCACACTTCATTACTTTTAAAGCCTCCAGTTCACTGGAAAGCACCGACGCTTCGTCGGAATTTTTGGATTCCACGTGCAACAGACTATGTATAAAATTTTGCACGCAGTCGAAAATTACATATCCGTTTCCATTTTCTGATGCAAATAAAATTTCAAAATTAAGTAAATCGTTTCCAATCAACCAAATATAGCAGTCAAGCGCACGTAAAAGCGACTGAAGACTTTCCAATGAAATTACAGTGTAGTTCTTCTCATTCAAATTTTTCAGTATCATTGAATTCAGTGCTTTTACGCCATTTACATCATTATAGGACGAGATAACGTTCTTCGTCGAATTGTAAGATGGAACGTGTGAAGAAATTTTCTCTAGCAATTCCATACACTTGTTTCTGCAATTTCGATCTGTGTTACTGCACTGTAGGAACAACCAATCAGCAGCGTCCTTCAAGGTCGAACCACCAAATTCGACTGGCCTTCGTCTTTCTGCATTGTCTTTGTTAAAAACATTTGCCCTCGCAATCAAAACCCTTTCCACGTGTTTAAGAGCAGTGCCAATTCGCGAATCATTGCAGCCCACCAAGCTCTTAACGAAACAGTACAAAATTTCCAACCAAAATATATCAACGATCTCGCTGTACTCCCGCAATATTCTGTAGAGGTGATTAAAAGCAATAGCAGCAGCCACGCGTTTCCGTGCAGACGGATGTAACGAGAAGCTCATCATTTTATTGAGAATCCCAATCACATTGTCAAAAGTCTTTGCGAATTGTTTCTCAGTGGACATCATGGACCATTCAACAAATTCGGCTAGACACTTACCCGAGAATTCCTTGAGGGAGGAATTCGATTCGTCATCGATGCCATCGAAAATTGAATCGATCAGGATACTCGTAATGGAGGAACAAAGCATTTCCTCCTTGCCGAGCCAATGGGTTAGCTGGAGCATCAACGGATGAAATACTTGTCGCACGACATCATCAGAATCGCATCCAAGTCTGAGCAACGTAGGCAACAAAGTCTTATAAATAGGTGCAAAGTTGTCTCGCTGCTGTCCAGACTTTTGTCTTGTCTTGTCCAGTAAAACAGCAACGACGGAATGCAGGACTTCGGCAGCAAGGACTTTAGTACGTCTGTCGGCCGAGTGCAGCGCCAATTCGATGATCCTTGACAACCCGTTGTCCAGATAAATGTCTAATTTGATATCGGGATACGGAAGCGTGTACTTCAGTAAGTTCTTCTTGTCCCAAGTGGCTCCAGTTTTCAAGGATCTTTCGTGCACGAGTGCCAGTGTTATCTCAGAATCCAGAGAGCCGAGAAATATGAGAATATTTTTTTGAAAATTCTCCAGTGTATTTTCCTCGTTAACCAGGGTCACCTTTTTCACAATTTTCCTTTGCGTCTTCAAAATATCCTGTAACATTTCAACGGACGTTTCTCTGCTGCACAAAAATGGCTCCAGATGCGGTACCACTCGGAGTAGAAGATTTTTGGTACGCTCCTTTCCAAAATTATTGGTCCATCTCGTCAAGGTTTTCAGGGCACTTGAAGCCAGTGAAAAATTGCTTAGTCCAGTTGTAAAGGCAATTTTCAAAATTCCCGCCGCACGGTCCAGAATATTTTCCACGAATATCATTGGTGCATCTAGTATCAAGTAGACGCAGGTGATCTGTAATTCTTCGGAGAAGCTGCAGACCAGATCCAATACTTCGGATAGATATTCTTTTACCAACATTACGGTATCTTGGTGGGCTTCTAGTTTATCCTTATCTTGAAAGACATCTGACATTTTGATTGCTTGACGAACCAATTTATAAAATCCTGATATCAGAGGGTGTCTGTATGACGTTTTAATGATCGCACAAAGAAACTGATTGAGCCAATTTTCAATCAGATGTGGAAGAGACCTGCACGCCTGGAAGATGTCGACGTACAAATCCACGAGATTTAAAAATATTCGAAAATCAGTTTCGTTCACTGCAATTTTCGAAAAATCATCATCCGAGTACACATCGTCCGTTTTTGGTTTTACGTTCAAATCTAATTTACTGATTATAGTCACGCAGCAAGAGATCATTTCGTTGAATACTTCCTGTAAGAGTTGATACTGCGTTCCATATTTTTGCGAATTCAGTAAAGTCTTCCACAAGGGCCAATAATGCTTGTAACAAAGTGGCAGTTCTTGAAGATTTTTCGCGTCACGTTCTAATTCTGCGTCTATTAGTATAGTGTGCGAGCAGCTCCATATTAGGCCATCGTATACTAAATTAATTAAAAAACAAATTATTATCTATCAATTAATATTTATTTTAACATAATTATGTGACTCACTCAGATTGTGCAGAAATTGTTGATATAAATTTTTTGGAATATTTCGAAGTCTTACGATTGTTCCTATCAGCGACTCCACGGCGAATGTTTGTGTCGTTATGGACAATTTTGCAAATTGTTTAACTAGGAGTGTACAGAGTCTTGTAAGCGCATTTATTTGTTCAACTGATATTCTCGACATTTCGCACATTATTGTAGAAAGTGCTTCTTGGTAGTACGGTATATCGTCAAAGCGCGTAAGTTCGTTATTCCTACGAAAGAAAATTATGTAAATATTCAATTTACCTAGTTATAAACTGATTATCAATATTAATCAAGAAAAACAATTAAATTATTATTACCGGCTGTATAAAAACATCGTACGTCGCAATATCAAAGAATATATTTTGTCGACAGCTTCAACGGTCGAATGAATCTTGTAGGCTGCAGCCAATTGGCTGACACCGTGCACTACGTGACGCAATTCGTTTTCATTCAAATTTTTGTCGAAGAACCTCATGAAATAATTCTCAAAGTACTAAAAGTTAAATATCAAGATAAGGATCTAATGAAAATATTATCTGATTATTTATTGTACAATTATGTCTTTGAAAATAATTTGAACACGTACCAAAAATATTTGTTTGTCTGCATAAGAATTTTTTTTGCGCAGCATACTACCTATCATTCCATAAAAGACTCTGATTGCTTTGATGCCGGTATCTCGATTGGCAAAAGTTTGTGTTAATAAACATAAAAATAGGTTGTGCCAATATTGATAATCCTGGTACACCAATTCTTCAAAAGAGGTTATGTGACGTATGAGTAATTCTATTGCCTTTCGCATTATGTGCTTCCTCTCGCGATCCATAGTCGACGTACTTAAATTCTTAATCCATGGATACAACATTTTGTAACGCGTTTTGAATTCTTCAGTTTTACGTGCAGCGGGAGGACAACTGTCAAGCATGTCAGCCCATGCTTCTAAGTAAAACTCGACTTCGGATGGCGGTGACGGATATTTTGTTGTCTATTTAAGAAAATATATTTTTATATTGAACGTAGAATACAATTTGGATATGTTTCAGAGCTAGAACACAATTATTCTGTCAACTGATTTTACCTGATTACAGTCAGCCATTAGGTACTTGTAAATGCTTTTTGCATCGTCTTCCTGAACACATTCAGGACAGTGTTTAGCTATTGTGCCAAGAACAGCAAGGACTGTACTTCGTTCTGGAATAATATAATTGTTTTACGATCCTGGATTGTAAATTGATGTAGACTTTGTATTTCCAATGATAAAATCAAATTCCTGCATTTTATTCCCTTTTACCTTTGATTTCTAGGAGAACAAATTTTTTTCGAAAATCCTTCACATTCTTCTCTAATTCCAGATTTTCGTCTTTATAGATTTTTATGAGCGTTTGGAAAAAGCGACACGCGGCTCTTTTTATATAAAGATTGCACTTGCCGATAAGTGCAAAATGGCAGATTTCCTGGAGAGGGACAAGACAACGAATCAACATTAATACGAATCAGTGATTATTAACGTTGAAAAAGAATTATTTTCATAAAGCGTACCTTTGCTGCAACACAATAATTTTTAAATGGGCCCCTGAACTCAGTGGCAATAAAATCTAGAAGATGAAAGCCTTCTTTGACTGAAGAATTCATACGAGCGCGTTGAACCTCATCGAGCTCATTATACATAAATTTCAATAAACCCAAATTCTCATCGAAAATAATCGACAGAGCTAATTCTACAATAAAATACAAAATTGATGACAAAATTGAAATTGTGCGATTATTAAACAATATTAATAAATTCTCACAGATTTACAAGTCTGTGTACAAATCCTCACCACAATCTGTTACTGACAAATTTTGGAAATTCCTGCGACACTCTTGTAAAATTCCTTTCAAAACATCATCATTTCTTTCCTCCTGACATTTTCTCACATTATTCAAAAACAAATAAAATTCCTCCATTGTCTATCCCATTAGTGTATTCTTTAGTTACAAGTTGATATAACACTTAAACCAATATTATATATTTTTTTTACACAATTAATATTTTATAGATCATCTGAAAAAAATCAAATATTCATTGCGCTACTTTTGTAATACAAAACAATTGATTCACATGCAAAATTGATTTTGGGTATGAATATTATATTTATGAAATCAGTAAAAAAATTTAATAAATTAGTCATCTGAAACTTTTATTTTGTTCACTGACACATCCTGCTTAATTGTTGAACTGCTTTTGATTATCATCAGCAAGGAAGTAAGAAGAGCCTAAGCCAATAAGTATCGGGCGTATAGAATCTCATTTAAAAAAGTGAAAATGACCTTGAAAACTTCTTTTCGCCCCCACCCTCACAAAAAAGTAATAACATCACGTTATGTCCCCCTCCATATCGTACAAATTTTGTATGAAACATTTTTTGAAATTGTTACAAATACCAAAAATATTCCAGGTGGACAAAGTTATTGGTCCACCCTGTATATATCAGTTATCAACTCTACTCGCCAAGGTGAGATAAGAACGCAATGCTTGCTGATCATTTAGTAATATATTTTATTAACATATAGAATTTTTATATTTGTTGTTCAAAGCACATAATTTCCGTTTACAAGATGTCTATGAAACAATAAGATACATATGTTAAAAATTTTAATGAGCTTAACGCAAGTATATTAAATTCTACTGTACTAATTTTTCATTCATCATTATAATAAATAAATACTACTGTCTGTGTAAAGTATTTCTATGTGCAGTCTTTATACAGTTAACCTAAACAGTACCTTCAATCTCAATAATTTTTAATGTACTTGTCAGTTACATATGTACCTCTAAAATTTCATTACCATTGTTCAATTTAAATAACTCATTGGAACCATCTCTCTGAGAGGTGAGCTTATTAACACTGTTACTGTTTTTTAGTCAAACAATTGTCACTAATAATTGCAATAACATTTTCACTTCTATTGTCAGTTTGTTGGGGATCATTAGTCACTGTCGATTCACAAATGGTGGAAGAATCATAATTTTTGATCTGACAATCATTGGACGAATTAACGTTTGTTATTTTGTCATTTTTTGAAGTGTCTTTCTCATGACATTTCAAACTTCCTGATTGATTACAAGAGTCTTTACTATTATTCGATTCAGTTATCACTTTTCCATCAGTTAAGTTATCCATGATTTCCTTATATGCTGGACTATCACCACCAATCATGTGGATCATGATGTCCTTCGGATTGGCGCCAAATCGGTTGGAATTGACGAGGGTTCTCACGATGATTTCAGCAAACCATAAATAACTTCCGACGTAGCCATGAACTTTGCTTTTGTGCAGGGCTGCCACTTGACTGATTTCAAAGTCGACATTACAGATGACACAAGTTTTGTCGTGCGCTGTCAGAAAGTGTATTCTGTAATGTCGCGGGTGTTCCATTATCTTGTTACACCAAGGACAAAGAAAAGTCTCGTTTTTCAATATATGATCGAACGCGTGATATTGACACAATAAGAAAAGCCGCTTCTTATCCATGTGGCTGATAATAAAATCCGTATCAATATTTATGGGCTTATCTTTGTCTTCGTTTATAGAATCAAATGACTCTATTGGCTTCAAGCTGACTTTGTTGACGTCGCTTGGTACAGCATGCATAGCTAACATATGTTGTATCATGGTTTCGTTGGCAAAGGTGTTGCGACAGATTTGACACTCCTCGCCGGAAGTGTGATGACTCCTGAGCAAATGATTTATGTAGCCAGCGGACGATCGGAAAACGTCCTCGCAGAATAAACAAGGCATCTGGATCTTGACGAATGCTGATTGAAAGGTCTGGTAGTTGAAGAAGTGGAACTTTGCTGGTAGATATTTGCTTGACCTTGGACCAAACTCTCTTGGTTTCTTAAATAAGAATTGTACCGGTTCACTTGATGATGTTTTTAATGAAATTTCTGTTGATGCTTTTGTTTTTTCTGTTGGTTTTTTTGGTTTCTTCTTTGATTTTTTCATTTTCTCTGCTTCTTCAAGTGAAGTTTCTGATAATTCTTTTGATTGGTCATTGGACACTTCTGTTGGTTCTTTTGTAGATTTTTCCGTTGATGCTTTTGAAGATTCTTCCATTGATTTTTTTGTTGATCTCTTTTTTGACACTTTAGGTGGTTTATGGGTTGGAACTTTTGCTGGTTTCTTAGTTGATACTTTTGTTGGGTTTTTCACTTTAACTGCTTTTTTTTCTGTCATTTTCACTGGTTTTTTAACTTTCACTTTCGTTGCTCTTTTAACTATCACTTTCACAGATTTTTTGTTTTTCACTGTTTTTTCTTTCTTTTTCCTTGGCACTTTTACTGATTTTTTATTTACAGTTTGTTCCGATTTTCTCGATGACTTTGTACCCGGTTTCCTACTTGAAGTTTTCATTGATTTTTTTTTCAGTTGATCTGAATGTAAAGTTGTAGCAACATCGGAAAGCATAACGTTGCTGATGTCATGTTCCTCTTGGTGTTTGACTAACATCGCCTCAGTCAAAAAACTTCTATAGCAAGCATCACAATTATGCAGTACTGAGATTTCCACATGGTGAACTCGATTGTGTTGTACAAATTCGACACCAGTTCTAAATTCCATCGAACATGTCTGACAGCGCCAAAAAATAACTTCCATGCAAATGTGATTTTTTGAAGATTCTATAGAAGTCAGGACTTCTCCACATTTGTCACAGATAGAAATTAATGTCATATCGTCGTGAGCGTAAAAACTATGTAGAATATATTCATGTCGAATTAAAAAATGCTGTTGACATTTTATGCACATCCAGCTGGTCTTTGTATCTTGCATAGATTTCTTGGTCGCCCTCTTGATCAGTGGTTGTGGTTTGACATTTTCTTTTTCACTGATGATATTGGAATTTGTTGAATGATCACTCTTTGCTTCTGCATCCTGTAAAACATTGAGACATATAAAAGACATCCCCTCAGTAGAAAATGTTTGTCTATATTTTTTATATTTCACCTTTTGAATATTGTTGCTTGTCTTAAATTTGTTCTTCGATGTTGAATTTTTCTGGCTTGTTGACACACGTTGATCTTCTTCAGCTAATTTCTTTTTACTGAATTTAGAACTTTCTTTCTTTTTGCTTGTCTTTACATTTGCTTTTGAATTATATTTTTTAGTTGTATTTGAATTTTTCTGAATTGTTTTGGATTTTTTAACAGGTTCAGATTTTTTTGAAGGTTTCTTTTTCTTAGAATCTGGTTTATTTGCATTCGTAAACTTTTTGATTCTTTTACTTTTAGTTTTTTTTATAATCTTAGTTTGTGACTTTTCTTTAGACTTAATTTCCTGGAAAGCATCCATTGAACCTTTGCTCGCCTCGTCAGCTTTGTTTTCTTCCACAGATTGAGACGACTTTTCTTCAAAATTTATATTTTGGATCATTGTCGTATGCTCCTGATCAATTTTAATGTCTTTTATTTCTTCGGAGGGGTCAATTGATGATTTTTCATTAAAATTAGTTTCTTCAACAACGTCCTTGTTTACATATTCTTCACCCATAGAATGAAATGTTGATTTTTGCTCAGAATCAATTTTTTCAATTAATTTTGCAGACTCTGCTATTGACTTTTGTAAATCTAACTTAGTCTTTCCAGAAATATTCATCACTGCTTTGTTTCCTTTAACGACTTTTTCATGTACAGGATCAGATGCTGACTTTGGTTTAGAATCCACTTTCTTTTTCTTAACAGCCCCGGCTTTTCTAATCGTTTTCACAGATTTAGCTGGTCTTTTCTTTTTAGAATTAGCTTTTTCAGAAATATTCATTATCACATTACTGTCCTGCTCAACGCTGCTTTCAATAACTGCTCTATTCCTTTTAACGTTCTTGCCTTTTTTACTTGTTTGCATAAGTTTAGTTACTGTTTTCTTTTTGGAGTCACTTTTTCCAGAAACATCCATCACTACATTACTCTCCTCGTTGACTTCGTTTACTTTTGCATATTTAGGTGATAACTTTTCTTCAGAATCAATATCGTCGACCAGTGGGTCACTCTTCTTTTTATTGTTCTTGGTTTTCCTTAATTTTCTTACAGGCTCAGTTGGTAACTTTTCGCTGGAATAGCTTTTTCCAGAAGCATCTATCACCAAGTTACTGACTTCATTACTTTTATTCTCTTCCACAGGCTGCGATGATGAGATTTCTTCAGAATCAAAATTTTCAATCATCATCTTATTCTTCATATCAGTTTTAGCTCTTTTCACAGGCTTTGATAATGACTTTTTCTTCAAATCTGTATTTAACTTTCTCTTTCTTAGTGAATTATTATTTGGTTCCTTCGGTTTGGTCATTTTAAATGCTTGCAACATGAGTTCATTAATCCGAACTTGGTCTGCAGCATGATCTAATCCCTTGCGAAGTTTTATCGGGTGAAGTGTATCCATATGAAGAAGGAACTTCGACTTACCATCAAAGAACTTATTGCACTCGGTGCATGCATACCTATGTACTTCAGTTTTATGAAGAAGCAAATTCAAATATTCATCAAATGATCTTGAACAATCCGTACAGGTCCATGTTGTGCTAAAGGCAGGAGGAATTAATATGCTTTGATCAACAATTTTTAAAGTTCCTCTTGTTTCCCCAACAGTGGAATCCTCCACGTGAGATTCATTTTCATTGTTCATTGTATTATTTGATTTGTTCGTAATGTTTAACTCAATATTTTCCTCTTGTTGTACAGATTCGTTTAAACTTGTCTTATGTTCTTCTAAATTATTTTCTGGCTGCAGATTAGTAACAGGTGCAGTTGAATCATTATTTTCAGATTGATTGTTCTTCTCTAGATCTTCAGATTCAATATTATTTTTAATATCATTCTGCTCAACTTGATATTCTTCAGGAATATTTTCTTTTTTGCACTCTGGTGACAAGGGTTTTTCAAAATTATTATTAGATGTATTGTGATCAACTTCATCTTTTTCAAAATTCTCTTCTCTTCTCTCCTCTTTTGACTCGGTTATTGCAGATTCACTGAAATCAGTGTTTTCAAAATTATTGGATATGCATTGCTCAATCGAATTTTTTTCAAGAATTTTTTCACCTATGTTGCTTTTTGGCTCTAATATGACGCAATCACTTGAATCAGTATTTTCAATATTTTTGACTACATCCGGCTCTGCTTCTTGCGGAATTGTTTCTCTTGTTTCCTCTGTTGGCTTCACTATGATAAACTCACTGGAATCAGCGCTTTTTAAAGTGTTACATGTATTTTGCTCATTTTGATCTTCTTCAGGAATCTTTCTTCCATTTTCTTCTATAGGCTCCATTACGACACATTCACCCGAATCAGTGTTTCCAAAGTTATTGCATGAATTTTCTTCAATTATTTCCAACTCAGGCTTTTCATTCTCCACCAAGCAGATGCATTCAACCTCATCTATGAGCTCCACTTCATTTTGCTTTGAACTTTCAATGCTCATTGCTAGTTTCTTTATTCCATTTTGACCCTGTTCGGTTTCTGTGTCACAATTTGAAACTTCTTCTTGTTGCACCGAGCTTTTGAAATTTTCAATAAAATCTGCACAAATATCATTATTTTCGTAGACTTCTGAAGCCTGATTCATTTCGGAATCGTCCGATTTTAGTTGAATAATAATTATCTCATCTACAATACTACAGTTTTCGTCCTTTTGGTTAATTAATGACTCATGAATTTCTTCAACTTGAATATTTGTTTCTTCTTCGTAATTTGATGAATATGCCATTTGTATGTCCTCATTGTGTTCAAGATCAATGCAGGACACTTCATTCGACAAATCAATCTCAGACTCCAATGCGGCAGGTGAAGCAGCCGCAGGGTCTTCTTTCGAAGAATCTAATTGTCTGTTTATTCCTGTACCACATCCGACACTTGTGAAATCTTCTGGGAACCAATCAGTTATTTGTTCCTCCATTTTAATTAAAGGTATTGGTGCCTTTTTTTCGGACTTCACGCCTGAATAGTTTAATTTCTCTTTTTCTGGTACCACATCAATTTGATTTACCAGTGATGCATTCTTCATTTGTTTATTTTTCGTGGCGATTTCTAACTCATTCTCAGTCACAATGGTAGGTGAATTTTCACCTTTGCGCCTCTTTTGATATTGGCTTGCTACAGTTTTTTCTGTATGGATTTGTATGTCGTTATCAGAAACATTAAATTCTGCGTCATTGGTTTTTCTTTTTCTTGCCGTTGTGATCTTGCTGGTTTCATTCAAAGTTCTGAGTTCTGATCTTGTTGTTCTCCTGTTGCAACGACTACTTTCTTCATTATCCGTTAAATTTAAGCTATGATGTATTACAGTTTCAAATAAATTTTGATGGATTTCCGATTTGTTGTGTCTCAGCATATATTTTTTAGTTTGTGTCTCATTTAAATTCGGTAGATTGTTTTTTAATATTGAATTCGTTTTCGAGTTGGGTAATTCATTTGGCATATTCGTATTGTTTTGGGTTTTTGAATTCAAAGAAAATGATTTCTTTTTTGCTACTGGTCGAATTGGATTCTTCTCTATGGGCACTTGATTCTTTTCATTTAACTCTGTATTTGTTATAGGACTTTTTTCAGGTATGGTCTGATATTTGGACGTTAGATGTTGACAGAGTGATTTCTTTCCAAAAAATGGTTTGCCACATACGTCACAGAATGATATTTGCATGCCAGGATGGAATAATGTTGCATGTTTGTGCAACTCCAATCGATCTTGGAACTTTTCTTTACAAATTATGCAACCTAGACTCCAAAAATTATTATCATATTCATGTAACTGTTTTATTGGATAATTTAAAGTGCACGAACCATCGACTTTATATTTGTCTGTGAAAATATTCTTCTCTGATTCAAGTTGAGATGATGAGTATTGAATTGGTATATCTTCTTGTGAAAAATGTTCACCATTTACTTTATTAGTAAATATTGAATTTTCCTCACTTTTATTATTGCTTTTTCTTTGTGAAACAATACATACTACTTCATTATCGATCAATTTCTTTTTCTCCTCATACTTTTTTATTAGATCATCAATGCGCTCCAATCTTACTATAAGTGTACGTGAGCAGCATGGTTCTAATGGTAAAAAGTGATTCTTAATAGAAGCAAGATGTTCTTTCTCTGCCAAGAAAAGTTCAATTTTCTCAGGTTCCCTTCCGGCACCTTTGGCCTTCCTAAAAGGCAACTTTGAACATTTCATTGTAAGACGTGAATTACTTACTGATGGATTAATTAGTCTTTCTCGAATGTTAGCCATATTACTAAAATCTTTCAGATCATTTGACAATGACCCATGCGATGAAAAAGATCTTGAATTATTATTTATAAATTTTTCTTTTTAATTCATTATTGTTCAACAATTATTATATAACTGTTCCTGTGTTTATCACATTGCAATTCATGCAGTGCAGCATATTCTCTGATTCAATCATCAATTCTATACTGCTACTTTAAAAAAAAAAACTTGAAAATATAATTATCTAATCTAAGAACCTGTTATATTTCGACCTCGTTCAGTTTAAAATTTATGAAATATATATTTAATTATGACCGTACGGTTTTCTACTGTCTAAAACACTTGGTAAATATTTTAAATATTAAATTAATGATTAAATTCAATACAACGTAAAATCAACAGACAAAATCGACAGCCTGTTCAACTGGTCTGGGGTCTGCAGAGACCCCATGCGTCCATCTACCGTTGTAGTACGGCGACACAAAGGTTACTTCACAAAGTGTATATATTTGGAAGAGCGGAGATTAGAAGACTGACCTTCGTTTAAATATCCATCTCCTCTGTTATATTGTCTTTAAGAATAGTCATTACCGTAAAATTATCGTCAGTACACAAATTTTTAAAACGTAAAGTCCACTGTACTTTCCAGTAACGGCTCTAAAGTATATTTCTTTTCTGATTATTTTCATGTGTTTCTAGTAGCATGAAGCAACATAAACTACGATTTTAATGAGAAAACCTCCTAGAACTTGCAAGAGGCGTAGCCACTATTTTTCTCTTATAACTACAATATACGATCCAAGACGCCCTCTGCTAATTAATTTACTTATCGACTGGGTTTGCAAATTAAAGATCACAACGTTATCGACAGTCGATAACTCATTGCACAAATTTCCGTGTCGGAAGCACTCCAACTTCACACGTATAATTCTACAGGAATAATTCTAGCCATTGCGCATTTAGCGCTAAAGAATAAAGATTTATTAATTTTAAAAAAATATATTTTTTAAAGTAATTTCGATCTAAGGTTCACATACTTGGAAATTTAATGTTAGCCAGGCCCCCCACCATGTCCATGGGAGGCGGAGACAAAATGATATATTTCTCTTGCCCGACCTTACAGATTCAACCAACGCAACCAACCACGAGAGTACACAGATTATTATATATTCTCCCAGCTATTGTGGGGGAACTTTTTCCCCTCTGACATTAAATATTCGCAAGGGAGCATTACAACGTAACGTTGTGATAGGTTTTGCATGTGACTAGGTAAGGTTAGGATAGCTCAAAAGTTCAATTATGTGGAATTATTGTAAAAAAATGTTTTTTTTTTGTTTAATTGAAAAATTTTTGCTTTTTAGCGCTAACTTCCCGATGATTAATCTTGTAAACTTGTCCTTATAGATTTATTATTTTACTATTTTATTACTAAGTACCCTGTACAATTGGGTCCAAATCGTCTGCGACACCCAGGCTCACATGACACCAACTGCGGTACGATTTACAATTAATTAATTGTCACTCGACGCAACTTGCATCCTTTAGGCATAAATGTCGTACTCCTATAATGACTCTTATGATAAGAAATTTGTTACCTACAGTTGGTATTATAACGATAAAAGTACAATTGTCTTGTTTCAATACAAATAGAATAAAATGCTCCTGTATTCTGTACGTGACGATTCTGCTATGACACCCATGCTCGCGACTATATCTCATAAGATCCTCAGTCTATTTACGTCTTCAGTCAACCCTAATTGACGTTCTCGATTGATAAAATTTTCTTGCACCCAGTATAAGCCCCATGCTGACGGAACTTTGCAACACGACATATTCGATGGTCGTCAAAAAATTTCCGAAACAAAAACGTAGCAGGCTGCGCTGTACACTGCGTGCAAGAAAATGCTTTTAAATAAAAAAGGTGTTATAAATGAAGTTAATAATAATAATCAGATTAATAATACCTGAAATCTCAGAGACTGTTGATCGAATATTTCAAAATTCGAACCTACGACAAACAAACGTTATTTTATCATCTACGGTTTGACAAATATGTCATAAATAAAAATGTTCAATTACACGTTTATTAATATCATAATGCATAATCTTGCCGTAAGAACGATAACGAGCAGAAAAAGTCGTTTAAGATAAAGATAGAACGAAAGGAAATAATCTATTAAATCTATGAAGTATCTAAGAGTGGCGAAGCAGTTCGCCTTGAAGATGTGTAGCGTTCAGCCTGTGCAGACTTTATTCGAATGCCTTCCGCAAAGTTTAATCGGATTTGATTAAATCCCGGATGCTAAGCAACCGACTAATTAGTCGAGTATCTTTTCTCTCGTAGACTCCCACCTTGTTATATCGCCCTGCTGAAACGTAAACAGAGACAAATATTAGATCGATAACGAGTCTTTGTATTCGCAAACATAACCTCACATTTTTCATTGGTATCGGGACTAGCTGTTAACTTCCTGCTTTTCGTAACAGCAGCGTGCATAGTTCATAACGGATTCGTAACAAAGTATCGGAGGTTCATTCGGTCATTTAGTGAATGTTCATGCAGCGTTCAAACGTTCAGAATTTAATGTTCGGCGTTCGGCGTCCACAACATGCGCGGTGCGATGGCCTAATTTATGGTCGACTGATCAAATGACGGGAGTTAATTTATAATATCAAGGACTCTGCGATCATTTTGATTTCTTGGGAAAAGTTGATTTGCGGTTACGTCGAGAAGGTCGGCCATTATTTGATATTTTCAAATTTTATTAAGAAAATATTTTCAACGGTTCTTTTGGCACGTTATCGACGGTTGGTAATTTCTTAGTATCACGAAGCAAGTGGGTTGGTCGATTTTTTTTCTTTTTGTGTCCTTCGCTTGTTTCCGGTATCACGCACTTCCGGGTAGGTTGAGTATCGACGGACGAGCCCCTTGACCTTCGTATTTCAGAAATTTCAAACGATGCTAAATAAATTTTGATCCTTTATCAAAATACTTTTTCTATAGATATTCTTATTTTTATTCCCAATGTATCTGCTTGTTGAGTAACCAAAATGTGTATTGTGTTCAAGAGTTAGCTGTATTTACTCATAAAAAAAGAAATAATGCTGAATTGATCCTCCGTTGGATTTTCATTATAGAAATAATAAAAATTGATAACCTGACATTTATTGACATTATAGATATTTTGGGATAAAATAGCCTTTTATTTTTTTTACTTTTTTTTTTCAAGATATACACAATCCTGATACCATATTACACATAGCGAACACGTTCCACATAATAGGTCACGAGGGATAGATAAAGTAGGGAACAGTCAAGCCTGAAGAAAAAAAAATTGCCAATCTCAATAATCCGATTGGCCACATTCGATCAGGAGCCCGAACGATCATAATCGGTTATTTCGATCGATGTCGTAATATATGAATTGCTACACACTGGTCATAGACACAATATAAAAAATGAACATTTCATGACCGCCATACGAAATCGTTAAAGGAAACACTAGCCTAATTCACGATCTTACCATATATAATAACAACAATACTCACAACGAACACCAGATGCGATAGAAAATTATCCCACCTTTGCGCAGCCACGATAATTCTTCTATGCTGCACATAACCTCTCCAACCAGGTTGCACAGGTAAATATAATTTACGAATTAAGTACAGACCGGAGAATTAAAATATTCCCATAATTATTTTTTTTCCATATATTAAAATTCCTCATTTATAAATTTCCTCTTAGATCCAAATAATACGAGTAATAGGATATCTGGAAAGTGTGTTCTGTAGGATCGGTCACGTTTGTGTGTTCGTAAAAGGCACGTGCCAAGCAATGAGTGTCCAGCTAAGCCAGCCGATTAGCCAATCAACGTCAGCAGGTTGATAATTCCCTCGATCTTATCCGATTGTGAGTCAGCATACGAGCAAAATATATTCTCATCTAATTATTATTCCCGGGATTTTTCTCCGTTCAAATTAGACACGCCGATTTGGCCCGACCTCGCGCTAGCGCCGTTTAAGTCATTTCAACTGGTGGAATGTCCTCCATATTGTCACGGATCGGATACCGCGGGCAAAGAGCGTGTATGTTATGCTGAATTGCTGGATCGTTGGATCATTGAACGCTGAAATAAAAATTTGATGAGTGCCAATTAATTGATCCTTAATTTCTACGAATTATAATTATATTTTTTTTTGCAAATTTATAATCAACCTAACAATTCGTCGACACGTGACACGAGACTTGGTTTCTCAGAATTTTATTCATCGGACATACGTACAATTCGTATTCCTCAAGTGCGTTCTGCGTCTAGCGAAGAATCAGGTAATTAGGTCTATTTGACTTGAAGGTCTTGAGAAAGCCATTTTTTTTTCATCTGCTCGTAAATATCACAAGAAACGAACGGCGGCCATTTCGTGAATCACCGCTCGTAAAATATGGAGACCGTTGTAGACAATGGGTGCTGGGAAATTTTTTTCTTTTTTTTTCTATTTTGTTTTTTACTTCATTTGTACTAGCCAACCTTCGGAGGAAATTAAATTAATTAACAAGCGTATCAATTAGGTGCTGAAAATGAATTTATATGTGCATACAATGTATCTTGCATATGAATGTTCTTCGTCTATTCTCACGTACTCGATGTGCATTTAATCGTTGCATCCTTCATGGTGTTTATCCTCTTTTTTTTCTAGTCCAATGAACTGTCATCTCTCCAAAACAATAGTTCTGTAATTATTTATATATATGTGCATGTGTGATTTTAGTTCCTATATAAAATTTACATCGAATTTTTTGTACAAATTTCCTCAAACTCCACGAGTCTCAATGTTTACCGATGACGTCACTCATCAATTTTTTTGTCACTTTTTCTTCATGGTCTTTACCTACTTGACGCGTAGACGCCAAATTATTCTAGTCACAAGTATTACGTGGCTGATAAATTTAAACAGTACTTTTTGTGAATTTAAAAAAAAATAACGAAATCGTATAAAAATATAAACATCGAGTTCAACCGGTTTGACTGATTTCTTTAAAAAGTGAGGAGTCCCGTAATACTGACACAGCAAAAATTTACGGAAATGCATGACCGCGCATGAAAACGTTGAGTCTAGTGGGTTGTCTCGTTTTTTTTTTGAATTTTTTATTTTTGTTTTACCTTTCATTATCTCATTCTCGATACCGCTGACCCATTTTCAGCCGAAGGTTCGTACACAAAATATTTTGGTGTCAACGTGCCCCAGATACACCGACAATCAATTCCAATATGGCGTCCAAGAAGCCTATAAAAACACGACGCGTGCCGATGCGTGTCTTATTTCTTACATGATTTTTTTTCCCAGCCAGCCTCCATCCTACTCAAAATTTGATTATGTTACAAATGTTATAAGGAGGCGCTACTTTAATGACACTGCTTCTTAATTTTTGCCAAGGTACAATAAAAATCGCAATAAATTTTTATATGTACAAACACGGTACTCAATGAAATCCTTTTGACGAGCCATATAGCTTAAATGACGAAACGTACGGAGAGGTTATGGCTGTTTACGTAATGAGCCACAAAGAGTAACGGGATCGTTCGTAACGTCTGGTTTTTTTCTGCGACTTACCTTGCAGCTTCGCCTTATCAATTGAATACTGCTTGTCTACGTCCATTCCGGTTTATCATTTGATGTAGTTAATGATAAGAATATAAAAAGTGATATGAAAAAGAATGGATTAAAAATGTGAAAAAATTATAAAAAAAAATTCGAAAAAAATAAGCAGGATATGTGTGGTCCAGAATTAAATAACAATATGCTGCTCTACCGAACAACGATAACAAATATCAATACAATCGTTAAGGCACGAGGATCGAGATTTAAATAATTCATGGCTACGGTCAGAGTGCGTTACGCAACAAGAGCAGGAGAGATTTTCAAGTGGCTTTTCTTATTGTTATTAACTTTTTCTCGTACCGCCATTGGCTAACTTGTCACATTTTCTAGCCACGTATATATTTCCTTGACTGTAACAAGCGCCACTTTATCATATTGTCAATTGGAGCGTGTTTACTTTTTTTTGTCCTATTTTCTTTTCCACTTCATCCATTCGAAGTACAAATATCCCGTGACAACGTTTTGCACTTGTCCTGTGACAAGAGTATAGAGAGATTGTAAAAGTACGATTTTACCTCGTTTTTAGAAATTTCGTTTTCATTGGATTTCAACTCTAATGGCAATGACGCTAATAATTTTTGCATGAATTCAAATGCATTTCAGCCAAGCAAGATCGGATCTCGACGTGACACTTCACCTCACCTGTTACACGTTGCGGATCGCTCATATCACACTGCACCGTATCGCGTATAATGAAAACTTCGCTATAGTCTACTTAATGATATTAAGGACGACCATATTTGAAAAATCGTATAATTGCATCGGCATCCATGCAACCGTAAAGTGCGATACTGATTCTGTAAAACCTTCGAGCACACCTTGCGACCTTAGCTGGATGCTGGGCAAGGATCATCCGTGTAGAATTTCTTATACGCACCTAACTACGTGCTATCGAACAGTTAGTTAGAATCGATCAGGATCATTGTATGAGCAAACCAATCGATACTCCTGATAGATAAACTTCAGATCGATCGAATCCACAGACCAGCAAAGGCTCTATTGATAGTCAGAAAAATCTTGCACACGCTTGGCTGCTGACGGCGTAAAAATCATTGACCCATTTGCCGATATATTAACAATTATGTATATATATATATGAATTATAATTAATTAATTAATTAATTAGTTAATTAATCAATCATATATATTTTCACTTTCCTATCTTCGCTCTTTTTCCTATCTTACTCATACAAGTGGTATTGTGTAAATTTATCAGACGCTTTTTTATCCATACAATTAACTAGATTCTTTATGACAAGCGAAACGCGAAATTCGTCTGGTACAGTTTTCGCTTTTATATAATCCCGCCTTTACGATGGCAGTCTATTAATAGTAATTACGTAGTAACGCTATAACGACGTATTTAACAAGTTTAAAGTTCACGTAACAAACGATACAGCCGATCATGCCGATTGGAAAGTTGCTGAACTTGAATGGTCCTGATTATCCTGGCAATAGGATATAACCTGATTATCCGACTCTATCGGATCAATTAAACACTGGATGTAGACCTGACGCTTGGAATGCGCTCGATATTACCACTTGAATAAGAGCCTTTACGATCCTGCAGAAAGTGAGGTTATGTAAACGTGATTTGAAAACTTAAATCAATCCCGACTTTACTGACAGTCACTCGGAAGTATTTAAGCCGTTTAATGACACCAGCAAGGATATGAGCTGTTGGTTCGTTGTAATATAATAATAATGCTTTCGAAAGTCATAATGAAAATTATTTATCGTGCAAGTTATTTTTCGAATGATCTAAGGACCTTGCTCGCTCTCACACCATTCTAAGAACTGTGAACGGCTACCGTGTGGGTGAGGGATTTAATAATTCAGGATCGAAATGATTAACACACCGGAATCTAGATCGCGTGCGCAATAACGATGGCAATGATTAACCCAAGAGTAAAACTCTTGCGGAAGGGATTTGCCGTGATCCAGCTTCCCGTCACGATACAAACGCGTCACGCGTCCATCCTTGAATCCTCGAGTGAGAACTTCCGCTTTTATTTTTCTTCTTCTTATAGACAGTCTTAAGAAGATCCTTTCACGTGCTGTACGAAGGACGAAAGCTGTTTAGCGTATCGTCCAAATTGGTATCTGCATCTTAGGTGCTGTTGATGCTGCATGGAAAGTCATTGGGACCACCAGAGAATCCATCCTGAGATGAAACCAGTTTTTAATTACTGTAACAATGAAACGATACCGATCATTGTAATATCGAATAATCAATAAATTGGTGATATATTTTTTATATCGAGAGACCTACTATGGGTCATTGAGAGATTATATACTGATAAGTGGGCACAAAGTGGATTTTTTATCACGATATTGGGTACTACGAGGGAACAGTATCTGTTTATCAGATCTTTTGTTATGGCTGTTGGAAAAATAATCACTCTTGTAGAGTGATTGTCTATTGGGAATTTGCGAATGATTTATTAGAAAGGGAGAAGAGCGTAGACCTGAGACTGGAGTACTTGCTGGCGATTTCTTTGCCGGGGAGCCGCTGTCAGTTTCGTTCAATGCCACTCTGGCACTGTTATACTGTGAGGACTGTATATTGACTCTGTACAGTAGACTCGTAGAAGACTGAATTCTGTTCTTGAGGGAGAGTGGGAGTAACTCTTGGTGGCGATGCCTATATAGTCAGCCACACGGTGAAACGATGCAGTGTTGCTTGCCAAAGCTGGGATTTACCCGTATTTTTTTGGTTTTTACGGTACGGGTTAGCCTGGCGTATTTTTCTCCATTCTCGCGAAACTTCGAAGACCGTGGACACCAAGGGCTGAAAGAAAAAGGAAAAAAATTGAAGAGACGTAGACAGATGGAATTTGGTGTAAATTTGAAAAAAAAATTCGCGAGGAACGAGAGAGGAATCGGAAAGAACGAGGAACAACGATTTGACCGGTTAAAGGGTTGAAATTTTGTAAGAAAAAAATCGTGTTTCTGTTCTCTTTTTTTTGGCAATAGCACACGGAATTAGAATTTTGTTTGCTAAAATTGAATTTGGACTTTGAGTAAAATCGATAAATCTTGTTTAATCTGACAAAGCTAATTTTACGTTTTACTGTCAACGTTAAAATCCTGGAGTCGTTTAACGAGAATGCCACCTCAAGAAAAATTCGAATCTCCAGTCCCGGGCTGCCAACCCGACGAAAACAAGGGCTGCAACACCTTAACGGGCAGCTCGTGCACCACAAGGGTTTCTACCATTTGTCAAAACGCCCAGATCAACACGCCAGTCTGCAACCCAGTTATCCGGGACAGTAGGGAGAATAAGGATATGGATTTTGATGAGTTGTTACCCTATATTGGAGAATTTGGACTTTATCAGAAGATCCTTTTCATCCTTATGATACCATTTGCATTCTTCGTTGCCTGGGTATACTTCAGTCAAATATTCATCACTCTTGTTCCTGAAGGACATTGGTGTCGAGTACCTGAATTGGCCAACCTGACGGTGGAGCAAAGGTGAGTAACTGAAAAAATTGGAATAGTAAAAAAAATTATAAAAAGAATAATAATAACCGGTTATAATTGTGCCATAGTGATCAATAACATTTTGAATACCTTGAACACAATATTGATCTTTATATCGCTAGAAACTAAGTAAAATCTTATTTTCAGATTTCAAATAGTCTTTATCAATTTATTGATTTAACCTGATTCACCTTGTGCAGGATTATCTTTTGCTACTGATTACATTCTTATATCCAGTTGATAGAAATATTTCTTATTTTATTTCGAAATTGAAAATATGATTAGGCCCAGTGTCAGGACAAATGAGTAGAACTGGTGAAATGGCTAGTGAACATTCGAGTCACGGTCATTTCCGGCACAAATTCTCTTACGATTCAATAAAATTCAGTAAAATTCATCTCAGTGCAAACTCTTCGTTATTATATTTTGATAAAATTTTTTGTCAATTTCACAAAACATAATTATTAATATGATCATAGAATAAATGACACAGCAGCAAAATATGAAAATAATGAGTCACGTTAAAATTTAACCAATCTATGCGGTTCTTACTCATAAATTCAAACGTCAGTTCAAAGTTCACTCTAATCTCAAGAGTACCACTCTGGACCGTTTGGAAGATAAAATTCAATTTAGCAATATATAAAGGATCCTCTTGAATATCCTGAAGAAAAGTGTTTTTTCGTCCAAACGGGGCGGAACGCCGCGACGCCTGGCGTCGCCCCTTGCCAGATTCCAAACCAATCCAACTAACAAGATGTGATGAGAATTCAATATAAAGTATCCAGTGCTAATGTAATTTAAATACAAGTCCATTCGGGAACGAACCTTTTTGTGTAATCAGAATTTCTAAAAAAAAACACCATTCTTAAGCTTCTAATCTTTTACGGTTTGATCTCACTTGGACTATTAAACGGATCATCAATTTACGCAACGTCATCCTATAGCTAATTACGAACCTGCATATATTCTTTTTCACGTAATTCAGAGTCAACTTCAAGATTCTATTAATTGCCCACGTAAGGATTCTCATATGTGGATTGTCAATAGATTAATTACTTAACTTGGATGATTAATCAACATGAATCCATCATCAAATCCAGTTAAATCAACAAATCAATATATATTAATATCTCTTTGCCTTACAAGGATTTTTGCATATTTCTCAGTGCACTACTGTGCAAGAAACTTAATGGCGAATGGCAGGCTGATATTTTTCCTTAAAATCTGTCTAAATCGACTAAACGTAGGATCATAGAAAGTCTAGAAACTTAGCGAGACCTTCGCACACACTTGGCGATTCAATTGCATTTCGTTTGTTTCATCACACATTATGTGTATTATGTGTACTAACCTAGTACTAGTACAGGTATAACGACTCCGATTAGGCATGGCCGGTAAGCAGGAGAGCTAAAGGCACTACACATAAAACCTATAATGTACTATAACATATAAAAACATTTTCACTCAATACAGAGTCACGCGGAATTAATGTTTTTCAACCCAACAATTGACCACTGATTAATATTGACACGGCCACTTAAACGTGGTTCGAGCAAACTAAAACAAAATGAGCTTACAGAGGGGAAAAAAAAGCGAAGTGTCATACATCAAAATTAGCAGCAAGCCGCGAGAAAATATAAATAGGCATTAAGCCTGCTGAATAGAAACAGAAATATTGGACTAAGAACACGATCGTTACACATGACGACAAATGATTTTGTGTTCTTTATCTTTTGATCTTTCACTGCGACATCCGCAAATACATAGGAAATTTCCTACCGCTCAGTAATGGATCTGCCAATTGTTTGGGAATTCCATAAACAATCCCTCTATCAGATCCTTTATATTTTTCATAGGGATTCACGTGTGCTCTTACTTTTGAATAACAGAAGAGAGTCTGTGATTAAATTACCCAAGTCCTATTTTTATTAGTCGCGTGCTATATCATCGTTCACAAGGTCAAACCATATAACGAATAATATAAGAGTCCACGCGAAAAACCTTCGTACCAGCAATGAGAGCGTGAACGTGAAAAATGCCCCACGTTGCTTTCAACACGATCTTGCGTTGTGAGTGGCGCACCTGTCAGGCTGCAGTTACTTTACATGCTGAAGAACGCACGTCGGTGTATACACTTTGCGTTTACACTGTCTTTCAGTCGTAATATTTTCAGAATAAATCAGTGCAAAAGCTTCTACTTAATACGAGCCGATCGTCGTTTGACAAGTGGTTAGCGAATCGCTTGCGGACAGCTTGACTGATTTACGCAACTGATGTAACGCCAGTGTAACATTGCATTCTACTGGATAGCGTCGCGTCAAGTTCAATTGCACAGGAAGAACAATTATTGTCTGTCATTGGTATCGTAAATTAATAGACACTAGACACGTGGAATTTACGTCGATCGATGTCCGCCATTATTTTCAATGACTACCGCAGCGCCATCTGCATAGTCATGGAAATGACTCGTTCAAATTTCGAGTGACGTTACGTATTTTTCGAACGTCTGTTTTACTAGCAATCGAAAAATAATTATTATTTGTAGTATACTAGGATAGATTGAATAATATACATCAGTCCATTACCCTTTGTCATTCGTTTGTACAACTCGTGTCGCTTGCACAGACTGTAATTACAGATGCTCGTGGTTTTATGGTTATACGTACTATTATGCTGCTGTCAGTTCCGTAAAATTGACCGTTCTCTTTGAAACTTTTTCCACGTTAATTCTACATTAGAATTCAGCACGCGAGACTATTCATGTGCAGTATTATCAAGTGTCAAACTGATTTCTATATAAGCAACGTAAGAAATTCCATACGAATTAGTCATTCCTCATTTTCAAATACTTCAAGTGCCTTAACAGGAGAAGCGGATAGCGTAACGATTAAAATAATCAATTCTGCTTCGCACTCGAGAAACTCTTTGTTGTCAAGATTTATTAACATCTTTTTTTTTCACTTCTACAGAATAGCACTGTCAATCCCGCCACCGTCACCAGAGAGCGAAAGTTCACTGACCTACTCACAATGCTCCATGTATGCTGTCAATTATACAGAATTGTTGGCAAATGGAACAACAATGGCCGATCCTTCTTGGCCTGTACAATACTGTCAATATGGCTGGGAATTCAACTTTACTGATATTCCTTACTCCACCGTAGCGACTGAGGTAACGTTATATATTATCAAGTAACGATTTTACATCTTAGTTAGCTTTATTAAGGTATCCGAATTTTTCATATCATTCAGTCTTGACGTATTTCGACGTTCTGATATACGTGAAATGTCGCATCCATCTTAAGCGGTCACTAAAATTATGTACCGTCTATGCTACAAGCATGACACTCATGTGGAAATTGCCTGTTGATAAATGACAGTGTTGCAAACATACGTGCCGATGCACCTAACCTAACGTGCGTAAGTCTACCAGTAGCACAAGTACAGTGAGGGAAAGGTAGGGTCCATGGGAGGGAGTGTGGGATTGTTCACGGACGTATACTTGATAAGATAAATCACATGTGGTTACACAGATACGTAACAGGAGAGGCACGTTACAACGAGTGATCTTGCATAAACGGATCCTTTAAGTTCAAGGCGCCATAGAACCATTCTCTTTATGAGCGTTACCTTATCGCGTATCGTCCCAAGAAAAATGTTATCTCAAAAATGTTTTCCAGCCTGAACTAGATTTAGATTTGATAAAACAGTAAAGTATAATTTGTGCACCAATATATTTTTAGCTGGAATGGGTCTGCGAAAACGCAGCGCTGCCAACCCTGGCCCAGAGCGTCTTCTTCGTTGGGGCTATTTTTGGTGGACTCATCTTCGGATGGATAGCTGATCGTTATGGAAGAATTCCGGCTCTGGTTGGCACTAACATGGCTGGCTTCTTGGCTGGAATTGCTACTGTGTTTTCTACAAGCTTCTGGCAATTTGCTCTTTGCCGATTTCTAGTTGGTCTTGCCTTTGACAATTGCTTCACCATGATGTATATTCTAGGTGAGTGACTCTTCTTCAATTGGTATCCAATTGTCGTAGACGTGGATATACGTGATCACGAGGATCTGAATAGACCCGTTAAGTCGATAGGTGTTGATGAACCAAGATCGTGAGTACTGACTGCGACCTTCGCCCTTGCGCAACGCGATCAACAGGTCAGCGAATTGACTGATCAGCTGGAACTTGTTGGCTGGTGAATAACTTGTCCGATCAACTAATTACTCCACTCCGCTTAACCTGAACTCAGTTTCATAATTTATTCTGTATATCTTAATTGACATTAGAGATAATACTTTCGATCATGGACGTGATACTTGATTGATACTTTGGATAATAATGGATTGATTTTTTTGTTTTACAGTCCTAGAATACGTGGGACCAAAATGGCGTACCTTTGTGGCGAATATGTCCATTGCTCTTTTCTTCACTTTTGCTTCCTGCGCTCTGCCCTGGGTAGCTTATTTCCTTGCTGACTGGAGGATGACCTGCATCGCCACCTCGGTTCCTTTGGTCTTGGCTATTGCGACACCTTGGCTAGTTCCTGAAAGTGCCAGGTGGCTCGTTAGTCAAGGTAAAGTCGACAGGGCTATCGAGATCCTGAAGAAATTCGAGCGCATAAATCGCACCAAGGTCCCTGACAGCGTCTACAAGGAATTCAAAGTGAGTGACGCTTAAGATAATTCTCTTTGTTCAGAAAATTCTTACCGATCGACTCTGTACAATGTAACTTCAGGACACCTGCGCCAGAGCTCAAAAGGAAGAGGAAGCAGACAAATCGTATTCCGTTTTGGACCTTTTCAAAACTCCACGTTTACGAAATATCACTATTCTTCTCATAGTCATATGGTAAGTGGACACCTGGCGGTCGAATGAAAATCTACGATTGGACGTAGAGTTACAATTTAATACGTCTTTTCAGGATGGCCATATCCTTGGTATTCGACGGGCACGTAAGAAACGTCGATAACCTAGGTCTCGACGTTTTCATCACATTCACAATAGCCTCCGCCACTGAGCTTCCGGCAGACACCTTCCTTACAGCTGTCCTAGACAGATGGGGTAGAAGATGGTTAGCTTGCGGTTCCATGGTTCTTTCCGGTATCTTCAGTATCTGGGCCTGCGCAGTATCCAACCGTAAGAATTTTTGAAAACTATTTAACGCAGCAATTTAAACAACAAATGACAACTGACCTTCCACCGTTACGTTACCTTGCAGATGTCTATGCAGCCACCTTGGCTATCATGGGTCGTTTCTGCGTGAACATCTCATACAACATAGGATTGCAATACGCTGCTGAACTACTCCCTACCGTAGTTCGTGCTCAGGGTGTCGCCCTGATCCACATAATGGGTTACGTAGCAAGCATAGTAGCCCCCTTCGTAGTTTACATAGCTGTGGTGTCCCCAATCTTGCCCCTCCTAATTCTGGGGATTCTTGGTATCATTGGAGGATGCCTGGCGCTCTTCCTACCAGAAACCCTGGGCCAGGACCTGCCACAGACTCTGCAGGATGGCGAAGAGTTTGGCAAGGATCAGGGTATCTGGGACGTGCCATGTCTCACGAAGTAAGTTTTAATTAAGATTTCTATCCAGACAACGAATCAGACCCAGGCTTCATTTCAATGAGCTGTTGTCGAAGCCCGCATTGCCGTCCCAATTGTCAGTCTTGCCCATTCATGTATTCTAATGGGGCGTTACTCTTCCCAGGAATGCCAACGTGGACGAAGAGACCCCGCCGTTGCCTATCACCAGGTCCTTCACCCGTGGAAGCTTGAGAGGCTCCATGAGAGCTTCTCTTCGTGGCGAAACCATGATAAGCAGCGCGATCCAAAGATCTAGCGTGAGGTCACGCAAGAGTCTCTCCAATCCCTTAGAAGGGGTGAGGCTGTGATTATCATTTCTATGTTTGAGCGGAACCTGCCCATTTATACAGCCAAATCTACCCACCCTTATCACTATTATTACCATTGTTACTCAATCTTATTATTGTTTAATCCAAAGTGCGATATCAGGACTCGAATCCCATTGGGGCTACGTCTCTCCGATAATTGTCTTCAGCTGTCAGATGAAGACAGGGCCAGGACGTAGATGATGATGGTTAAGAGTGCCTAAACTTTAATTAATTTATATATAAATATTTATGCGGATTATTATATGTAAAATCATAGTGGAGTCTACCTAGCGATCAGACGGATGGAATGGTGAGAAATCTACATGCTTATACATATATGTATAATGTATCATATAAGAGACTGCCTGAGGAAAGATTCGAGTTAGGCTCACTACGATCGCCATTGCTGGACTCAGTCGAGTATATGAACCGTTATGATGTACGATTAGTCCAAGTCCGGCTTGTAGGCACATAAGTGATCGTAAAAGGAGCCTCCGGCGAAATTCGTAAGAATTTTTTTTTTTTTTTTTCTATCCGAGGCCAAAGGAAATTTCTGTTCCACAAAGATGAATCTTGTGCTTCTTTTCTCAGGCATTCGCGTTACTTTATTATTTTATTTTGTTGTTGCAATTATACTTTTTGTATATAGTCTCTTTTTGTATAGAACGATGTAATAAAAAAAAAATCAATCGAATGTCCCGATAGTCGTGATAAAAAATGAGACACTCGAATCAACGCTGTATTAATCCTGAGATTATCCCTTGGTCGAGATTAGCATTAATAATATTCTGCATCATTAGATCCTCTTATCGGCCTTATCTCTCTCGTTCGTTCGAGTCATTTTTACTCTTCTGCAGAAAAGTTCTGGCTATACTCCAATATACGTTATATGTATTTCTATATATCAATTCGATTCTGAGCTACGTAATGCATCGGCATTGCATTTTAATCTATGTGTATATTACATCTGTATATTCACGTACAAGGATGCATTTATCCATTCTAATTATGTTCATAAATATATGTATACTGTCAGTTATTCAACTATCAGTCGCGCATAGTCAATTTGACTTAATTAAAAATATCGTTTGCGCCACGATGGAAACTAACAGCGTATCTACGTGCGTATAAGAGTAAGTATAAAGTGCGCGTATAATGCATGAAAAACAAGCCTTTTTTTCTTTTTCTTCTTTACATCTTCAAAAAACGTTACGCTCACGTTTTCTTCTCTATCGTTAATCAAGCATTCCGTTACACAAGTATTTCAGGGTTCCTTACGGTCGATTCACTTTGCATTCGTCTGACACATTGAATATTATAAATATCCTAGCATACCAATTAAGCTACCTTTTCCCCCACTTAGCTGGCTCGCCTTGTTATTTTTTTTATTTTTATTATTATCCCCACCCAGCTATTGAGCGACACGTGTATCTTCGAGCAACTTTGTATTTCCTTTCAGTAGTGCCGCATAGTCGTATATAAACGATATCGTAGCTCTACGCGTCTTACAGGTAGTTTTACCGTCATTCTTTACGGATCATTTGAATCTTCGATAAATCATTTTTTTGTTCAGTTTTATAATTTTTTTTTTTTTTTTCTTTGGTGGAGCTAATTTGGATATCGTTATATTTACGTATGATGCGTACTTAGGCAGTGATACAGTGCAGTAAGAAAAATTCATAATGGCTGAGGAAACGTCGACTGTAAGTAATTTGCAATTTGTTAGTTCATGATTGTAATAATTAAAATGGCATAAATTGTTAAGTTGTGAATATTTGATTGGGTGATTATAGTATTTGATCGGACCTTATTAAAGTGTGGCTTAAGATATTTACGTAGTTATTGTTTTACTGATACGGGGATTTAATTGCTTATTAGTTATGTTTTAATGATATTCATATGGGAGCTTAATTAATTTTGTTAATATCTCAAAATAATTTTTATCCAATTATAATTTCCGTGCGGCTTATTAATTGCGAATTAATTCATATTTGTTTAAAGTATTTTTGCACTTGACAAATCAATTTAATTTTAATGCGATAAAAGATCTTATATCTCTATTTTTATTTGCAAGTTCGTCGAGGACGTCATCAAGAGACCACAAATTTTGCGATTGACCAATTCAGATCGTGAAAAGCAGAAGGAAAAACGAAGCGAACTGTCGTTCGATGAAATTTTACCGGATATCGGTGATTTTGGAAAATATCAATGGTGCCTGATGTTTGCTTTGTTTCCATATATTATATCATACGTGGTTTTGTATTTCTCTCAAATATTTATCACCATCGTACCTGACGAACGTTGGTGCAAAGTGGACCCACTTATCGACGCCAACTTCACGCGAGAAGAACGGTACTTTTGAAAAAAAAAAACTAATCACTAACTTGAAATATAATTTATAAAATATTTTCAAAATTGCTTACAGCATCAAAATCGCTATACCACCAACCGACAAATATCCCTACTACGATCAGTGTCATAAGAGGGATTTGAATTACAGTGATTTATTGACAAGAAGGAATTTCTCATTAGAACAATTGAATGCATCAAAAATCATAGAATGCACGGAATGGGAATATAATTTTACTCAAATCCCATATTCGTCTATAGCAACTGAGGTGAAGTCTCAAAAATTATTAATACTCGTATCGATCAATTGTTATTTCTAAAATTTGTATTTGATTGCCGATCAGCTAGATTGGGTATGCGATCGAGAATACCTGATATCAACAACTCAGGCTGTTTTCTTTTGCGGATCCGTCGTCGGCGGAATTTTCTTTGGATGGGTGGCCGATCATTGCGGACGAATTCCAGCACTGGTTGTCTGCAATGCGATTGCCTTTTTAGGTAGCATCTCAACAGCTTTTGCCAAAAGTTTCTGGTCGTATTCCTTATGCAGATTTATTACCGGTTTGGCCTTTGACAATTGCGTCAACATTCCACTGATCATAGGTAGGTGGACTTGTAATTTTTTTTTATAGTGTTTCTTTTTTCCGTAATATATTCTTTTAATAACTTTTTGTTCCTTCTTCAGTGATGGAGTATGTGGCTGTTAAAAGAAGAACGTGGGTTTTTAATCTTGCATTTGGCATCTACTTTGCCTTTGGAAGCACCCTTTTACCATGGATCGCGTATTACATTGCTGATTGGAAATTATTTGCTACTCTCGTCTCCATACCTTTTCTCAGCGCCGTTATAACACCGTGGATACTTCCCGAGAGTGCTCGGTAATTATTTTTATTAATTAACACATAATCGATATTTCTTATCATAATTATTATTTATCCCATTCACGAATATCATTGAAGATGGTACATGGCTAATGGAAAGATCAACAAGGTTGTTCGAAAAGTCAAACGCATTGCAAGATTCAATGGCAAAAATTTACCATTGGATTTCTACGAAAGGATTGCCGTAAGAGAGTCTAACTACTGATGCAATTCAAGTTGAATTTTCTCTAATTGAATTTTCACATTTTCAGATCAGTTTAAGGGAATCTAACAAACGTCAAGAGACGGCTACGCTATTGGATTTATTTAGGACACCCAGTCTAGCCAAGAATACTGTACTCCTCATAATATTCTGGTGACTAACCTAGAATTTATGTATATTGTGACACAGAAACATCTAATGATACTTTCAAATTTGCTAATAAGAATTCCTATCAAATTCGCTTAGGTTTCTGGGTATATTTACGTTCGACGGACACGTTTATTCTTTGAAGTTACTTCAAAGTTCCGTTTTTGTGTCCTTCTCATTGGCTTGCGCCACGGAACTGCCAGCAGGATTGTTATTGACCTTAATACTGGACCGTTGGGGTCGCAGATTCTGTGGATTCATTACAATGGCACTTACTGGAGTTTTTACTTTTGTCGAACTTTACTCAGAATCAAGTAAGACAATTTTTCTTATATTATTGATAAACCAGTAATTATTAAATGAGTGCTGCAATTTCTTACCGAGTTATTGTCAGCATAGTAGACTATCCCCACCACTTAATTAAGAGCCACTGGCTAGGCTAGGTAAGTCGAAACTAGACGCACCGGTACATCCTTGTTTATCCCTATGAACATTAAGGTTAGAGATTACTCGGTCGGTAACGCAGGGATTTGTCTTATCGACGCAGGAAAAATTACTAGATTTTCAATTATCTCTTCTCTTTAGACATCATTCAATTGAGCATGTCGATACTGTGTCGATTTTGCTTAAATATGGCGGCCAACGTGGGTCATCAATTTGTTGCCGAATTACTGCCTACTACTGTCAGAGGTCAAGGGGTCGCGCTGATACACATTTGTGGAATAATCGGTCACGGAATGGCACCATATATTGTAGATACCGTGAGTGCTCGAGATTTCATTCGAGATCAGAACCCTTCGAAATTGGATAATAGAAACTCAATTTTTTTTTAGGGTCTGTATTGGGCTTCCTTGCCATTGTTTATTATTGGAATTGCGTCATTCGTGGCTGCCATTATTTCACTCCTGTTACCCGAAACGGTCGGTAAAAATCTACCACAGACTCTCGAGGAGGGTGAAAATTTTGGAAAGGATCAAAAATTTTGGAGTCTTCCATGTTTTCAATCCAATGAATTGGATTAATCGAATTTTACTAAATCGATTATATTTATTTGTAGAGGTGTAAGGTGAAAAAGGAATTATTATGAAAATCAACATTACGAATGACATTAACGTTTTATTTTACTCGAAAATGATGATGAAATTATTTTTCTTTCTATATCGAATTACTCATGATTAGAATATTATCGTATGAGTGGTCTAAAAAATATTCTTCTGTACACTGTTCGCATATGAACATTTCATCTATAATAAACTATAAGATCATGAAACTTCGTATACGTACGTATTACCATGAATTATTTATATAACTGAATAACCTACTAATCTTTATAATAATACTTAATTATCCGTATCTTTTGGCATAGATATAAGACTCTAGTAGCTCTTGGCAAAATTCATTTCCTAAAATGGCTTGTGGCTCGTAGTCTTCCTAATACGTTTTACCTAACAGACACTGAATTCCGTATACATATATATATATATATCATACGAAAAAATTTGTCCTTTAGATCGTTAACGTTTTAAATTTTAGTACCTAAATATTCTTTCATTTATCTATATTTTATCATTTCCTGATAAACAAGAATCGATCAAAGCAGAACACTAGCCTCATAAGTACATGAATGATCCTACGACTATATGAGCGTTTCTAGTTGAGTCCCAATTTGAGTTTGACTTTGGAGCTGAGTTAGATGGCAGAAAAAAAGAAGAAAAAAAAATATATATATATAAAAAGTCAAAATACAGTAAATCAATGGAACGAGAATTCATTATGAGAATATTCAACGTGAAAAATGTACATTTGGTCGTTACCGTTGAATGTTCACCAAGCTTCTCGCTAATGGTCTAAGAATCGACAAATTACGTATGCACAGATGTCTATCAGACACGTGTCTAATTAGATGAGCGCGCACGTGACAGCCACGGTTGCGATAAAATCTAATTAATTACCAATACAAGAAGATTCTTAATTCACATTGCGTAACTAATGTAATACCTATGTTCAGACGGCTCGCGGTTACGTGTTGTAATATTACAAGCACATAACGATGATGAACTATTTACAAGAATTTGGTTAATTGTCTTAATGATCCCATAAGACGGATCGATTTAACCTATAAATCGGTTAAGAATCGATCTGCTCTTATATCCAACGTTATAACTTGGTTGAGTCAATCCTCTGCAAACTGCCAGGATTAAAACCAGCATTGGTGGCTCCAATCTTATTTCTGTATATCTTCTTCTTCTCGGGTGTCCTGAAGAGAGAAAAAATTTCAAATTGAGTTTCAATATTTTCTAGATTCTCATGGCTCTTAATTTTCTATTATATCTATTACTTCAAAGGTTTTTTTATACTTACGACGATATACAAGGAATCCACCAGAAACTTTGTTCCTTGCCAAAATCGTTCCCTTCCTGCAAAGACTGAGGTAGCTCCTGGTCTAGAGTTTCTGGCAAACAAAGAGTCAGTGCTGCAACTACTAACGACAGAAGACCCAGGGCAATAAGTGGAAGAGACGGGGAAATGTCAGCCTGTAAATAATGACATGTGTAATAAAAATTTGGTTTACCCCATTGACAAAAATTAATTAAAATCATATAGGTATGTGCTTTACCAGGTAAACAACGTAAGGTCCAATAATATGAGCGAAGTAGCCAATAATGTGAATGAGATTGACTCCTTGTGCACGCACTACAGTTGGCAACATTTCAGCAGCATATTGGAAGCCAATATTTGCAGCAATGTTGACACCGAGACGAGCTAAAATAGCCATAGCTACCCTAGCGCCACCTATGAAAAAGAGTCGATTATAATTTTCAAAAAGCCAATCAAAGTCTTCAGCTAACAAAGTACCAAGGGGCCTCTTTGATTGTTACCTTGTGGAGTAGCTAGAGCTAGGAAGGAAAACAATCCACATGCTAGCATCGACATGAATCCCATCCAACGACGACCCCAACGATCCAGGAAAAGTGCAAGTAAAACTGCAGCTGGCAATTCCGTGAGTGCAGCGAGAGAGAAGGAAGTGAAGACATCAGGATCAAGAAGCTTCATGTTCCACACATGACCGTCGAAGACCAGAATGATTAGGAGCCTGTCGTATGAAGAAGATTGTTGGTGAGATTCTAATTGGTCTTAGAGTTTGATACCTTTTTTTTCCCCTTATATTTACCAGTACACAATCAGCATAATTGTAATGCGTGCTAGACGCGGTTTCTTGAAGAGATCAAGAACCGTGTACTTGTTGGCTGACTTGTCATTCTTCAGAGCCAAGTTGCAGCTTATTTCAAACTCGTCGTAGATCTCTTGGGGTACCTTCTTCTTGTTTACTTTTTCAAACTTCTTCAACATTGCTATAGCCTTGTCCATCTTTCCGCAGGCAATGTACCATCTGATGGTAAAGAAAATTCATTTTATAGGAATATTTTAGTAAATTGGTATACTGCTGTATTATAATACAAAGGAGGATAAAAATTTGTTCAAATTTACCGTGCACTCTCTGGGACTATCCAGGGAGCTATGAAGGCTATTATTAATGGGACTGCAGTGACGACACTCAAAATCCTCCAATTAGCGATCCAGTATGCGATCCAAGGAAGAATACTTGCGGCAAATGCAAAATATATTCCAAAAGACATGTTGGCCATGAGTGTTCTGTACTTAGGACCGACGTATTCGATTACTTAAAGAGAAAAGAGAAAAAAATCTTTTAGCATCTTCAACAGTTCAAACACCTATAAGAGACAAAATATTTTGCCTACTACTATCTTGTATACTTACCAACGATAAAAAGTATGTTGAAGCAATTATCAAAGGCTGTGCCGACGATCAATCTGCTGAGAGCAAAGGTCCAAAAACTCGTGCAAAAGGCAGTTCCCACGGAAGCGAAGAAACCGACGGAATTGCAAGCGACCAGTGCAGGTAATCTGCCATAATGATCGGCAATATAACCAAATATGAAACCGCCTATAATACTGCCGACGAAGAAGGCGGATTGAGCTGCCGATGAGAGAAATGTTTTGTCGCACACCCATCCGAGCTGAAAGCAACAGGATACAATATTAATCTAGAATTCCCATAGGAATAACAAAAATTTCACCATAGTTTTCCTTACATACCAAATTGCATAAATCTTAAAAAATTTTGCAAAATTGAAAAATGACTTTTTTAGTTTTTTTTTTTTAAATAAAGACTAGGAACATTTTTCGTTTCAGCGAACGTTCCACCACGGACACGATTATGATTGACGTAAAAACGTAGAGTGATATTAGAAAAAAAAAACTAACTTAAGAAGAAAAAAGACAAACGTGATCTTGTATGTTAAAGAATTCTATTGTTGTCTCAGAAGTAAAAAAAAAAGCATAGAAGAATTTTACACTCTAGTTCAATGTCATTTCCTATTGAGCTACGTTAAGTGGATAAACCCGGAAGATTTGACTGTGAAATAATTCAAGTGAACCTTGATAAAATTTTAACAGTAAATAATTCACGTACAGTCGATTCCATCTATTGTCCATTAAATTGTTATTGCTCGTTACCTCAGCAGCTATGGAGGCGTAGGGAATTGTTGTCCAGTTGAAGGACCATCCGTTCTCGCAAGGTTTTGTTGGCCAATTGGGATCAGCCTCCCTACGTCCACTGGATAGAATTTCCGAATAATTGACAGCGTATATTTGACACCTGGACAATGCGGTGGCGCCCTCCATTTTCAATTCTTCCTCACTGGCCAGGGGAACGGAAATGGCAATTCTGAAAGGAATACAACCAATTGTCATTAGCATCGGCTCGTATCAATGCGTCATGATTCGCGATTATTCGCAAGGAAAATCAACATAGAAGGAAAGTTTCATGTGGATACCACTCGGACTTTCTCGGAATTCAAAATGTCCAATTGACTTGGTCAACATTTTTTTTTTTATTGTTTACGGATAATAAGTCAAACGGGTGTCTGATTTTTCTTTTGTTCGTCTGATTTTGGTGAACGAAAAATTTTAAAGTTTCGCTCGGAAATTATCGGAACTGTTCGGGAAGTTCCGGATTTTTTTAATTGTTTATAAATAATACGTCAAACGCGTGTCTGATTTTTCTTTTGTTCGTTTGACTTTGGTGAACAGACAATTTTAAAGCTTCGCTCGGCAATTATCGGAACTGTTCGGCAAATTCCGAAATCATTCGTCTACTGTGAAAGCTCGCACGTCTCTCAGCCAAAAATGCTAATTGTTTTGTTTGTCAAGCAATGATTTTTTTCATGGAAAGATCAACTATTTTGTACTCGTCTGTAAGCGACGCTGCGCATTAATTACTTTAAACACGTGGACCGACTATATGTGTACATCAACATGTAAAAGAATGGTCAGCACATAAAACGTGCAGGACTGTCAACAGTCATTGAACGTAAAATTCCCAACGATGACTTGTCGTGATTTCTTGGAAGAACAGGTTATGGAGTGTTGCATTGTCAGGGGTCTTATGTACAGGCAACTTCAAGAGATTCTCAGTGACAGAGAATGTGGACTGAACCGTAAAAGTAATTTTGAGAAAAGATCATCAAATGAAAAAACTTTCAGTAAGGAAATCAACGAACATTAGGTACATTTATTTTTTGAAAAGTCAAAATCCCAGCAAATTTTGCCAATATTAAAATTCTCAAAAACTGTATAACCATCGAATCAACGAAAAATCGACGTTACGAAGAAACGATGGTTGCTCGTGATTGGTTAAATTTTTTTGTCTTTCCTTTTTCTAACATGAAAATCGTGACCCTGTACTCACGATTATTTCCGATACGTGATCGTGACGAATCAAACCTAAAAAAGGGTCTGGAGTTGAGTGACAATGAAAAAGAAAACAATGAAATATCTAAGTTAATTTTATATCACATATATCCATGTTGAGATTTTTTTCTCAAAATTGACTTAATATACCCAGATAATTCTAGTATGTGTTTTCTGTACATTTTGAGGTTATACAAAAAAATTATTTTATTTTAACATTTTTACTTACTTTTCATGATCAGTTAGATTCCACAAATCCAATTCAGGTACGGTGCACCAATACTGATTAGGCGTGAGGGTAAGGAAGAATTGGGTGAAATAAAGGAAAGCGTAAACAAAGGTAAATGGTAAAAGTATGAAAAAAAGGAACCATTGATAACGACCCGCTTCGCCGATATAGGGAAGAATGTCGTCAAAATTTTCGATTTTTCGCCGACCCTCGCCAGTTTCGGCTTTCGTAGAATCTATGGCTACTGTCATTTTGTTTTCTGCAAAAAAAAAGCAAAACAAAGACAATATTTAAAATCTGTTTCCATTACTCGGTAATTATCATACGTAGAGTGTAAATACTAATTGACTGTCTTATATGGTTCAGAAAGTGAAATTTCATATATTCGAAATAGATTCGGCCTAAAGCAACACAAATAGATTCTGAGAACCGTCGAATGGCCTTGCTGGTTCATGTATTCTAATTAACAGCAGCAATTGCATCGTTTAAACTAATTACATATTGTCAAACTATTGCCACGTGCTAATAATATCATTAACTTTAAGTTTTCGACTAACAAATACTACTTGACCCAATAACCTTTACAGTCAGAAAGAATGCTGGGAGTCGAATACATTTTTAGATTGTATGACTATTTTACGTGAGGGAGAAGAAAGTTCTATCTTAATTATTATACTTCATTGAATACTGTAATTATTGAATTTCATATAAAATTTCAGATATGTATATTTGACGCAAAGATTTATTTACTTTTTTTTTTGTAAGATAAGAGTTTAAATTCCAGCCAGGTGTCTGTATGGTAATGACAGAAGAAAAAAATTTTTTTTTTAAAATCCGGATAACGAATGATGCACGTGATTTCAGCATAAATTATTAAAATTTCAATATATCCAACAGTTATCATCAATATAATTGCTATTGGCATCATGCGACAGCTAGTAGTAAGAAAAAAAAACCTAAAAATTAACGCTACAACACTTATTGGTTTATTTATCAATTTTTTTTATCAATCAATAATCAAAATCGTTAATAAAACAATTACGATGAAACAACCCTGAAAAAAAAGTCAAAAACATGTTCGATTAAAGATATTAAAAATTCAAAAATTTTCACTGTACTCACACCTATAAATTTTTCAAAAAATACATATATATATATAAATGTTAACTGGGTAATGTCTCCACTCGTCACTTAATCACCATACACCGTTATTAAATGAATCGATCCTATCGTCACGATCGATTTGAATAAATTAAAGGCACCGATTTAAAAACTTATTAAAAAAATTACATTCAAGATCACGTACCGATCTCGTTCACTTGAATGAAACGTAAGATCGTGTGAATTGCAGATTCGATTTTTCGTCCACGTCCTACATGATATCACGAAAGAGGGCGCGTTGACTGTTCTCTCGTTGTAACGTTTGATGGCGCTTTATACGGTTTCTCGAAGAACCCAATTCCCCACCCAGCTGCATCAACGTGGCGATTGGTTAAACGAGTCAACGACGCGGATCGTCGCCCGTGACGTCACTGGAGAACGCATCAGGGGATTTTGTGATTTTACGACAGAAAAGCTTTACGAAAAACCCAAAGAACCTGTAATTGAATGCGCATGCGCGGCAGCAAAAACAACAAATGAGGCAGATCCTGTATCTATATAGATATATTATACATATAAAATTACTACTACTGAACTTTGCCGCAGTTTTCACATTCATTTACACGTACTGTCATACGTTTCAGTTTAATCCATATAGCTGTCATTGTTTTAAGGTTATATTATTATTTATCAGTATTAAAAAAAATCATGTAACTCCCTAACACTCAAGGTGGTCCAGTAGCAGATATTATGTGCGAGAAACAAGTCACTGTCATTCTCGTCATTTATCACAATGCAGATTTGCATTTATCGCTCAATGAAGCCAACGCTGGATCCCTCAAAGAGACTCTGACACATTGTGGATTCGTGATTACAGCTGACTGAATTACGTAATTGTGGTTGTGATACAATTTTTTGTTGTGCTGTATAAATGCACTTTTATCGCAGAGACAAGAATGACTCCCATCTCGTGTGTCGAAGACATTTTTGTTATAAAAAAATTGTACAAGCAGTTTTTTTTGTATTCAATGTAATCTCAATCTGGATCGATACTGATTTCATGTATTATTTCATTAAATTGTATAGATTTCATTCTGCTGAAAAACTGTGTGAGTTAATTAAATTACAGAATCGTTATTACTTGTATAATTTATATTGCTAAAATCCTTTTTTTTATCTTTGTTATCGGTATTAAAAGTTTTATGGACCTTCAGAGACTTTTTTATCTCTATGGGCATTACGTGGGAGGCTTATATTAAAATTACGTACATTGCATCAGTAATAGGAAATATTGTCGAATATTACATAAATCATGAAATTTCAAATGTCATCGTGTTCATTCTCATAGGAGACTCTTTCGCCAATAGCATCAGCCAGTTCGTTAGAAACGCACCTTTATGAAACACACGTTTCTATGAACTCGAGTAACTTCTACAGTTTTTCCTTATGAAAATTGCACACGCGTGTCCACCGAGCATCAAACGTCACTGGATATTCATAAAAAAGAATGATCAAAATGATCTTTTATAAAATCATTAACTCAATGTCCATTTTTCAGAATTCGACTAATTACAAAATTCCTATATATAAATAACTGTATACCCGAAAAGTCATATGTTTTTATAACCGAGCACGTTGATAAGATGAAATAAATATTTCGGGAAGGTCACCAGACCGGATCAACTAACGTGGAAGGGACTGTACCGGTCGGCTGTACGAAAACCGGTTGATGATACGAAACGAGAAGAATTAGCGTGTTTCACGAGGAAAAGATTTCTGTTCTTCGTTCCTATAGAAGAGATCGGCGAGTCGACCAATCAGGTTAGCACTGAGATCTGAGAGATTGAAGAAAAAACTGGTCGAACCTTTGTTTGGATTTCATTGCCAATTGCAACAGAAGATCAAGATAAATTATGTAAATTCGTCATATCTCCTGCGAATGTCATTAGATATTAATTAGCAATTCGATTTTCATCCTTTAATTTTCTTTGTTATGAATAATTTCCATACTGTTTTTACGTTATAATAATTTTTTATCTTTTTCATAGGTACAGTTATACCTATATACAGTGCTAGGGACACGTATTGTACTATTTAGTCATAACTTGTGGCTATAGAGTTTGATTCCATTAGGTATACCAGGAAAATAAAAATAATAATGACAGATATAAGGTTACTAATTTGGTTTAGTACCTGGTACACTGTAACTGATTCCAATGATGTCTGGGGAAACTGGTATTTCTTATGACGTCATTATCCAGTAGCAGCATAGTGTAATATATACATATATATATATATACACACACAGAGACACATCCATGTATGTTTATACGTGTGACGTTCTTCGATTCAAAAGTCGGGTTATTGACGTCACGAGCAGCAAGAACTGGAATTCACCACGTATCGAGCTACACCAATGAATTCGTTGTTTCATTTTCCTTCAGTATCTTTCATCGGGCATTTCCGATATCGCGTATCCCGTTTTGCCTCCTTCGAATTGCTGGTGAGATTCTGTCAGCGCCGAGGAGATTGGACCGATTATCGTAGAGTGCAGGTCGACCTTGTAGAATCGACGAGGAAAAAGAAGCAGGACTATTTTAACACGTTGATGATTATCGAATCGAAGGAGGTCGATCACACTTTGTTCATGGTTTTTGCAACTTCGAAGCTGTATAGTATCGTAATTGGCAAAAAAAGTCATTAGAAAAATAGTATGAAAATATTGTCGGAATTATTTTTTGTTGATACACCATGTAAAATAATTTTCTGAAGCTAACAGTAATGTCCATATTAACAATTAACGCGGTGAACATGAAAATATACTTTTTCCTCATTCCGAATACCGCAATAGAAACGATTCAACAGCTCTCATAGCAAATGCATATATGTATAGTGCGAACAACCGAGGAGCTGAAGAAAACGAGGTCGTATAAGCAAGAGAATGGTGAACCGGTGCAAACTTATTTTATTGTTTTACGAGAGCCATTTCTAAGTTCAAGTGCAGTGGAGGAAATGGTGGACTTATTGTGAAACGAAGGAGATCGCGTAACGTAAAGTTACCTGATCGTTACAGGATTCTTCAGGATTTTGGACATACGTATTTCCAACAATGATATCTAATGCGACACTTTTAATTTCCTTTTACGTAGTTTTCATGGTTTCCCTCTTTCACTTCACGGGTTTTGATAATCAAAATTTTCTCGAGAGTCGCCATAATGCTGTTTCTTGATTTACACGAGATTCGATATTTTTAGCTCGACTGTAGCGCCGCTCCCGACGGACAGTAATGGCCGCCGTGCGTTTCGTGAACTGACAGCTGATCTTCCCTTGTTGTATTTTTGGTTTTATTTTGCTCGCAAAAGTAATTACTCGATTTATTCATACGAGTAATAAGTAAAATTATGTGTTAATGGGAATGAATAATTTTCTGTTTCGCTTGGTATTTCCTATTTCCTGTTTTATTTAGGAAGTGGTGCATTTCGTGAGCTATACAGTCAGCCATTTCCTGGCCGACAGCTGATACACTTATAATGGTTACTGTCATCAGAATCCATTTACTAGCTGATAACGACTTCAGTTTACTTTTAAAATATATTCCGCAGACTGTAGGACATCCAAACGGTATGTTTAATGTTGCAATTGTTTACACTTGACAGTGGCCTTGGAATTCCGTTCACCGTTTACTAGGGAATTTATCGATGATTATCCGCGATTCCGTGTTCGGGACAAAAAGATAAAAATTTCTCAAGATTTCCAGGAATCTTGGCAAAAATTTTCATTTGATTCACTTATTTTTCATTCGTTCACAGGGTTCACAGTTTATCGCGGAGTAATCATTACGTGTAGTGCTAGGTCTTAGGAAATTAAATGAAATTCTTAAATATAATAAAATGCTTTGGGGCTATATTAGGAATGAGATGTGATAACACAGTTAAAAAAAAAGTCTGTACTGTCTGTAATCATATAATTCCATGGCGTCTTATCGACAAACACGATGCTACATTTGCAAATATAAATATTTTTTGTTCAGAGTTTTATGAGCAAGTTTCATGACTATCTAACAAAATCACCCTATCGCAATATGTCAGAATGAAATTTAAGGAAGATAAGTATTACATCTTTTAACAGCTCCCATTCAAAACGTCTATACAGTTCTAATCTCTTTATATGTATTTTTCGCGTGAAAAAATTATGCTTAGTAATCATCAAAGACGCGACAACTTCTATTTCGAGAAAAAGAATAATAGTCTCGTGGGATGATGAAATTCTTGTTTTTTATTTAACGTGTTATAATTGTATCTAGTTATATTTGATCCTATCTTTTTTGTTTTTCAAAAAACATTCGTAATTATTACACTGTCACTGCAAAGCCCGCCAATGCGTATCCGGTATTATATTTACCCTCTAACAGTTAACATACTAGCATGTGCGAAGGTCTCTGAAACTAGTCCTTGGTCAATTGAAATTAGTTGCGGTCTATCTTTTACCAATCACCACTTTGAATTGTAGTTCGTTAATAAATCTATGAACAAATACATGAAAAATCGTAAATCTCTCCAAGGTCACGGAAGCGTTGGCCATGATAATTTTACGTACCAAGTATAACCTTACTTTCACCATGACGGTTAAAAGTGTTAAAAATTTCCTCGAAAGTCTTTTCTTTTAATTGCAAAATTCCTTATCAAATTCCAGGCAACTAATTATCATTTTATTATCCAAGATTGGCATTCTCCTGTCTCGATAGCAAGAACATTGCAATATATATCAGAAAATTAATTAACGAATAATATCCAAGAAAAATTCATGCACATGCATACTGTGTGTCAACAACTGTATGCAGTGCCACGTGTCACTTGCCATAAGCCCCATTGTTTACGATCTGTCAAAAAAAAAACACATTGACCACGTGGACCGACAATGTATACAGATAAATTGCAAAGGAAGTAAAAGTCAACAATGAAAAAATGGCGCGTAATTCAAAGTACAATTTTCTCTCAAGAATTACCAATTTTTTATAACTACCGTAATAAAAAATTAAAATTCGTTAACAAATGCTTTCCATATTGGAATATCATTGTGGCTGAAAAGCTTATCTCTGACGTATGTATGACGTGTAACGTTCATCAGAGAAATACAGGAAATCTGGTGTCAGTCAGGACAAAGACAATTTAAGATATGCATAATTTTTTACAGACAACCACCATTTGTATTATTAACTCCAACGAGAGTTAGGCGTAACGTACAAGGATAACCCTGAAAGCGGAAATTGTAGTGTCAAAGAAAAAAAGAAAGTAGGGAAGTAAAAGAAAAATTGAGGTTATCTATCAAATTGTTTATTTGCTCCAGTTATCAATAACGTAAGTATGTTCAATAACTATCAGGAAACGTTGTACGAAATGATACGATTGTTTCTGGTGAATTGTGCAGATCAAGTGGCATTGAGGCTAATAGCGTTTGTGCCTACCACCTCGCAGGCGGGGCGGTGCGGCGCGGCGCGGTGAATGCTTCGGTGACTGTTTTGCTGTCTGCCGTAGTGGCAGCCATTCGCCATTTCCTTTTCCTTGGTTATGCCTTTACTCGATTCAATTTTTTGCCCCTTTTCTCCTTCTGTTTTCTGCTTTTTTACGTTCCTTTGCACAGGCGCGATCGTTACCCGTTGCCGAGGAATTGATTACGTCACCGCCCAGACGATGGGAAACGGACGGGAAAACTGAATCGTACCTTAAATGGGTCACTCCGATATTTGCGTAATCGAATCCTCTTGCTGGCGAATTACAACAGAGAACTGTTTGTTTTAATATTTTTTTTTTTCGATTTAAACGCAGTCAGCCAAACAATGCCAAGCTCGTTACAAGATGCAAAAATCGAAGTGGATAACCTGATGCGCAGTGACTAAAGATCGATCGAGGAAAAAGCAGGCGCAAGGAAAAGGACAAAAAAACAATTCAAGGACGCCTCTCTGTTTTTCATTAAATTTGGATTCTCGGAAGAGTTCCTCATAGCCTGAGATTTTAATTAAACGTTTATCGATGAATATAGATACGTCATCGATCGTATCGATCCGGATGAGCTAATTAAAAATTTGTTTCAATTGATAAAAAAAAAAATACATATCGACTAAGAAAATTTTTAATTTCCTCATTTTTTTCTACGCGTAAGTTGAAACCGCAAATATTTTTTTTTTCTTCCGTGATTTTTCTTTCCACTTTACCGCTGCTTATTCTTGATATTCCTGATTTACACGCTTCCCATCCCGCCAATATTTCTTCATTGCATTCAAATGTATTCGCGCTGGATCTCATTAATAATTCAACAATCGCATCAAGGTTAGTTATCGCGAATCGAAGAATAGATGAATCACGGCTCTTGACTATCGAGAGGATCCGCGCGTTAATGACAAATCCAGGTAAACATCAAATTACGATTTCGCATGGCCGCTGGATTCAGATTCATTCTCATTTTTGTTTTACGGCAACATTGTTATTTATTCGTTTCGCGAACATAATAATAAATTTTACCTTGAATATTATCATCGCTATTGTTATCGTTGTTGCAAGACTTTGTCCCGTTCAAGAAATGAATTTTTGGTTCGAATTTATTTTTTAACTCTTACGCTTTAAATTTTTTCGACTTTTTAACTCAATTCAAGCCAGATCCCCTCGAACAGGCACAGCCAACTGGAATCCGGAGTTCAAAGACAGTCAGTTTCCTGCCGCTCGGCACTTATCCCATTTCTTGTCCATGTTCAGTTAGCTCGTGGATTAAGTATAACTATGTCCTTTTTTTTCTACCAAGTCTAAGGATCGTTTCTATGAATCTTAGCTCACGTCATTTCAGAAGGTCAAATCGCTGTGGAGTAATAACTTTGTTATTAATGGTTGGCAGCGCTTTTGGCTGATTTGTGTGGTTTGGGCAAGGGTGAAGAGATAACAGAACTTTTTTTTTTTTAATATTTCATCCACTTAAATAGAAGCTTCGTGTAGATGGTTGCTATTACGCAAATTAACATACAGGGTGATTCGGCCCAAATCCACCACCGGAACCACCCGGTGTACCAGAAACGTGAAACGGAACGCGGTGGACTAGCGGACGTGGAATATTGTAATAATGAATGAGAAAGTCTCGAAATATTTCAGATCCGCCTGTAAAATTTTAATTATGCGAAAAAAGTCAAAATTGTGAATAAAAAAGGGAAGGGGGGATGGTTTGAGACGTTGGAAAAAGAAAAAATTGGACTACGTTTAGAGTGCATGTAACATATATGAAAGACGTGGGTATAAAGTACCTATACGGTTGAAGGGTTGGTAGCTGTTACAGTGGTATTCAGTTCAGGGGCGTCTGTAGAGGGGTCAAAGAAAAATGGGGTAGAAAAAGAAAGCTCAAGATTGGTCCAACGTTTGCACGGTGCACAAATAGCCTCTTTTTCTTTATGTTGAGTATTTCTTGTTTTATGAAATTTTTTTTATTTTTCTCTTTTTTTTCCTATTGTGCCCATAGCGTCGCTTAATAAAAACAAAAGACCTTCGACCCTCTGGGATTACAAGTTCCCATAACTTTTTGCCTTATCAGATATCATGATTTTTTGATACAATTTTCTAGTCTAACCCGTCACAGAAAATATATTTTTACCAATTTCTTAGTCCATGAAAAATAACAATTTGCAATCTCTTATTTTCCCCTAGGGTAGGTCTAGATTGAAGCAGCCTCACGACATTTCGTCCCCTAACTTCCTACGTCTAGTAACTTTCCATCTGGTAATTTCAAGACCCATTCAACGTATGCCAGTCACCTTCTATTGTTCTCTCTCTCTCTCTCTCTTTGTCTTCAGTCTTACAGGGTGCGCCAACAAAGAAGAACATTTTCGCGATTCATATTTCATACAATCCCAACCCCTTGGTAAGACTTTCAAGTTGATGTTGACACACCCTGTATATATAACCCCCCCCCCCTCTCTACTTGTAGCCACAATTGATAGAACTTCCGTTTCCGTAAGTGTCACGCCTCGGGGATGATGACGGAGGTCAAGGTAGTCGTCGCGGTTGGCAACACTTCCAAGAATTCATCATCAGTCAAGGATCATTGATTGCGTGGCTCGCGACAAAATGGCCACAGAATCCAGACACGTGTATATTTACAGGCTGCGTTACGTAATATTTGCAAAAAAAAATCTTAACGGCTCATCTAATTAATTAATTACGAAAAATTGAGGTAACGAAGGACAATTTTTAAATTCAATCATCAAATGATCCTCCGTGTTTTCTTATGACGGAAGAAGATAAGCTTAACAGAATACGGTCCAGCACGCGCTCGTTTTCTCTCAATCTTATGATCTCATCCAAGAGATCCTGATGGGTACAGCAGCGGCAGCTGGATCCGGTCAGCTCAGACGGATAATCTCAAAAATCTCTATCTAGATAGCCTAGTACGTAGCATGATGATTTTACATTTAATTTCAAACTCTATTTCGTATAATCTTACAGTAGTGATATTACGTCACTACTTCAATAGCATTTAAACAGCCACTGGACCTTTTTTTAGACAGGCGCTCTCCTCTGGTTAACACGTACCTGTAACTTTTCGGAACAAATAATATTTTAGGCTCCCTATGGATTCCCTGAATAAATAATATACAGTGGTTACGTTGCTTTACGAAATTCTACAGAGATCCCGTCACTTTTAGTTCGTATCCGGAAAAATAATTTTTTTTTCGAAAAAATAACATTTTGAGGATACGGAAAAACGATGTCGGACTTCCGCGAGACTAACTCAGTTATGTAGACGTGACGGCAGCTTTTTCATTGTTATCACTTTTTTTTTCAATTTTCTACGCTAAAACGCGTCGGGAATATTTAACACTGATAATATTTCCATTTATCCCATCTGCTTGGTAATTTTTCGTCTTTGAAATTCGTCCGAATAAACGACTGAAAAGTCAGTGGGTGCCGCCTGTTTTGATAAGATAATAAAAGCAGTCTGTACTACCGGTTTACTTTGTTATAGCGCATATATATATATATATATAGATATACAGGCGTGCATATGCAGGGGGTTGTGGACCGTACTAAAGGGGGGGAGGGGAGGGGTGCTAGGGACAGCGTGAGAATTCATAAGAAAATTCAAAGGGTGGTACGCCTGAATATAGAAATGAAAAATATGAAGTCGTACTAGATATCTAGATAACGGCAAAGATGAAGATAAAGATAAATATAGATTGCCGCGCTCGTACACATATGTGCAGATACGATTCTCGTGCCAGCTAGATATCTAGATAACGACGAGGATGAAGATAAAGATAAATATAGATTTCCGCGCTTCTGTACATATGTGCAGATACGATTCCCGTGCGAGCTTTCATCTTCAACCAGCAGCCGTTTTCAAATCGATTCTCATCTCCTGGTTGCTATGCCATGCTGGGACAGAACCGACTGACGTTAAAAGTTTACGAGGCGGAACTTTACCGGTTGGGCGAAAAAGCTGCGCCATTATGTAATCCCAGAAATAAAGCTGCATTACGTAAAATGACTATCGATCATTCCGGTAACGCTTTAATTATTGTTTCGAGCTTTTTAATTTTCCCTCGGTATCCCTCCTGCCGTTATGTCTTCATTTTTAATATATATTCAAATCTCCCGCTAATTCTTAACTCGGCCCGAGAACACGTACTATTTTCCCACGTATTAAAGTATGCCTTTTCTCGTGTGTCAAGCCCTAAATTTCGAGCGGGCTATATATTTATTTATTTGATTATTTTGAAAATGATGTACGTCCACTTATAAAAAAAATGAGATTCACGTAATTTATACCTAATTTAGTGTACATTTTTTATTTATAACTAATTAGTATTTGAAGAGAAAATGAACTTACACCACTTTCAAAATAAACGGGCCATATATGCATTTCGATTTTTATTCGAATTATCATTATTATTGGAGCACAGAGAATCGATCCTGATCTCAATGATCGAACCGTTCGACTGTTCAACCGGTCTGCAATGGCGGACGTCATTTATGAGTAATTGACCTGTGGTCACTTTCTTAATTGCACGAATCTCGTATCTCAAGGATGGGGCGGGGGAGGGGGGCAGTATTTGTTTGTTACACTTCAACGATTGCTCGGTGCGATGATGCGATTAAATTCAATCAGATTGATTGCAACGGGCTGATCTAACGTGATTGATACGGATATCAATACCGATTGATACCGGTTCATTTTCTTCCACGTGGTTAGGCGTATGCTTATGCATGTACGTATAGATATATATACAGGTTACGTGATAACGTGAAAAATAAGGGAGCAATGTCTACAGTGTTTTGTTGGGCAGAAATAGAAATCCATTAATATCTGACAGCGCGCGAGGGGAAGTAGGGGCAGCATGGACGGCGAAGGTGGGGGGAGGTGGGATAAGGGTGGATTTTGTTCTGAGTCTGACACTTTTGATTATGTTCGGAGCAACGTGGCGTTTAAATAAGAAAGTTTGATATGGAAAATCCAAAATTTTTTTTTTGGTAAGTTGATCTTTTGATGGTTGTTTGTGAAAAAAATTTTTTTTAGCGATTACGCAATTTGCCAAATATTCACTCGCTTCGTTCTGATTAATTGTTAGGCGCACGATGATTGGTAACAATTGACTTTTGACGGCTGCCAAATTCGGTTTTTACGACTGGTATTAGCAAATGTGAGTCTGACGTAGGAGCGATCTCGTTTGACAAGGGGCCCATTGTTGTTTTTTTATTCAATTTTAACGGTAATACTTGACAATGGAAATTACCATTCGACGACCTTGAATAGTTTTTCCAGAGGCTTTCATGATCTGAATTTTGGTTTTTGTGTCATTCTGTAACTTTATTGAATTTCTTCGTCTATTTTGATTTTTGTGCTTTTTTTAGTTAAGTCACAGACCGGTCGGGCGACCTCTGATGCAATTAACTGAATTTCGTTTATTATATTTTATGATCTCGTCAGTTCAGAAAAATTCACTTCAATGTTATCATCCAATTCTTGGATTTCCTATAAGAATTCTGGTTAAACATTACGACTCATCAACTGCATATTCGATAACTTTATAGTATACGCGAATGTTCGATAATTTGGAAAAAAAATATTTGTCGTCACAATAATTGTTAAATATAAAATTTGTGTGTAATTATATTGTTAAGTAAATCTAATGATATTTTAGGGATGCGGGTACGATAAAGAGAAATTATATAGTTTTATTAATTTCCTGTACCTATATGGTAGAGCATATGTATATATTAGGAAGAATCCTCAGATGCTCGTGTATCAAAGTATCCGACTCTCACGCTTATGTCACCTGATAAATGTTGTTATCAGTCAATCCACAATTTTTTTTTCAAATTTGTTTTTAACGCAATTACAAAAGTTTTTCGTGTCATTGTTTACAGTCATATAGTTTTATGGTGTTTGTAAACGGATCAAAATCCCTGGAGCTTGATCCCTAGTATAACGAGTAATCGATTGTTTGTTTAAGACAAAAAAATATCAGGACTTATATTTTTGTTGGTTTGTTTGAATATAATCCACTTTCGTGCGATTTGTCGCTCCCAGAAACAAGGTAATTGCGCAATTTAAGTATATACATTTACAATAGAGAATTAAGCGGGGGTCATTAATTCTAGATGAATGGAAACGAAAAGGACATTAAAATTTGTAACTGGTCCAGGAACAAGAGACGAGACCTTGTATAGGTCTGAAAGTACACGAAACAATAATTCGAACAATAATTATACACAGTAGCTCCAGGAACATTGTTCGAACATTCATCAAAGGGAAGTTCCAGAAAACCTTTGTCACGTGTATGACAAAGATAGGGTGGATATTTCTTTGTTTCTTCTCCCCCACAAATATCAAAATCGGTCTTTTTGGTTTTCGAAAAATGCACTATTGTCTATGCTTTTTTTTTCCTTTTTCATTTGTCTTCTTTTGTATCGGTATGACGATCTTTTTTTTTCCTTTTTTTGGCAATACCTATCCACCCTCTTTTCTTTTCATCTTGATCACTTTTTTTTTACTCACCTTAATTCACGTTGGAAATTTGATCTCGCTGCTACCGACGAAAAATTTCCACAATGTCGATCTCCGCTTCACTCATCGCCGACTAACCTTGCACTAAACTGCACCATCTCGTCCGCCCGCGATAACAAAAGTTGCGAACATTATAGTTCACTTCAGAGAGGCCCTGCATATAGACGGGGATTGATGGGAGTGATAGAATTTTTCGAGATTTTCAAAATTCAGAATAACTCAAATCGATAAATCGATTCATTGAAGATCGATCCGACGACGAATTAAATGTCAACAGATGTGAATGTCGAGTATACAAGAAATTTGCAAAAAATTTACAAATTTAACATGTAGAGACAATTTTGAAAATTCGGTAAAAAATGGGCGAGAAGAAGGATTTTTTATACAAAATTTATTATAGAAAAAGAACTAGACATCTTATTTGGATTTTTCATACTATAAGCATTCTTGAATTTTTTTTCAAAATTTGCCCGGAATTTTGATACTCGGTCCAATAAAGGGTCTCTAGTCGGCTGGACAGGCCTACTGGCCCCAATGCTGCAAGAGTCATCCCATTGTGTGAAAGCCACGAAGATGGAGGCAACATAATGAAACTAACTGGCATACTCTGACCAATTAATTGACCCAAGCACTACATAATATTTAATGTATACTCGCCGCCTTCCTCCGCGTCACGTGAACGGATAGAATACCGATCGTGTTACACGGAAATCCTTGCTTGTACCTAACCTACAAAATAAATAACATCCATTCAGAATATTATTGCTTGATTGATCAAATTTATCGGGCATATAAATATCAACCTCTTATCATTCATTAAGTCCTATCAGTATATATGGTTCATCCTATGGTCGTTTTACCATAGAAGACAAACAAAGAGGCAAAGAGGCAGATGGTACGTTCGACCAGTGACCGAAAAAAGACGTATTCCAAAAATAGTCTGATAATTTTCCAACAAAAATTCTACCTTACCGACAAGAATTAAGTAAAAATATTAGAAATCCTCAAGCTATTCGTACAGTACCAACTCGTGAACTTTCTCGGAATTTAACGATTTCTGCTTTACCTGAAAAAAAGAAAAAACCTAGTCATTCCTCTCGACCGTAAAAGTCGCTGGCAGGTACAGTAACGATCCGTAAACGTCAGCACCCGAGGTGCATTATAAACGAGCCTTTCGAGACATTAGTCCGCCTCTGACGTCACATATCGATCGACAATTATTTACGATCGATCGATCGATCAGTTGGAAAATCTTTTTTCCTCGTCCATTCATTTTATAGTTTTATCTGCTCGCCTACATGATTCTTGCATATCAGTTTCCGGGAATTTCGATATATATATTCTTGTACTTGGTGATTTTGCCGTTTTTGTTTGTCCTAATTGTTTTTCTTTTTTTTTTCTTCCCCACTTTCACGCACGCCGTTTCGGCGGATTTTATGGATTTTTCTACTGCCACATGTACCGAGAGTCGTATGGCACGTTGTACACTTTGTTTCAAAAGTTTTGCCTGCACGCTTTCTCGGACTGTACGGGTCTGCGTTACGATGTTTTGTCCAATTTTAATCTTATCTCTATCTTATCTTAATCTCACTAATTATTCATTCGAATTCACTATAGCCATTTTCTACGTTTCTCTAGCTGCCTCGAATTCTCTGGTGAGATTGCGCGGCCGACGCTTCATGACGGCGGCTGACGCCGCTCGAAATGCGACCAGGGCGCCGAAGTCGAGCAGAAGGAACCTCGGCGGATCAGTTGATTCTGGTTGAGCGTTCAGTTCGTCCTGTGCAGCCATAAACGCTGCCAGTTTTTTTCGACTTCGGATTTTTTTAAATTGGTAAGTCACTTGTGTTTACTGGTTATTGCGTAAGAGAGTGGTGGTAGATTTTTGATTTTACATTAATTTCTTCTAAAATATGACTTGTACGTTAAATAGAAAATAAAAATTTATAAATGCATAGTGAATAATATTGATTTTTATTCGGACTGTTTAAACAACCTATGATTATCTGCTATGTCAATTTTATTTACCAGGATCGATTATATGCCTGCGAAGAATGCCTGTTAATGATCCATCGTTAATTGATGAATTTCCAAAAATAAGTCTAGGGACCGTTCATTAGCCGATTGGGTTGTAATTAATTAATCGAATGTATTATTATAACAACGTTCTAGTACGTTGGTGATTATTCATTCGGCTCGAGAAATTTTCCATTTTTTTTTCAAAATTTTAAAAAATTTCTCCGAAATACATTTAGAGCGGGGGTATATGTTTTTGATTAATTAGTTCCATTTGACCACCTCCCCTCCTTTTCTTAATTGATTTATTGGAAATCAATATTACTTCTACGATGTTACAGTCTGATCGAATCATATTACATTCCTGAGTTTCGCTATTTCTCTGGTAACCGCACGGTGATCGGTATGAATTCTTTTTAAAGTGAGAAACTTGAATTTCATGTTTACTCGAGAAAGAATAAAATGTAAAATAAAGGTAAGCGAATTAAATTTTTTTTTATACTAGATGTTTGTTTCGCGGCTGAAGGAAATCCAATTTTTACGCAACTTTAAAAATTCGCCCAAGGCGATCGACGACCGTTTAATATTTTCTCGAATGAACGCAAAAAAAAAGAGAATAAGAGTCGAACTATGTGTACGTTTGCTTGATCCATCTCTCTCTCTCTCTCTATCTATATAAATAAATAAATATATATATATATAGAGAGAGAGAGAGACAGAGAGAGTGTAGAACTATTTATGCAACGAAGATAAACAAAGATAAATTTTAAGATACGAGAGGAGAAAAAATTTTGACCTATCGATATGACGTACGTGTCAAGTGCTGATTGGCCGCCAGAGGCGAAAAATGGTAGGCGATGTCCGTCGAGTTTGTTTATGAAATTGAAAAAAAAATGTTACAAAAATAGTCGAAAAACTTTCAACCGCTTCGGATTCCCTTGCGAAATATTTCCGTTCCGAACGAGAAGAAAGAAAAAGACAAACGGAGTCTTATTATTATTTTGAAGATGGCGAAAATGCTCTCGTGAAATCATCCACTTTTTTTCACATCCAGTCGATCCTTTGATTATTATTACGCCAAGCGATTTCGCAGTCTCTTTTCCTTAAGCTTTTATATGGTGCAGAAAGTATAAAAAGGGGTTCGTGACGGGCAGCCGTCTCTCGGCGTTACTTCATCTACTTTTTTTCTATTTCTCCTCCTTTAATATTTCGCATCCATTATGCAAGTATATTTTTCTTTACGCGTTCTTTGCCGCAGTGAAAAACGAATCTCTTTTTTACCCACATTGCGACCAAGCGGAATTTCAAGAGAGAACGAAGCCAAACCCCGAAAGTCGTGACTCCCTTTGATCTTCCAACGTCGGCGTCGTGTGAACCGTGAAGAGATCGAAGATGAGATCGGGCAAACTTTTTCGGACGAAAAGCGGAAAAAAGAAACATACCGTATTATTATATAGGAGATGAAAAAAAAAAGATGTAATAGCCTAAACAGAAACATCCCATATTATTACACACGAGATGAAAAAAAAAGATGTAACAGCCTAAACAGGATGGAGCTGTATCGTCTATGTCAAAAATTCCATAAGTCCAGATAAAAATAGCAAATTCAGACTCGAGTGTCCATAGATCGATAACGTGCCTCTTGTTATCGACGTTCGTTATCAACAGGTGACTCTAATTAATTAACCAATTAGCGAGGTAAAATGACGTCTTCGCATACGTGTAAGCTATACGTTATATCGTTACCCATAATGAAAATGCAGCATACTAAAAAAAAACCTGATTGAGAAATTGAATCATTAATAGATCACAGACTTAATCTTATATTCATTCTTGAAAAAAAGATCATTCTCAGGATCACTTATCGATCCATTAATCTTCAGTTTTTTCCTCATAGATCTCGAAATTACCTGCCTGCGTGAAACATAAATAAACTGAAGCACAACAGAGTCTCGCCATACCATGTAAAACGCTCAATAAGTAATTCGCCGTATATTTTTAAAAAATGATAAAAATTGCCAAATACAGTAAATATTAATAAATCAAAAATCACACATCCACAAAAAACCTTTCCAAAATCAAATCCTTTCAAACAAATCCGAAATGTTTATTTTAATCAAGGTAATTATCCACGTGCTCGATGATCAAGATGTCGATACTCTGCATCCTTGTATCAGAGCAACAGTCTCGCCCGTTACGTAACGCAGTCATCCACATGCTCAGCGTTGCATAATCTCCATTCAACTCTACAACAGACATTTTTGAAAATCGCTTATCTAATTTTGAAACCGTTCACACCTATTCGACTTGGATATGACTCAGGTGAATTATAAACTCCCAACTACTACAGTTCTAGACACGTGACTCACCTTCCACACTGACCAACCGCACATCCGCTTCCGTCGACACACGAAGTGCGAAAGGGACAAATAAGCCAATTAATTCAATAAGGTGATTTCCTATATAGGGTAAACTCAATAGTTAATAAATATAATCCATGTGTGAGTCGTTATGTAATATATGAGACACATGGTCGAAAATATTTATTTCGTGAAAATTCGCCTGAAACACACATATGCTTCAACCTTTTGATCCAGGGGATGAGCAATGCAGGTAACGGCGTAGGGTCAAGGTCGACGAGTGGCTAACGATGAATAAAAATGACCGACCGAGCTGACACGTAGAGAAATTCGTAACGAGCCGGAAGTGACGGGAGGTACCAACAGGTTAAAAAGAGAAGGAAATCAGCTGCTGGAGGAGGGTAGTCAATGTGACGTCAGTAGCGAAATAACTTCTGTCCTATGTTTAACCTGTCAAGCCGCTCTGAATTAATGTTTCCGAAGGTGTAGTACATTGATTTTATGTCAGCAGGGATTTAGCTGGGCGTTCTCTCTCTCTCTCTCTCTCTCTCACACTCTCGCTCTTACGCACACACGCTCTGTCTCACTCGCACTCGTTCTTACTGCGAGGTTCCAGCGGGTCCAGATATTTATTAAACTCAGCCATCCTGCAAGACTCGCCCTAAAGTTACAAACTCTACCAGCTACCCGACCAACCCTGACCGAGGCTTCACCCGGATTTTTTTTATTTCACCCCCGATCGCTAATATTTATCCGTCAATTTCGAATCGCCATTAACAAAGTCACCGACACCACGGTCCCCGCATCTCTTTCACCATAGATACAGCCCTGAGCTACGGGGGTGGTGTAGATGCTGTTCGCTGCTCATCCCATGTGATTTATACGAGTAACGATCCACTGGGTATGGCAGGTAGACATGTACACCTTGGCACCCCTCACTGCCCCCCCCCCCTCCGCCAAATGCTAACGATCCTCTTTCAATAGCTTTGCTAAAATATGAGGAACCCCCGAAAGGTATAACGTTTACGGGCTTTTATTTTGAAGATAAAAAAAATACTAATCCATAAATAAAAAAATGGATGCTCTCGCGCACAGCACACCTGTAGCGAAAGCGAATTGCGGGGAGGGCAAAGGATTGTGTGAAATCTGTTTGTTCGAATCTGCTTGATATTCGTAGGGACAAAAAGTTTCATCGTCGTTACTTCTTTACGTTCCTAATTTTCCAAATTCAGTAGTTTATTTATGTTTTTTTGTACATGTCCTATATACTCGTATCACGTAGAGTCGTTCCATAAGTAATGGATCTTTTCTAGGGGACTCATTCACCTTGAAAGTCAAAGGAAGATGGCCCTTCCAAAAGCTATTTTACTCCTGGACGGACTTCACGTCTATCGAGTTATTCCAGATAGACAAGCCTGAAGTTGGCTTTAGGACAGCAGGTACATCGACTGACTTCAGTTTGTACCTTTGTTACGGGTAATCCTACCCAAACAGACGCTCGAATATTTTTCCGTAAATAACAATTAGGCGCTGAATAATATTTGATGTAGGGGTAGAAAATATTTGGAAGTCGTAATTTTCTCCCTAGTTCTAGGGAATTCTCCCTAATCCCAGGGAATTCTCCCAGCGCTCATTATCCTCGTATTTTTCTACCGCGATCAGAATCAACCGCGACGTCTTATCTTTATTTGCATCATAGTTTTTCTTTTTTTAGACCCCGTAGATTTATATCTAGTATTCGCCATGAGTCCTGCCCCTGTTATCGGGATGCTGTAATATTTAAAAATTCCCCAAAAAATGTTATCCCCTATTTTATCTCACTTTACGTAATCACGTATGGATAAATTTACCTAGTACTATATGTTTTATATATGTCATATGTGAAATTTGTTCCATTAATTAAATTTTACAAATTTTCTTTCGACTTCTCTACTGACGATCTACGTACTTGTAGGGGAACACATAAGCAATGTTTTTTAATTTTTTTAATAATTTTGAAAAATAATATTACACATTAGCGTCCCTTTTACATTGCATGTGGCAGAGTGAGTAATTTATTGACAGGTCAATCATCGACGAATAATTCCTAAATGCCCATTCTCTCATTTGAATGCATCGCTACGTCACTGGCTCTTCCACATACTCATGACGCGTGCGTTTGCAGAATCCATTTTCGGGGTATAAGGCTAATTTCGCTCCCATGCACCCTGCTTCCTAAACAAAGAGACAGCTACCGGGTGTCATTGAAATACGAATATATACTCTTTTTCGTCCCTTATGCTATTTGCGGAAAAGGATGGGAGGGGTCGATACGGAATCGTGAAAATTATGGGAATTTGATTTTCAAAAACAGTTTATCGCGGACGTTTTCATAATGGCGATAAGGGATCGACGGTGAGGGTTTTCAATGGCAGAAGGTGCGGATAGAAAAATATTTTTTTTCTTCATCACACAGGATTTACATTGTGGTGGAGAATTTGGAATTTTCACATGAAAAAAGTGCCATGTGATGTTTTTTTGGACGATTCGCCATAATAATTATTAACGCCATGAGAATATGGCGAAATTCGAATTCTCATTTATTCCTTTACGGAATGAATATGATTATTTTGAAAAAATGAAATTCATCGATTTCTCATTGACAGCTAATTCTTCTTCTTCTCATCGATTCTCATCCTCCGCCAATGTCACAAATGTATTTTCAGTCCCCTTTGATATTCCATGCATTTCGATCACGTGCATATAGACGCCGTGTCTCTAGCCATATATGCAGTCGCAAATCAAATGAACTTCTTCGTCCTTACCTATTCTAGTGTTACATATAGGTTCGATGACGTCTCGCGAATTCATTCTGGAACCAAAGGCGTTCTTCTGTAATATATTTGCCCGACTTTTACGCTGTTTTATATAATATATTATATACGTATCTGCATGCTGTATATGTACTAAATATATCCTCAAATTGTTTATATATTACATATATGTTACATTTGAACTTGTGAGTACATATGTAGTTACAATGCTTGGCATTGTATTGGCTGTAAGAAAGGATCGGCTGGAGTATCGGGCTTAGAAGCAGCAAGGAAGTATAAAAGGCCAGGAGCGTATAGATCGCTCAGAGTGCCCCGGGCCTATTGGAATCCATGAACTTCAAGGAAATTTCATAGACCGTATCTGTCGGTTGCCATGACAATGAATGGAATATATAATGCTTTTGATTCGTTAAATTTTTAAAACGACATTCTTGAATTATAAATTCATCCTTACGTCACTGCTCGTCGTTTATTATTTTCGCGAAACTCGTATTCTCTGGAGCATCAATCGTTAATGCCAAAGGCTGCCACTCTGGCGCTGCACTCGCCTTTCGATACTCGTAGATTCGCTACGTGTAAAATTCTTGGTGAAAGTAATGAGAATTTTTCTTTCTCTCTCGATATCTGCAGCACAATTTTTATCACTGGTTGATTACGCAAATCAGTCCACGATATGCACTAGGGAAATTGAGGAGTGAAGTATTTACGTGGAAAAAAATTTTTTTTCATTCACTTCGAATCGATACTCATTATAATATAACGCCAAGTATCCCAAAGGATCGCCAATCTATTTTGGTCGAAAAAAACAAAGATGAGGGAAAAAAAAATTTTCTCAAATCCCAGACACCCATCCGTCTTCCTCGGCACTCGGGATCTTTGCGTCTTGACCTATATTTCCTTCTCGGCGAATCCAAACATTTCGTCTTTCAGCCCCACGAGGGAATTTATTCCATTTTTGGATCCTCTACATCTCTTTCGCTCCAGCCCCTAAAATTGGTCTACAAGGTCAAAGTAGCTCCGGATGAAGTTCAAAAGTCAGATCTCTAACATACATCAACGGGTCAATAACAAAAACTTGTTTTTTATACCAGAAAAAGATTTTCAAAAAAATTCAACTTTGCCCTCTGGCCAACACCCTAACAAGCTACTTATTCTCATCAGGAAATATCTCCGGACAGATGAAACTTTTCCTGACCAGAAATACAAGAGATTCCCCTAGTACCTCAGATTCCTGGCGGATACACTCTCTAGATTGGGCCAAGGCTCCTTTATGAGGGTATGTATATATATACACTGGTATATATAGATAGACAAAGATAAGGGACGAATCAGACATTTATAGATATAGTCGCATTATACCCAGTAAATTCTATACCGGTCTCAAATATATGTATATCTACTAAACAGAAGTCCAAGTGTGGTTTCGGGTTGACGTAGAGATCTAATGGGTAGGGGGGGGGGGGGGTTGGTCTATTCCGAGGTAACGATCGGCTCGCGTGTTTCCGTACGTCCTTTTGAATTATCTTCGAGCGAGAATCGGCTCGTCCATGGAGATAAGGTTACTACGTAACAAAAGTTAGCCAGGTCGACCTCAGCTGACCTCCCTTTGCGGACCTAACGAAATTCGGGACAGCAAGATGTACCATTCGATTGCATCCTTTGACCCAAGATACGTAACTTCCAGCGTTACCTCCGGAACCGGTATGCGTATCTGACATGAGTTATCGAGCACGTTAGTCAGGCGTTTGGGGTTGGTTGGTCTGCAGGGTGAGTCCCGAGCATCCCCTACGATTAAGGGTGGCCTTTAATTACACGTTAGGCTCGTTTTATCAGCGAGCCGTACTCGCGAAGCCTTAAGCAGAAAACCCTTTAGGTGCCACCCTTGGGTCATGCGAGCAAGGGAGGTTCGCGTAAGGGACGGCAGGGGGTGAAAATAAAATCTATCAGTCAAGTGAACTTCGACCCCTTCCCTGGTGAATCGCTCAGAGGACGTCATACCGAAGAGAATTCAAGCTTAAAAGTTCGCTTAGGGTTTCTCGATACTTCAACCCTGTTGCAATTCAAAGTCGGACTAAAACCTCCCTTCGAATCGAGGTGGCTGGAAAGTAAAGAAGAAAGTTAGAGATTTGTTCTTGGAATTTTTTAAAGTTTATAGAAAAGAAAAATTTTTTAATCTTCAGATTCTTTTCAATAACCTTTTTTTCCAACCCTTGTACATTTTGTTAAAAAAAAAGTTTTTGAATTTACATATCACGCGCCATGGTTGGACGCGTCCTTAAAGCTGGTGTCTGTTTAATATTAAATGTAAATACGATTGTTTTTCAGAAAAGTGAAAGAAACGAAAAAAAATATGGCGGATCAGCAGCCCAGTTACAAACTGATCTATTTCAACGCTCGCGGCCGTGCCGAACATATTCGGTACATATTTGCGTTCGCCGGTATCGATTACGTCGACGAGAGGGTACCGAAGGAACGCTGGCCGGAACTGAAGAAATGTGAGTTTGAGACCGGAAATTCCTACGGCCACGTGGCAATGCGCCTGGACACGTAGGAGCTTCGGAATATATAGTTCTTGGTAACACGCGAAGTATTCGCAAAGCTAACCTTACTTTTGAATATACATGTATATGTATACACGGGGTTATTATTAGCCTTACTATTCTTATCTATGACTAGCTAAAGCTTTATCTTTCCTTTGGTCAATCTTAGTTCCACGCTGATCGTTTACTTTCGAATTTCAGGTATGCCCTACGGGATGCTTCCGGTTTTGGAAATCGATGGCAAAGCCATTGCTCAGAGCAACGCAGTTGCCAGGTATCTGGCGCGGCAGCATGGCCTCGCAGGCCTCGACGAATGGGAATCCATGCAGTGCGATGTGCTTGTCGACACTCTGGGCGACCTCAAGCAAGGTAACGACGATCGGCAATGCGAATCGGTATTTTTCGAATTAATCGGCAACGCGTCCTCGCACTTTCTTTGGGGCGCGAAGAATTACTTCGTCATTGGATATTACGGAAATCGTTTTCCGGCCTCTTGACGATCAGTTCAATTTACATTTACCGGCAACGACGCCGCGATTCGCATCGATCCTTCCACCGCGCCGGAAGTATCCGAGTGGATGACGTGACGCGAATAGGAGACTCCGGATATTACCTGGAACGTACGATTTTGAGGTTTCACGTGTTTTTTTTTTTTTTTTGAAAAATGTGGTGGGTGGGTTGTAGTCGGAGGAATGTTTATTTTGGCATACAAGAGGAATCTGTATTTTTGAATTTTACTATTTTGGATTTATTTAAATCTGTAATACTTGTTGGATGCTGAAGCTGGATGATGGACCTTCGATCTGGAATGTACGATTTTGAGTTTTCACGTTTTTTTTTTTTTTAAATGGTGGGTGGTTGTTAGTCGGAGGAATATTTATTTTGGAATACAAGAGAAATCTGTATTTTTGAATTTTACTGTTTTGGACTTTTTTTTAATCTGTAATACTTGTTGGATGCTGGAGCTGGATGATGGATCTTCTTGTGGATATTGCAGGATAATCCTTATCCCGTGGGATCTTTTGTTGAATTTTCAATAGGAACTATAGTGTATTGTCTTGGAACGTGGATTAATATAATCTTGTCGCGTACCCTGGGTTCTCTGGTTGACGTTCGTTGATGAAGGTCCAGCCTCCTGGAATATCCGAGAGATCAATACGCATTCCCCTGTTGTTTGCGGGAGTCTTGGCGTTTTTGTGAAAATTTAAAGAAAAGTAAAATATATATAATTATTTATTTCATTCTTGTTGTTTGATTTTCTGTACCTCAGGGATATCGCAGTATCGCACCGAGGAGGATCCGTTCAAGAAGGAAGAAAAGAAAGGGAAACTTTTGAAGGAGACGATACCATTTTATTTGAATAAATTCGAGCAGACCATTGCTGAAAATGGCGGATACTCCGTTGGCAGTACTGTAAGCTATATTTTGATGGTGTTTTGTTTCGGGAGGATTTTTCAGATTGTATATGGATCTTTGGAAAATTGATTTTTTTTTGCAGACAACGTGGACGGATTTTCTGTTCGCCGTGGCGTTGGAGAATTTCGAGCAAATCTTTGGATCCGCTGCTCTCGAGAATTACCCTGCTCTCAGGGGGTTGAAGCAAAGGGTTCATGAAATACCGGCTATAGTCGAATGGCTGGGTAAACGACCCCAGACGGAATTCTAAAAATACATTGTTTTGAAAGGATGTCACTTTAGGTTACCTCTTGCGAGTGTTACTTTTCGGATCGATATAGCATATCGATTTGTGATTGGCGATCGATCGATTGGAATGACCTTTGACTCGAACGATAAAATACAAACGATTCCTTTGGGATCCTTTAATATTATTTTGATCGATAACCGCAGGACGGTACGAGGGATGATTTTGATTTTACGTTAATAAATTTTAATCGGCGTGAACAAAAGTTAGGTTAGTAAATGTAAAAGATCGATCGACTAAAATGTGGGCAGGAAAATATCGATCCGATTTTGAAACTAAGAATAATATAAATCGGCGGTAGAATTATTTCGCTGTTAAGTTCGATCTGTAATAAATATCGATAGCACAATTTATTTTTATCGATGTTACATATCGGGAGCGAGAAGTAGATGATCCTCGGAAATATATACAGAGTAGGATGTCCAGTGGATCTTGCGCAGATTTTTTGCTCTGAGGGATAAAATGAATTTTGGAAAGTATTTCGAAACGCGCGCGCCCATTGGACGATTAACGTGATTCTTTCAAACTTCTTTCCACGATACTTTGACAGTCGGAATATTTTTATAAGAAATTTACTCGCATTTATGCGCATGCTCTCTGTTTCTCGCTCTCTCGCGTCTCACAGTCGTAGAAATCTTCGTGTTCGGTGATCTTTTTTTTTTCCTTTGACGTGTCTCAGAAGTTTCGAATATTTTTTAAATTCCTTCCTAGATAAGCAGGAAATTTTATTTTTTGTCTCAGCTCTAAAGGAGCCTGCGATCGGAGAATACAGGTAGCGATAACGGCCAGATATCGTGAAATGGCCGAAAGTGAAACGTATCTGTTAGATGTATAGGTGTAATAAGTGTTATCCTATATATAAAATATATATATATGTATATATGTGCGTGTGACTTAAATTAGAATTGTTCGGCGAACCAGCTTCGTAAAATTCACTTCCACCATTGTTCATCGATCATGCGTATTATTAGTTTCATGATTTTGAAGGTGCTTTTGTGCGAGCCCGCGATTCCTTTATGTTCAAAAGGTTTCGTTTCTCGCTTGTGTTCAAAAATACAAAAAAGAATGGAAGTGGGAAGAAATAAAAACAATATTAGTATCGATTTGGAGATAATATTTTTATTCATGCCTCCTAATGATTAAATAATTGCAATCAAGATGTTACGAGGATTGGCTTGACTCTGATATGAAAACAAGGAAATAATGATTACACTTTCTTGTGTCAAGCTCGGTGTAACATTCTGTTTTACCACGATAAAGGAAAGAATAAGATTTTTATCTACCGTCGGTAAAGTCATTTTCTTCGTTACAACAGCCGGCAACTTACCTACCAAAATTTGCTGTGCCATGAAGACAGCGCAAATTGAATAAAAGGGTAGCACGCGCACGCTAGACTGTTTTTTGGGTCTTTGGACATTGTGTTTCAGGTATTTTGAAAAATTTATTAAGCAAGATTGTTGCCACGTACGAATTATTTATTTCAAAAGGACAATTCAGCAACAAACATTTTACAACGATATTCGAAATGTGTAAAAAATGGAATATACAGGGTGTCCTTAATGAAGGTAACGTGTTTATGGATTTATATGTATTGAGGAATTTTTACATATGTAAATTTACTGATTAAAAAATAGAGTATTTACGTGACCTTTAGAAATTTCACTGAGGTCACACGTGATGTAAATAAAAAAAATTTCACGATCAACCCAAGACTCATGAAATATGCTGTTACTGTTTACATCGTATAATGATACATCACTGTCCCGTAAAGATGAAAGTAAAGGAAAGTCTTTTGGAAAAAAATAAGGAGCGCGAAGCGAGCAAAAATTCCTCGTACCTAAATATATTTCTCGTGACAAGCACATGACCAGAATGATCATAGTGAAATCCAAGAAAAAAGGATTTTACTCCTTTGAAATTGACGTCATGGTCATCCGATGGCGTACTTATCGTACAGCAAGCCTCCAGCGGACAAAGGCAGAAGCACATTCCTTGTCATTGAATTATTTTACAAAATAATTTCCTTCTCCGTCATCGATCCAAATCCACAATTATCATGGCTAACCGTCTCGTAAGGAGCAATTCAATTTTTCAGCGACGATCGTCTCAGTACCGACACATTTTTCCTGCGTGCCACAGGCCGTCAGGTGATCAGATCAAAATTCAGCTCCCCCATGTACCGGGCCAATTCCAATCCACTGAACTCCATCTCATCCAGATCCTGTAGACTTGAGTTACTTATAGTATTAGCACTATCGATACTTGGGTGACTTTGTAATATCGGCGGTGCACTAGCCACTTCCGGTCTTACTATGGATTTCGTTGATTTTTGATGATTGCTCGTAAAAAGATTTTTGGTACCCAGCCTCAGTCTTTCCGCCAATATTCCTAAAAGCATAAGACGAATGCTGTGAATTTATTCGATAAACAACGGCAAGAAGGAAAGTAGTAAAAAATTCGACACTTTTTAAAAGCCATTTCACAGCTGCCCATTTCTATTTTATAAAATTTTGTCCTCTCTACTTTACGCCTGTCCTCTTTCCAGCATCTTAATCCTATAAGAAAGCACTGTCTACCATTCCTGCTGTGTCATCCGTTAAAAAAGAAAGCGGATACCGAGAAATAAATAATAAATAAAAATATTTTACCCAAAGTAACAGTTTTCTGTTGTCTCGGCAGCTTCAGGCGGCAGTCGTTCGCACAATTTGCCGCTAGGTGGCTACTCGTATTGTTGTTTCCTTCGCTGATGCTCTTACTCACCGGCGTAAGTGTAGTTACACAACTTGAATACGAAGAACCCCGAGACCTGCCTTTATTAATCTCGCGAAGACTCATTTCCTTGCCATCCGTCATTTCGTTTGTCTTACCAGGTTGGTACTCGTGTTCAGGTTGCAGGAGCTCCGTCTTTTTCGTCGTTGCGTCGCAGCAGGTCACAACCTCGTTACAGTTTTGCACTTTATTTGCCGCAGCTAATCGTTGCGTCTCGTCGCTGATCGAAATCGACGCCGAGGCTCGATTATTTCTAGGATGATTTGTATGTTTCGGATAATGAGAAAGTGCACTGTAGGTTGGTCGACGTGGACTGCTTTTCTGAGGAGATCTTCTCCGCCGACAATTCTGTGACAGCATCGACTGCAAAGTAAGATTATTTTTTTTTAAGATACACCCTAAATTAAACGCTAAAATGTTTTCCCTGTCGAATAATTCTTTAGCCATACCTTGAAAGCTTCTCGAAATTTATTTGACATTATATTGTACAGCAGTGGATTGACCGTGGTTGACAAGTAGTAAAGAATCCCAGAAACATACGTGACTATCGTATAAACGATTACCAGTGCACGATGAGGCTTCCTTGAGTTACCCTGAGCATAAACAGCAAGTAATCTCTGCGCGTGAAAAGGTGCCCAGCATATGAAGAATGCAACGACGACAGCCACTGAAAAAGAAAATAATAATTAATCATAATCGGAAATAACGTCTCCCATCTGCAGTCAGCGGTTGTTTTCCACTTGTATGACAATCAATATATGCTGGATTAATTAATTAATGAAAAAAAAACATGTATGAAACCTGCAGGTATCATCAGAAAAATTTATTATCGATTTGGTTAGCAATTCTATCTAACCGATTGACTGGGCAATCTAACCTAAGATGCATAACAGGACGTAAATTCAGGGTAATGAGAAGACACAGAGTCGTTGCCTTTTTTCATGGTCACACAAATTGCCAACCATTTGCTTTCATTTGCTGGTCCTCGTGCGCAATTGTTCCGTCCTAAGAGAATGAATCTTTATTACGTGACCGTGTCAACCAGATTCCATCTGACTACCTGATACTTCCTGTAGGCATATAAAAAATCTATTCAATCTTCTCAGAATGTAGCAGGGATATAGAGAAACATCACGTAATAATAGGGTCTTCAATTTGATCCAAGGTCCTCTCCTAGGCTCTGCGTTCAGTCTATAGGTTATCTAAGAGTTATAACTTTACCAGTCAATTAAGGAACTGGCCTATAATCGCAAACACGATGTATTCGAAACAAATGGCGTTGCGGAGGCGGCTCGTGGCGCCACGACTGGTTTCATCATCTGTTCGTCATTCTTCCCGACTCGTATTTTTCATTGGTTTTTGGCACGAGCAGCTTCAGTCTTTAATCGACGTAATCAGAGGCACATGAATGAAACGATGAAAACACATGAAAGCTGATAAGAAAAAAAAAAAATAAAAAAGATACATAATTCTCGTTCTGTGCCTTCAGACTTTTGGAACAGTTGGGGAATAAAATCATTTGACAGTGTGGCTGCTGAACATAGTCCCTTGATAATGATAATAATACCACTCGTGCAATGTGGAGGAGAAAATCGTACGGCCAAGATTCTACAAGAACGTCGGGGCAGGAGCGGGGGGGGGGGGGGGACAGGAAATCCTAAAGGAGGATACTTAGTGGCGTAGGGCGGGAGATACATTTGATCGTAGGAAATCTAAAATCTCGTGGTTGACGAAATCAGCTGGAGTCGAGCCAGGACTAACGGTGCTAGAAAAGTTGGTCTTCGATCTTTTGCTCTCTTTGTATCCGCGTTCTTCTTGCTTTACTTTTATTTGATACGCCATTCAGCTATCTAGGTTAACTATTACGGCGGTCCAAGAATCAAGCCGCCTACTTACTGCAGGGTGGATGAATCTCGTGGGCGCTGGAAGCCCCGATGGGTTCTGGGATAAAAAAGGCGTGAAGAAATTTTGAATTTTCGTCACGATATTTTTCTCGTCCAAATTTAAAATGAATAACTATTATTTTATTCTATTTTTATAAAATTCTCGGTATATAAGCTTCTTGTGTATTTACATTTTTCAAAAACGTATTTGATGTGTGCAATTTAAAGAAAAACTTTCCACGTGCATCGCGACGGGGGCGTAAAGTTATGATGACAAAGAAATGCAAATAAAAAAAACTGCTACAAACTTCTCTCGGAAATGCGTCTCGCATTATTTTGTAGGGGTGCATTCTTTTTCGAAATTGATAAATATTTGTTATAATAATTTTTGCAATTTTTCTCACGGATATTAATACCTATCAAAATTTATTAAACGATCGAGGCTGAAATTAATTTTTATAGAGATAACAAGTACGCGAATTATTATCTTTATCCGATTAACCTAATCTCAGCGTCTTGTTATCAGAAAAATTTACGCCCGTCCTTATAACGTTACAGATATGAAGAATCAGGATCTTCCAAGTGATCCGGACTGCTTAAACAAAGAATTTTCAAGCTTCTGCGTAGCTAAGACCCTGTTTACATCGGACGACAGTCCTCTTCAAACATTCAGCCAAAGTAGTAAAGGAATAAAGGCTAGTTCATTGTGAGCTTATAAAAAAGAAGCAGTCCGCATCGACGTCTATTTTCAAGGGCACCCTGTGTAATGTCATTACGCAATATCGGAGGTTTTTGGCACAAAGAATAAGGGAGACAAAAAAGAGGTGCAGAAATCAGAAAGGTAATAGAAAATCTAAGTAACAACTGCGATTTCGTCTCGTTTCACAAGACGGCCCTGATATACATAATATTAAGGGTTAAAGTGGCCCGAGCAAAGGACACCAAAATTCGAATTCACGAGACGTAAAAAATAAATTCTATACTGTCAAAGTATTCTAAAAAGTCCTTTTCCAATTTCCAGCCAAACTAACCTGTTATCGTTTGTCGATAACAAATGTCAAAGAAAATGTATAATAATTTGAAATATTTTTCTGTTCCCCTCATTTCCTCGACCTCACGATTGCTGCCTACTGCCTGTTATTGGAGCCTCCATAAATGTTGCCCTAGGAAAAGGCGACTTGAAATTTATGAATTTCACCCGCCACGGACAAAGAACGAGAATTCTCGCTTGTGGCTATTCGACCCTTGTGACTTTCGGGAACAAAAAGTGGCCACTTGTAATATTTCTAGAAAATTTACATAGCCGTGACTTTAGACGATGGTAGATACACCGAGGATAATTGGCAGAATGAACGGAGAAACGGGGAGGAAAGGAGGGTAGCGGACCAGTAGATTAGGAATTAAGATAGGACCACTCCCGGGCGGCTTATAAATTTGACCAAATTTTCATGAGTTTTCCAGCCAATTTACAGCTCGCCTACTGCATCGTCGGCCGTCACCTTTTCTCTCGTCCTTAAAAAAAATGCGCGAAAGATTTTTTTTTTGTTACCATCAGAGCAACAGCTACGGTGCTAAATCGCGGAAAATACTTTGAACCGTCTTTCAGTTTATATTTAACCACTTAATGAATAATCAAATGAACGCCTGGGTTCACAGGGACTACTTATTTTTTTCCTACCCTTTTGACAGAATTAATTAGTTTTTAAAAATTATATCTCTTTTTTACTGTATCTGTTAGGTGTTATCTTATTCTTATAAGTATATAGCTGTAGCAGGTCGTCTGTTAGTTGTTTGCCGTATAACAAGGCACACGACTCTTTCTAACGAATGAGACAGATAATTCACGTTTTTTTCTGGTTTGTCGCTTAGGAAGAAGGAAGGACGAGACCGGAAGCCACTAAGTCAATAATTAAGCAGCTAAATAATGGCTGTGCACATTGGAAATTAATTGAAACGTCCTATAGGAAAGTTTTCTTGAAAGTTTAAGGAAACTCTTTTTCTTGAAACTTTAAGGAAGTTGGCCGCAAATGGGTGATTCCATTAATCAGAACAATGTGGTATCGTTAAAAAAAAAATTAAAGTTAAATTGGTGCGTTTCGTGTGAATAACCCTTTATATAAAGCGTTATATATATATGTATACATATACACACAAGTAGATTGGTATATTATATAAATTCATAGGAAATGATTTTTTATCGTGTTTCTTAACTTTTTGAAAGAGACTTGAAAATGGAAAGTGGCAAAGTCGTATTCTGAAAGTTCGAAAATGGATGCCAATAAGTTGGAAACTTTTTTTTTCATCCCCAACAGATTATTTTCGGTATGGTTTTTTTTATTAGCAATTTTTCCGTGGTGTTATCTATTACTTTTTTCATATAAGTCAATGCATAAATTTTGATGGTGTATTTTGAAAATGTATGTAGCTGCAGACACTTTGAAATTATCTTACGAATTTGTCGATATGGCTGCTGGATGAATAAACACTTATCTTGTTGGCAAGTGGAGAATTGGTAAATTTCAAGGGAAACACATACTTTTACTTGCTCCTTATATACTTTTCTCCTTGGTAACTATTTGATTTATTAACGCTTTGACTTTTCACACAGAACGGTAGCCGTAAGTTGAAAAAGTTGGAATCTTCGAAGAAACTATAAATTTCGATAAGTCCATTAATAAGGATATTCGCCTGGGAACCTTGAGGAGTCACGAAGAAATTCCTTGAACGTCTACAGAGTCAAAAGAAGTGGAGAGAAGGAAGAAAAAAGAAAGTTTTCCCGAAATATTCGATTCGTTGTGAAAATGTTGTTTTCGTCGAGAAATATTGTAAGAGACCAAAAATTGTTAGGAGCATATCTGGAAAATACTGAGAAAAATTTTCTCTCTACGAAATAATTACACGACATTCCGTAAAGCTATTGAGGGCTTTGGCCACCGGTCTCGTATTTCTTTAGAAATTTAATGGCGGACGTGGCCGGAGGAAATACGAAGAGGGAATGGAATGCATGACGGGGGTCGCGCTTACCCAAAGTTCCCGAGGCTGTATAAACTCGAAGAATTTACAAAGGGATTAATTCTCATAAGTGAACTTCCACTATTTCATTGAAACTTTGATCCGTCTTTGCTCAACTTCGAAGCTGCCATTTTATAAGTTTCCGTCGGTACTCCAAATTCAATAATTATTTACTTGCGTTTCACATGTCGCGTTGTGTTTTTACTGTGACAAACTTCATGTACGTTTCGATACTTGTGCAAAGCAAAATAGCTACTACAATTTTTTTTTTCAAAATTTATGAAACACGAAAAATTTTGAGTGAATAAAAATACGACGTAGTCTAAAAATATTTTTTCATTACGAAATAAAATATTTCATGTATAAAAAAAAAAGGATCGCGTTCGTCGGGTGAAAAATTTTTTAAAATACAGATGAAAAGTAACAATTGAATTTGGGATACTATTAATGATTTCCGGTCTGTTCAATCGCGATCTATCATCGAATGTAACACTGACGTCATTCTATCTGTTTACCCTGAACGTAATAAGAGACTCATAAATCTCATGTTATTCATTATTGTATTTACGCATGTGTTATCGGACTGTGCGATATTTTAAATCCAATCCAAATGCGATAACAACCCCCGTACGATAGCGTAGATGTATAAATAGTGTAGAGAAAAAATCAAGCAGCATCCCACGAAGATCATATTTATTGCTTTATGGTTTAAAGAGTTTAATAAAAACATTCGCGAGACAACAAGGCTCAAAATTGTTATCTGGATTTCTACCACATGGCTCATCATTGCCAGATGTCAATGACGTATGGATAATAATGCAACAGGCAAATGAAGTACTGATTGCATGATAGAAAATCATATAATAATCGTAATTCGAATAAAATACAAAACTGTTGGCTCGTACGGAATATTGAATCTTGTTATGTTTATTATTGAGAAATCGGGAAGCAATTTCGCCTTAGCCATTGAACCAAAAGAAATGTGATGCTTTAATTTCAAATAAAAAATTCTCAAATCAGTTTCATGAAATATCCTCGAAATTCGTGCGTGGATTCCTGCGAAAATTTTGTCTTCCGTTTCCGCAATAAAAAACAGTAGTAGCCTGATTTTGGAAATTGCCATTAAGTGGGTTTTTTGATAAATTTTATATTTTACTGTGATAGGGATTAAACGTATAGAAATAAGCTCGATAATAGCGGGTAAGATTTATCGCGTGGAAATCGGTGATAAGGATATATCACCTGGTCCTAAATTATATCTATAGTCACTATTTATAAGATTATAGCAATATAATGCACCCCTAAATCGTTCTCCATTATCTCATGCGATTTATGTTATGGTATTACTGTGTTATATTCCTACAGATAATATCCTGCTGCAGACGTACCTAAGAACGTAGAAGCTGCAGTATATTCAGGATTTCTGTATATTTTTAGATCCAATGAAAATATATGGGTGACTCCTAAATCACATGTCAGCTTGATGCCTGCATTTTAATACGTCGATATCGGAAATTCTATCTTGACTCACATTTGCGCAGTGCAGCTTGAGTGCATTAAAAGATACTTGCCAATGTATCCAGGTCTGGATGAATAAATTCAGATTGAAGATTTTGAGAATTTAAACTGCCTGATGGTTTTAGGTGACATTATCGAGGTATCGTAATTTGAATAATTATCAAAAATCGAATGTCTGCCGCGTGATAGGACTCAAGGGTGATTTCCAACAGAAAATATCTGGACGACCCGTTAGCGATTACGGACCGGTTCTACGTGGCTGAGTGAAACAAGGTCCCCACGATAAATCTAAAATTGGTGGGATTCAAAACTGCTAATTAGATATTCAGGAATCCGAAATGATGAAACTCGACGCTGGACCATTTGCATACATAGACAAGTTCAGGATCCGGTAGCCACTGAAGAATTTTGATCTCTCACGTTTCATATTAATAATTGCAATACTGCCAGGACTTATCAAGGTACACTATGACAAGTTTCGTATTATTAGGTCACCAAGTATTAAATTATTAAGCCTTACTTCAAGTACTTTCAGTTGGAAATCTGACATTTCATACTTAATGACCTTATTTACCAATTAAAAAACATTCAACGAGATTCGAGGGTTCCTATTGTAAACTTAACGTCAAAGTATAAATTTAATTAGGAATTTTGTAAATAAAATTCAAGTCATACTGAATCCCTAATTATTTGATATATTTTTAGATTCCAGGAAAACCCACTTACCAAGCATTCGGATAACGTTTCGCTGAGCTGCACCTTTTCCTCTGGAGCTGTCACCGTGATTTAGACTGTTGGATATGGAGGTTCGCTTGACAGCCGTGAGCAGCCTTGAGCTCCTCAGCTTTATGGCAATCAGAACGTAGAGAACCGTGATGATGGTCATAGGCACCACGAAGAAGAGCATCGTCGATATTTCAAAGGCATGTTGGATCAGTACCCACTTGACAGTGCACCTGGCACTGTCTTCGATGACAGTGCCATTGTCATTACTGTGCACGATGCCAAACTGAATGGCTTGTGGAATAGCCAAGCCAAGTGCGAGTAGCCATATTGCTATGACAAACTTGACAGCCCTGGAGAGCTTAGACATTGTATGGGAGATGAAGGGATGGCAAATGGCGACATACCTGAGGGATCAATTAAGATTTTTTATACAATTTTTAATTGCTCAAATTGTAGTAATTGATAAAACATTTTTTATCTAGAACATATGACTATCTAATGGAACAAACCTCTCTACTGTGAATGCCGTGATGGTGAGGACTGTGGCGTTCGCTGAAGTCTCAGCAGCAAAACTTTGTATTATGCAAAAGACCTCGCCGAAGACGTATGGAAATTGGGACCAGATGCAATACATTTCCGGTGGGAGACCGGAAATTAATAAAAGAAGATCGGATATTGCTAAGCTGAAGAGATAATAATTGGTAGCAGTGTGCATGGACTTGTTACGTGCTATTACCACGCACGTGGAGATATTCCCGATGACACCAGTAAAGAAAATGGCAATGTATATTATTGTTATTGGCAGAACAATGTACAGAGGGTCTCTGCGCGTGGAGTCGTCGCTATTCAAAAATTCCTCAGTCGAATTTGAATATTTAAAGTCTGTTAAGACGTTCGAACCCTCCTTCGAGGCCAGGGAGAAATTTCTTGCCAATGATTGGTAGTCCTTGATATCGTTGGTGGTGTCTAGTGCGAAGCTATCGTTTATAATTCTTCCAATCATATTGAAAGTCTTGGACACTCCTTGAGTAATTAATTTTATTGTTCTTGCGAGAGGCTATTGAATCTTCATGAATAATCGATGAGGATTAGGTGGCGATTCTGTTTTAGGAATTTCTCAATTCTCTTATCAATCGCGAATCTCCTTGATGAAGTCTGTTCAGGGGTAACATTTTTTGTAAAATTTTTTATTCTTTTTTTGCTTCCTTGTCTCTTCTTTTTGGTACCACTCGTTTCCAAATTTTTAATCAGAGTTTCATGTCGTCACTCGTGCCGACGGAATTGTCAGCTTGTACCGAAGAGCCTGAAATTTTTTTTTCAATTTTCTACTCGTAATCTCATTTAATGTAGGGCAGCACTTTGCTTTGATTTGAATCAAGAGAATTGCTGGGACTTCAATTGAAGTACTTAAAATCTTTATTAGAACTGCACTGTCAGTCAGTTGTGGCCTTGTGTCACTGTGTGTAAGTTATATTTACTTATCTATAGTCACCATTAAGTCACTTCATGGGAAAAGTATCAGTCTTGTTCCCTATCGAATTAATTATTTATGGCGTTTGAGAACGAAGCTTGCGTACCGAAGTTTTACAAAATTCCATCAGGCGCGGACTTAAGAGATTCGGGTTTGTAATTGAAGAATTATTATTTTTTTTAATGCCTTCCACGTGTAAATTATTATCATTGTTTTATCATCGCACTTGATCCACTATGGAATAATTTGCTAATTATTTAACACTGTCGTCACTGCGCCGTCAACATTTATATTTTATCCGTTTTTAAACGATTGATAAATCGCGAATTATATTTTCACGTCACTGGCGTCGTTTACGAAAATTATTAAATTACAATATTCATTGATTATAACAGAAACTTCTACTGAGCGATCCTGTGAAAAATGCGCGGAAGACGTTCCCGTCGTGCCAATTCGAAACCAAATGCGAGCGTCCGGAGCGCCAAGTTCGAAGGAACTGCTTGCACGTTAAATTAAGTGTCGTTCACACCGAGACACGGTCGAGGTGGGCTTTAATATCGTGTTAGTCAAGGTTCCTCTGTTTACTAGATCCTCCATTCCCTTGCGGCCCAATAGATGGATCTTCCCATGATCTCGGATGGCACAAACTCCCGTCAGACTACAACGAAATTACACTTGTTATCATTGGAGTGAAGGAGGTCAAAGGTCAGGAAAAGAATTTAAGAAATTTAAAGAAAAAAATCAAGCCTACGCTAACAATTTTGAAAATTTTTTTCGCGTACGCATTTTTCTCATACTTGTTTATTGTATGCGAAAAATATTTTTACTTTAAGCTAGATCACCTTTCGGTATCATTATCACAACGCGCACAATTAATATTGCTTGATATTCATAATTAACCTTAGTTCGGGTTCAAAGTTCGTCGTTAATTATTCAAACGGGTTAACCTGTAACGATAAATTTAGACATTCTGGATACTCACGAAGATTTTACAATAAACTAAATCCTAAAACTGCGTAGATGCACAAGACACACGATACTCGTTTAAATCAAGCGGACGTTCATGCGTTTTATGATACAACAGAGACATGGTGAGGAACCTAGAGTGACTTTATATTTTCACAAGGCATCAGCTCTATTAAAAACTCGTGTTTGTGATTATTGGCCGAGCAGAACTGAGTTGGCGTAAACTGCTGACAACTGTCAACAAACCTGTTTAGGCGTCTTGACAATTTACATTGGAATAATTTCACCGGCTGTTACTAATGCTGCCTCCTAGTGGGTAATATTGTCAATCGCTATCTGCGTATTTGTTTTTATCCTAGACTTTAATGATCTAACAAAATAGACATTTTGCAGGCAGTGACGATACGTACGTAAATTATGAGTAAAGAATATTAAGCGTATATAAAAATATAAGAAATAATTATACAAATTGTAATAAAATATAATAACAAAATTTTTTGCTTTTCAAAAATTTGGACGATCAGACTATTTCATCAGTTTTTTGTACATCGTATCATTTCTCCGTTAGCTTCTTACGAGATGCGCTGCTACAATTCAGTCTGATAATTAGTGACGAAAGATTAATTGATCCAAGGGCAGTAATTCACTTTCAGGGAATTGAGTCCAATTTTGAATGTCACTGGTTTATTGATATCTGTATTAATCAATGAAATGATACAATAATTCTTTCATACGACGATATGAAGTATGATAAAAATATGTAAAAAAAAATTTTTTTTCACTCTTCGACAATGTCGTGTATTTTAAACTGGAATCTCTCACCTGTTGCGCCCCTGTAAATCCTCAGGTTAAATCCAAAATATTTCTTGTCATCCACCGGCGTCGTGAATTAAATACAACAAACAATTATTATTTATGATTCTTCGAGTACCAAAAATTCGATCTACCCGGTTGACGAGACGTTCGGGGTTCAAGATAAGTTTGATATGGCGAGCGCATCGCGATTGAACCCTCTGAACTCTCCGTGTGGTTTGGTAAGGAGAGGGTGGGAGTTTTGCGCCAGCGCGAATAAATTCGCTCCCTCTATTCGCGCGTCCCACTCTCACGCTCTCCTTTTCTCTCTTTCGCTACAATTATTGTCTCTGTGGGTTTTGTACAGGATCGCGATCCTCTTATCATTAGACTCATCCTCCCTTCACGTACCTTATCGTTCTTTCAGTTTGAATATGACTGCTTGCTCTGTCTCACAGTAAGACTTAGATACAATTAACCAAATTTCGATTATTAGAATTTTAATTCATTAAAGAGGAGACTAAAGATAAATGTTGACGTAAAAGTACAATGTAAATCCTTCAAAAAAATTTGTTGTGTATTATAGTCAAATTTTGAATTTTGAAAAATTATTCTCTGAGATCTTCTAGATATGTGGTAGATTAATGAAAAATGTCTTTGTTAGATAATTCGATTTTTTCATCATTATCATTCATCAATCTCGATTGATCGATCAACAAAAAATTGATTTTCCTTCACTTTTCACACGGATTCCTATGTGAATTCATTTTCGACCAATATTTTATCTTTACTGTGTTTATTAAGTTTGTGCTATAGCGAAGCAGTTGGTTGTCAAAAATTAATCGAACCCCATTGAACACGATTGATCTCTGTATTGATTATATAGGTAGCCATGTCTACTCTTACGAATATCTATAGGTACTAAGCATAGTACTTTTTCAACTTGATGAAATCGTCCAATCATCGAATTGCCCCATCGGAATTTCCATAACATTACACCTCGATAAAATGGCTTATCGGCCAGGAGGATATCTGGCTGATAAAATCTCTATCAGATTGGCAAAATCCGGTTTAGACATTAATTGAAGCCCAATGAACACGATCGATTTTTATATTGATTGATATATACTCTCTATATGTAGTAAGCATATTGCCTTTTCAATTTTATGAAACCGTCCAATTGTCGAATGGGCATTTTTATCTCGTTAAACCTCAATATCAAGCCCTGTTGGCTACCAGGAATTCCGGAAGAATAAATATGAGTGGAATTTACAAAATCCGCAATAGAAAATACACGTAGTACGCGGTTGCGAAATTTGGTCAATTTATTCAAAAATTCCACTGATTTTCAGAAATTACATGAGAATACATAATTTATATTTTTCATCCATATTCATCTTTTTTTTTACTACCTCGTTATATTTTCATATCAACATACCTATAACAAGCTCATGGTTACTTAGGAAGTACGTTCGTTTCTTTTTGAAATTTAAGAACGGATATCCATAAAAGCTTTTGGCGCGTCTCCAAGGCAGGCTGGCGTGTCCCGATTGTATTTCGTCTCTCAGGAATGACAATGATTTCATCATGCTTTCTTGAATTCTTGCTGAGTTTCTTTAAGTTGACTTTTCGTATAGCCCTGTTTTCCTTCTTATATTATCTTCCGCTCGATTTACGTTTTTTTCTATGAAACAGAGAAATCGACTGGACAATATTGAAAAAGTCATGCACACTCCTTAAGAATATTGAATAGTTGAAGAAATTTGTATAGAAAAATTTTGACTTCTCTTCTGGTCATATTTCAAGAAAGAAAATGCATTTCGTTATTATAATCTTGGAATTTCGTTATTATACCTTATTATTCAAATGAATAAACAAGTTTAATTAACCTTGTTATTGTTACATAAGAAATTTTTATTATTTTATTATAATCACGGATCAAATAAATTGACAGATCCATGAATGTAATAGGATTATCAGAAATAATAATAATGACTGTCCATTTAAAAATGGAATACAAACTTTGTATTGTCAAACGATAATTGGGAGGTTTGTTTTATTAATTTTTGTATTAAATAAAATTACAAAACTATTGTCATGCGTGCCAATAAATGTCCTTGCATGGAAAATTTAACTTTATTTACATTTTAGCCCTTTTCAGAAACCAGACCCTCCCCTATTTATTCTCTCCTGTCCGCCTTTATCTGGTCACATTAAAGGGGCTGTGCCAATATCAGGATAAGGGTAGTTTGACACACCCTGTCGTACCCGAATGACACCCCAACCAGTAGGGTGTCGTAAAATTGGTAAATATGATCTTCAGGAACTTTGGACTAAGGACTTGTATGCTTTTTGTTTATACAGTAAGGAAAATCAATGCCATGGCTTTGTGTGTGTTTTTCGATTGTTTGATATGACGAAAAAATTAAAAAAAAAAAAAAAGGAAAGTAAGAAACTTGTACAAAATTTTTGGTCCACGGGTATATAGTACAAATGCTTGGTGATTATGAACGCGCTTTGCAAAAACGTGTCGTTGCTATGGAAAGCGGGCGTGAATATCATTTTTTTAAATCCTACTTGCCTATATCGATCTTATAAATATATGGGTAGTTCTATAGATCGCGACACATTGATCACATCGAGTCAGATCAGCATGATCGTCGAGGCTGTGACCCAGAGATTATTTCAAATGTAAATGTCTTCTCGTCCCATGGAAATGCCTGTTCCATAATCGACAGTCGATAGTCGATTGTATATTTTGACATTAGAATTGCACAGTCGAAAATGAATGGCCGATAAAACGAAAAGTAACCCAGAATATACTAGAGGAAACGAAGAAAGTTCAGAAACTAACAGCAACTTCCTGAACTTTCTTGCTTCCTAAAATAGAATCATTTGTAAATGTCAAATTCTTATTGGAAAAAAAAAATCATAAAAAAGTTTCGATTAAATTTTTTATTCTTGTCTCCCAACTTTTTTTTTATTACTTTTTTTATCTGTATATCTATACATGTTATTGATTTGTGTGCTCATTACACATGTTACATAGTGCCTGTGTATATACATATATAATATAATGGTCGTATCTGTAATTCTTTTTTCGGCACTTTTTGATCCAATATAATTTAATTATAACAAATCGATCGGTCGAAAGGAAAGGAAAAAATATGTAAAGAAATCACGTAAGATAAAATGACGCAGATAACGCTGATTGATTCTCTGACTATCGCGCGAGCATTTTTGGTGGATAGACGCATAAAACTATCCGCGCGTCGCCTGCTTAATCGACCGAGACTGTCACATAAATTGTAATAACATTTTGAATTCCAGGTTTTGGGAATGCTAACGACGCATCGTAACCCGTTGACACATTCTCGGTTAGGAACGAGCACGTGTTGCCGTTTTAGTGGAAAAATGATGGTTTTGCTTATATAATTCTACTTGCAATTGTCTCTGTTCCCTGCGATATCTCCACTTTTTCCGTCACCTACATTTGAATAAAAAAAATAGTCCTCGAAAATAACCTCACCGTAGGCAATTCGTAAAGCTATACTAGAATTTAGTAGTCGACGTCTGTGACAACCTAAAGTAAAGATACTTGTCGCCTGCTAAAATTTGAGGGCGAAAGTGCTGCCACGGTGGGGAACGTAATTTCCTGTAATTACCGCAGCCATTTACGGTAAGTTACGAGAAGCTTTGCCAGCACGATATTCTTTATGAGGGTAGCTTCATTGGTCAGGATTTCCTTTTTCCTCTGTTCCTAACCTCAATAATAATATCCCACGAAAATATCGCGATAAGCGATATTTTTATATAAGAAGCTCAAAAGTCTTAAAAGCAATTGCAGTAAATAAATGAAAAATCTCATTTGATTAACTTCAAATGGCCGTAACGTAAAGTAAATACAGCAATGGGAATGAGACTCAAATGACAAATGTGTTCTCAAATCATATACATATGTCCCTTATACATATGCATAACTAAGTTTGTTCAATTCACGGAAAACAGACCTTTTTTTTCAATTTGTCCAAATGTCTACTTAGGAGACTGCCCATAAAAAACACAAGCCGTTATTGGATTAACTTCACAATGGCCATAACGTAAAGTAAATACGGCAATGCGAATGAGACTTAAATGACAATTGTGTTCTTAAATATATGTCCCGTATATATATGTATGCATAACTAAGTTTGTTCTATTTATGGAGAACAGACCCTTTTTTCAATTTGTCCAAATATCTACTTAGCAAACTGCCCATAAACAACACAAGTCGTTAACCCTAGCGTGCTAGGGGAATTTTAGTCTAGTAACTTGGAACGGTTGGCAAACTTGATCATCCTGTGTGCGAGTTCTGTCTCGGATATCTTATCACTTTCGGATGATAAGAGGGCATGGCATGGCTCTAGAAATTGAAGCACGTTCTACGATACGCAACGTCTACACATACTTTTTTATCCTTCGAGACAAGACCCCATCTTTTGTGACCTAGATAAATCAATAGATAAGTATAAAATAAAATTTGTCTTTCTCAAAGTTTCCGAAGGGAGATACAATGACGTCGGACAGTATTTTACCATTATATGTAGATTAAATAACAGTGAAACTGGAAAATATCATTACCCAAACGTTCTGTATTCGCCGTCAACGGACATAACCTAGAAACTATGGGCAGGACTGTTGTCAGAATTTGAAAAATTAACTTTTCCATTTTTTTTTCATAAAATTTTTACCTCTGCTTATAAGAGGAAACGTTATGATCATTATTGACCATCAATCCATTTACTTTCCTAGTAACTTCTATATTATTGGCAGTTACCCTCGTTGTATTTCCAGCTACAAAAAAAAGGCTGTTTCGTGAAATTAACGAATAAACGTAATTCTTGCTATTAAACTCTGAACCTAACCTAATCTACAGTTTTGTCGTTATTCTCGATATCCATTAGATGAATTTATTATTTTTTTTTTTCAAAGAACAGCTTCCGCCTTAAATACGAATTCGAAATTTATACAGGTTTTTAATCGCAGGTTAAATTTTAGCTCCGATATTTTCATATCTCTTGTAGAACAATTATCATTGATTTTTTAACATGATCGAATCTTGGGTATTTTTTTTACTCCAATAAAGTTAAAAATTGAGTGACCATCGTACAAAAACATAACGATTACATTATTTTGAATTAATTAAAAAATTCAAATTTAAGAATAACTGTATAATATAAAAAGTTGAATACAAAATTTTTAATATTTTCAGCACTGTACTACAGTTTATTAATGACTATTGCAAATGACAAGAATTTGACAGCTGACGTTAATAACTCTTTATTCCCATCACAATGAATTTTTCAATATGAAAACTTTATTGTTTTCAAATAATAAACATATATATATACACACACACCCACATTTGTATTTGTATTTGAATTTGTACATTATATATATGTATATATACATTTTTTATTGCCCCTCATACCCTTATCCTACTTGTGAATCGTTTCACCCTCTATAAAAATATATATATATATAAGAACGAATAAGAGATTCGCACGTTACCCATGTGATACCAAAGTACATACATATATGTCCAAAGGACAAAATCAGGTTTAACCAAGTCATAAAAATATACAAACCCACCCCGTTGCTATCGGTATTTCCGTAGATGGGGATACGTGACAACGAATCGTACTGATCCGGAATCTTCTTTTTCTCTACGAATCGGATTTAAGGGTTGCCCGATACAAAGGAATGATTCACCCCAGCAACGAAAGAAGAAGCAGGGACGCCCTCGTATATTCGTAAGAAATTACCTCATTCTTTGAGTTGCGTCTACAGGCGAACACTCGAAACATCCCCTGTAATCCCAACAAACATTCGGCCACTGAGCGAAAGGATGCTGGGGGGAACCAAAAAATCTTCAGGATAAGAGATAAAAATTCATAAAATTAAAACAAATTCTCACCGTTTTCAAGTTACCTTTATTTTATTCGTTTATCGAATTTTTTTTTATTTATAAAAAATTGACGTTCTATTCCAATCCTCTCGTACTTCTTTCTTATTTCTTTTTTTGCATATTTTTGCTATCTTTTTGTTTTATTTATAAAACAGGAATTTAAGATTCTCATTAGCGATCTTTCTCATTAACGATTTAATAATCATAATATCAATGAAATTATTATATTATATCAGTACTAAAACTTTGTAACGTTTTACTCAATTTCCGCAGACACTGATTGGCACAGCGTCATCTCATGTCAGAGGAAATAGCCTGAACCCATGTGATACAGATGCTTAGAGAATTTAGAGGGTTAGTTGGCTAACCCATCGTTAATCACAACCTGCTTGACAGACCCAAGCTTCCCTTTAATACCTAAAGTTCTTTTGAGATCCATAAGACATGTGAGAAAGATATATGTATGTTTTCTTGGTATAATATACGTATATATATATATATATATATATATATATATATATATATCGTTACAAATAATACGTGACAGGTGGCAAATTGCGTAACGTACAATGCATATAATTTATTATATTTCTTTAGTAGACAAAAAAATTTATTCAATATCCAGAGAATTCTTTAATAATATTTTTTTCGAAATATTTATCCGATAACCTTCTCTCCCGATATTTTAATGTAAATTATTGGCATTGTTAACTTTGCCACTAAGTGACAGAACCCCAAAGGCGTACCACGAAATTTTCGTAATTTTAATGAGAAATTCCAAAACGAAATGACATTCCACGGGAGTCCATCCTCTTCCTCTTTCAAGATCCTTACAATATTTCTGCCTGAAACGTTGAAGGGTCTCGATTAGAATGTCAATTTATTCTGCATTACCACGCAGAAGCCGGTATACGTATAATATCCGCACTGTCGATAAAGCAGAAAACTTCTTTTTCTTCTTTTTTTATATTCTTGTTAAACGTGTCATTATAGTCCATATTGTGCATTCCTGTAGCTATTTGCAAATTGGCACATCGATATTCCCACTTGTCGTTCCATTAGGATGTTAGCTGGAGATTCTTCACTGAAAATTGTATCTTTTATTCATACGCAGCTTTTGTCATTCTCGAGTGAAAGCACCGCTAGATATCAGACAATGAAAATGCAAAATAAAGTTCATTCCGCAACGCCATCTGCTAATAAATCAGTATTTCTATAGAAATTGTCGGTTTTCTTGGATCGTTCGGTGAACCAGCCAGCATTTTCGTCCCGCGTAACGACCCTCCTTTGTCAGATCACTGTAATTGCCCGGCTGTTTCGGCCGTTACTGCTACTGGCAGCTGATGCTAATTCGCTGACTAATCCGAGGAGACTGAAACAACGAAAATATTCTTAAGACCTGTGTTAACTTATACCATTTTGCTTTTTTGCTTCCCGTGAATTATACCGGGTGACGAGTTTTTTACCAAGACAATTTCCCACCGTCCTCAAGATCTATTCAGCGACAGAATGGGCCTGATACTAAAATAGCTAAAAACACCGAATCATCCGTAATTAATATTGAAAAATTATTCAAATATTTCATCCAGACACAAAAAAGCTGACTTCTAATACTTATATTAAACGACTTTTTTTTCATATTTTTCTTTTTTTTTTTTAATAACTCTGTCGTTCTGTATATTGCACGTTTTTCCAAACGAACCGTTGCTATTTTCAAGCTATTTATTTTAAAAATGAATTCATATGTTAATTCGAATAGGAACGGGGAACAAGTCACGTGACACCACACGAGTCGAAGAGGAGACTGGTTATATCGGTAAGGCATGAGTCAAGTTAAAAACTAGTTTTTAATCTAAATACTATATATATTTTTTGCCCACGCATATTTGCATAAATTAATATAACATTCGGCCGTATAATTATGATTATATATGTAAGTTATATAATTTTATTATCACGACGGCCTTGGGGTACTTAAAAATTCTCTTATACGATCATCCCGGAGCCATTCATTGTTCGAAGCTAAATTATTCCTTATTCTATTTATATCTGCTCAGCTGTCTCCGAAATATTCGACTTTTTATGAATATTATTCGAATTTTCGTTTTTATTTTTTTTAGCTATCAGTCATTGGCATTCCAGCAGATAAAAATTTCTGGTCAATCAATCAAAGGAGGGAAGGTATAAAGTCACGTCCAGTAGCCGTATTAACGAACCTGTTGATAGACGAAAAATAGGTTAAGAATAATAATATTCTTTAAATAAAATAATATTTAATAGTCGTCATACCTTTTAAGGTTCGATAAAATTCCGCTGAATTTCTTGGCGATTGACGAAGCTTCATCCGTGTTCCTTACTTATTTTCAGGAACGAATCACAAAATTCGCCCACGGTTTGCTCGTTGTCGGCCATTTGCATAGAAATTATTATTTATCGATACGTTCACACTGCGACAATTTGCCGAAGCAGGAGTGTCTTTTCCAAAAAAGGGAAGCGCCGTTGTTAATAAAATAATTTAGAAATTCCTCAATGATCTTAAAATCGAGTCTAACCATTTTTTATTTTTTTTTTTTCTCTAAATTTCTCTCGTAAATCAAAAATAAGATAAGACTGTTGGAGGGTGTTAAAAAAATTGTATATCCATCCGAAAGGATTCGTTAACAATTTTTTTATTCAACGTACCACCATTCACGCGTATTCGGTAAGTTTAACTGGGACTGAGACCTTCGATCGACTCTACAGGACATTTTCATCCCCTTTACGTATCACTGCCCCAGAAAGGAAATCTTGGAGAAAGGTAACAGTGAGAGGCAAGTTGAAAGAAAAAATGGCCGACGACCACATATCGACAGTAGAGAAAGGAAGAATGGTCCAGGGAAAGAAAAATAGGATGAACCAGAAATCCCATCTTGAAAATCCTTCAGGAATCACGTCATCCCTCGGGAAGCAGGAGACGTTAACCAAGACCTACGACCCATCGGAAGCCACGAGTGTTTTCGTTTGCCAAGGACGATTTGCATGGGAAAGTATCGTATAAATTGGACCGTTGAAGAAGCAAATCTTCGCATTAGGACAAGATTAAAGATAAGTACTTTTCTCAAAATATCAGGCTCAGGTTGAATTTCGTGGTTGGTAATGTAAGAATTTTCCAAAAAAAAATCGGAGATTTATCCTAACATTGTCAAAGATACTATCTCGTGACCTCACGAAAATAATGATGAAAATTCTCGAGGATACGTCGTTTGGCAAAAAGAGCTACTGGAAACAATTGGACAACTTTGCAGATTTCAAATGGCAGTTTTACTTCGCACAGTTGTCTGTCTGATGGGCAAAGCTTACAGCCCGTGGTAGCGATGTCACTTGGGCCTGTAACCATATTTTTGCATTATGATGCAATTTAGAGGAATCCAACTTTGTTCAAGGTGAAGTCACCTTAGGTTATGTTAAGTCAGAAAGAGTCCAGCTAGCCAGGCTACTGAGGCTGCAGAAGATCCGGATTGGCACTTGAGCCAGTGATTAAGGATATTTATTTCCGGTAAACGTTGCGCCAACTTTAGCAATAATGGATACTGCGAATTCTGATTAGATTTACTGCAAAGCTAATGAAGTTCTTGGTGCAGCTTGAGCATCGAATAGGGACGATTCAATGAGATTTAATTAATTTATCAAAGTTCGTGTCGATAAAGATTTTACTAATTATTGCTAAAAAGACTGTCAAACAATTAATCAAGTATCGACTTCCAATAATACACTGTTCCATAGTAAATTTAGACAGACGATTAATATTTTCCAAATGTGTTTTCTCGTGGACCAGAATGGAAGTTTGTATACCTCAAACACAGTGGGGGAGAGGGGGGAGGGGAGTCATACACTTTGGGGGATTGGATGATTAAATGATTCCAATATAAATGTCATTCGATTTCAATTGAATCCAAATTGTAACTGCTCGTTTTCATTAGACGAGTTTGTCGTTCACTTCACTTTATGAGAAACAGGTGACAGACAATGATGATTATCAGTTAGAGCCAAAGACAGAAATAAAATGATCGACTAAAAATAATGATAAAAAAAAATTAAGCATCCCAAAAATTGTGACCAGATAATCTGACCTAATAACCTACCTCAGTCAGAAGTATTTCGAAAAAATTTTAAGGACGAAAAAAACATGGAATCCTGTTTAATTTTTTTTGGAAATTCTCAATCTCTCAATATTCCCAAAGGAATATAATTTTTCATAAAAGAAAACTGAAGCTCCAGTGGAAACACTCGCTAACCAGCAGGCCATTTGTCTTACTCGTTAGAAAGTTTGTCCGACTGGAAGACGCAAGATAAATAATCCACAGTAATCATTTCATTCGACAAAAAAGGTTTTGCATGGTTTTTTACGAAATTTGGGTATAAGAACAAAAGTCAATAAAGTCTCTTTTCACCAGTGTCAGACGTGGACCAGGTACTCTTAACCGAAATGGATTTTCAAATTTGCCGCCTTCAGACTTCAATAATTCTGAGCTCCAGTTTTTATCTAAGCGTCTAAGTGTAGGTTGAGAATCGATGCTGCAAATTCGCTGAGAATCCTCTGCGTAATGAATTTATGGTCCAATTAAGAGAAACGCTAATTGGTAATTACACTTAGTCAAGTTAACGATATGATTGGTTTGAGAAAACTAAAAGAAATCAGCAAAAAGATCTTTAACGTTACATTTGAACTTCGGAAAGTCAAGGACGTTTGGCTGTAATCGATTTTGATGATTTTATTGAACATTTTTTTTTATATCCCCAATAGTTTTTGAAATAATTTTCAAGGGTACTGACCTCCCCCCCCCCCATCCCGTTTCACTTTTCATTGATCTCACGTTCACCGGAAACCAAGTGATACCGGCGAATGAAGGTGATTTTTATTTTTCCAAGATAAGGTATACATCTGGAATATCAATGGAATCGTACAATAACCTTTATTATATTATTCCTAGCTGTGAGGTTTTTTCAGAACTTGACTTCCCTCACCAAGAGATAACGGACAGTACTCCGCGCAAAAGGGATTTTTTCCTTTCGTTTTTCTTTTTCCCCTTTTCCTCCACCTATTCTCCATTTCTTGCAGATGTCTCGTAGTGACTCATCCGATGAATATAAAGTTGAAAATACTTGACCCATATAGATACGAAGGTAAATCCTCTTGTACCAAGTGCAAGCTCACAATTTCTTCATATGGATTTCTCAGGTTCTCTTAGAAATGGAGCTGAGGGAAAATTGAAAAATTGTAAAAAAAAAATACATAAATAAGATAAGAATAAAGTTAAGAAGAATACAGCAACCCCTAATGCAATTCCTTTTGATTAAAATATTTTTCTTCTGTTTGATGCTCCATTAATATTTATCTATCTTGTCTGTAAATGCATCGACATGGTATTGGTTAAGAAGACACTAACCTTTTCGTCACCCTACCAAGCTTAATATTTAATGAGAAATTGTCAAGGCTTCCCCGACTTCCATAAATTAGAATTTTATCGCCAGGCTCTTATAGACTTCCAGACAAGTTTTATCGACATTTAAAGAGCGCCAGGGCGCGACCCCCCTTACAATTTCCAGGAAGTTATAAGCTTAAGCACAGCCATTTTTTTCTATGTATTATTCCAATCCCCCATCCATTTGTTATCATCCATGATGAAAATTCCTTTGATCAAGGATTCTGATATTCAAAAAAAAGAATAACGAAATTATTTTAAGGCTGTATTTTCACTCAGCCAACCAAGCATCAGTGCCTTTCGATCTTAATGATCCCTCCTGGCATTCTAATTATGCGTAGGATGCTGATGTTAAACGCCATAATAATTGTCTTCAACTTTGGATCTACCGAACGCTTCCATCTTCGAGTTTTCACTCTGCAACCTTTGAACTTGAGCCTGTGTCCTTCTCAGATATCACGCAGATTAATCTTCATGTTGTCAATTTGGACCAACCGAAATTTACGAGAATCTCTCCCTGGGGTCTCATATCTATTTCGCAAGCCTAAATCTTCAACGTACCACAAGACCTTTAAAGAACCTTCTGTATCGATGCTCAAAGTGCACGGTAGATCTTGGGTTAGTCGATAAAACAGTTTTCCAATGTTTACCATGAAATTCAGTTGTCTGCTAGGCTTCGGAAAAATACTGGTACAGCAGCAGACGACATGAGCACGAACAATAGAATTTATAGAGGTTAGTAGTTTGGTCGAGGGAATCTAATCAAAGGAATTCAGTGAGTGAATGTATTCCCGATATGAATAAAACGGCTATTGAATTTCTTTAGCAGCCAATGTATTATACGGACCCTAGGAAAATAGTCGCTTGATCAAAACGGAATCCTGCGAATCGATTGGCGACTGAGGATTTTATGAGTGAATCATAGTCAATGGTGCTTCAGCCAATATATGATACGGATCCAAGGGAAATAGTCGCTTGATGAAAATGGAAATCATGTGAATCTATTCACTACTGAGGATTTTATGAGTAAATCAGAGCCAAGGGTGCTTCAGCGAAGTAACAAAGTAAAGAGAAAGTATACGTTCCGCCGTTTATATCTTTTATAAGTAGTTAGTGTTCATAGTCCTTAGGATAGGTTTACATTCTAGATTGAATCTATATTTTAAGTCCAGCCGAATTAATGTATCTGGGGATGCTCTGGCACGTCTTTTCATCAGAGGAGGCAGCCGTAGGAAAGGAAGGAAGGAATCCTGAGATGGCGGAACTGCTGGAACGTGAGTGTAAAATTGATCTGAGTTGATCTCTTTGTTGCTTAATGCTAAATCGAACTAAATTATCATATGCTTAAAGAGGATACAATTTTGGGAAGATAATACAATTAATATAGATAAAATTAATAAGATAATAAAATTAACGTTTCATTCCCCAAGCCGTGATATAAATTTTTTACTCGATTGTCGCACAGAAAAAAAGCCTAGGTAAGCATGGATACCAACGGATAAACTGGGCAGATAGTTTGCGTCCCCGTGGATGAATTGATAAAATTGCCAGAATTTCCCAGCATGAAACCTCTAATTGAATTGCTGTGAAAAAATAGGAGCTGGATTCTTAATCCAAAGGGATGAATCGAATTACAGTATACATGAAAGAGATTGTCTCAGAATCAATAGTAGCCAGTCAGTTCAATCAGTCGGTAATAAGAATTTAAGTATCGACTAAGGTGTTTTTCTGTTTTATTGGTTGATAAGAAAATACAAAGCTATTTTATCTGTCATATTCAATACAGGATTTCATATTCCCGGTGAAACTTTCACCTTATTACTTTGGAAATATATTGATAATATTTTTTGTTCTCTGTCCTTGCACATCACTGTGAGAAATGTTTTATTTATTATCGATAAAAAGTACAGAGACAGCTTTTATGTAAATTTCCCAAATTCATTGTATTTTTGTTTTCTTTCCCATTGAACTTTTATTCTAGGGCGAAATCAGCAAGACGGTACTTTTTACGAAATGCTATCTTAATTGTATTTAAGACTCCTTTGTTCCCTTAAATCCAACGGGAGTTATCCATTGGGAAGATAGAATATGCAAATAGCAGTTCCGTCAGCAATGAGTTCAGTTACGAATTGCGATGCCATTTCGAAAAATGCTAATGCCAATAAAGGTAGGGCCTAATTTTATTTAACGTCCTGGTTACGAAATCGAATTTGGATATTTATCGATTTCTATGAATACGAGAAATTTCACGTAACAAGTGAGTAAAAGGCTGTCGATATTGCCTGTCATTATTATTCGTCAAAAAAATATTTGTAAATTATTATTTACGTTATACATATTAGTTTTTACGTCTGCGCGTATCAGAATATTTGTTGTTCTCATGGTATTTTCAAAAATCCGGTAAAGAACAAAATTTAATTATTTTCATGGGAGCTACTAGAATCAAATAGTTGTTCAGTCACATTGGACAGAAGACTGCTAGGAGTTAATTCGTAGGTTTAGGACAACCAGCTAATCCAAATATTTTTTCACAAGATCTACGAACTCTCTCTCCTAATTTTTTTGTAAATCTGTGCGCAGTTCTATCAATCGTCACTTCATTCAAATAGCACTCAACTGTGTCACCTTCGCAGTAACGGTAATGGTGAGACAATGCAATATCAGTGTCTACTGCGACTTCATCGAATCCTGCAAGAGAAAAAATTCAGTGCCTTTAAAACCCCTCACGCAAAAAGCGTGAAAATGAACGAATAGTTCAATAATGTCAATTCAAAAAGACTGGAACAGTAAGAAACGTGATTGACAGGAATGCAATTTACTGTTATAAAAAAGTGGCAGGACCTTTTCGAAATTCCCAAACGTTGTGATTTCCAAGCTCGACGACGTCCTGGCTACGAACAATATATTTGCTCCTATAACGAGGTTTACTGATGCTCTTTACCCTCTGAGTTTTGGCCTGGGTGTACAGGTAGGGCACACCTGAAATGATTGTATTAAAATCAAGAACACGAAAACATATCGAAAGATTCACGAGTGTATCCTCGTACGACCGTACTCACTCGAATCCTTATTAATCTGATCGTCATCGTGGATCGTGTAAAAAAATGCGTTCCTAAAAAGGAACGATGCGTGACTACTGCGTGGACGTCCAGGTTCCTCGGGATCCAAATATTTCATCAATTCTTTAAAATTTTGGTGAACACGCGGAACCAAGAATTCATCAACGTCAACGCCGGCGACGTACTTGTAATTCCTGTAATAAGAGCTTCTGTACAAGCAGTCATTCAGCGCCGCGAAGATTCCTTCGTAGCGAAGTGTCTTCTCGGCGATATAATATGACGGAAGTTTCCATTGCAGAGTCGTGGCGACGCCATCTTCCATGTAATATTTTAGAACTTTGTTCACTTCCGGCGATACCGAACTATTGTAGAATGTGAAGTGTTCAGCGCCCATCATTAAATAGTACTCGATAAATTCAATAAGAGAAAGTGGCTGATTGTAGTTTTGATGAAGGGCTGAGAAATTTCGAAAATAAAGACAATTATTATTTTTATTCGCCATACCTCTTCGATCTGTCCTAATCACTCGACTCACCAGGTACGCATACTGATAAAAACATGTCATTCTCATAATAACGAGTGATGAGTCTCATTGGATAATTGATATTTGTAAATGGAATATTTTCTGGCTTCCCTGTATACTCGTCGTTGCCAACACCGTAATCATCGCCAATTGTCACTCCTATTGGCAAATGATTCTTGGTGTAAAATGTATCGTAGTCCAGCTCTTTTGGTAAGGTTAGGTCACACAAGATGAAAAATGCTGAAAACTTCAATTTCCAGTTTTCGTCCATGGCTGTGACTGTTGTCGCTGCACGGCGTTCATAAACGAAATCAGTAGTGCCATCGTTTTCGTATTTGTAGTGGCACATGAGTGGTTTGTCATTTCGTTCTAGATCGAGCACCGCGATTATTCGAATTTCAGCCCAGCAAGTCTCGCTGCTGTAGTTCTGGTGATTGTAATTCAATACGACTTCAGGTCGCATATCCAAGTAAGCCGAATAAATGTGTCCTTGAGGAACACCAACTGGTAACCATAATTCATTTATTTCTATATCTGGCATGTATTTCATTTCGAGATCAAAAATCTGAGCTAGGGAATCTTGAAGTGTGTAAAGTTCTATTAATTTGGCTTTTGTCTGAAAAATAATAGACAATGATCTGCGATTACTTTGTTGACATGATTTTCATGAAAAACTATTTAGATGGAATTTATATTGGATTATCAATTATTTTATTATCGATATTAGTCTATCGTCACTGAGTCAGAGTTCAGTCGTGCTGATTTTATCTATTTATATTGTCGCATATTATTTTTTGAACACTTACCGATGACTTTTGTATAAAGAAAAATGACGTTGCTATGAAAACAATAATAACCAGGATGATCTTCAGCTGACGCGGTATCGTCGGCCATCCCGAAATTGTAGGTTTGTGCAAAAGCGTATACTTCACCATTTCATGATATCCACTGTATCTCGCATACGGTAACCAACTGATTCACTCAATTTGTGATAAGGTACACTGAGGGCTAAACGCTATCTATTTTACCGTCCATGATAAGCCATTCGATCTATACACAGAAGAGGATGGAATATTGCGATATATCATGAAGCTTTAGAATGCAGTTTGATCGCTCTGAAAATACAGTGCATCGAACCAGTATAATTTATTACTAATAAATCCAATAATAAACAATTACAAACTTTGTAAAAAATTTTAATTCTCAATGTTCAAACTGCATAACGATTAAATATAAAATTGATTATATTGAAAAATATAAATTTAACTGTATTACGTATACATTTGTATATTTATGCATAACTACGTGTCAGTAAATAATGCCGGTGTCGCATTTAATAATAAGTAACAAAGTTCAATAATTGAGCGTGTAATCTGAATGCAATTATAAATGCAAAACTTATGTGCAATTGTTGCAGCTAATTAGATCACAAATTACATTTGAGGATGGTCCAGTATATATTTTCCTTTTTACAATTTACGTACAGTAAACCATTGTAACGCCAGTAAACCATTATTAACCATCGTTATCCTGATGATCAACTAAGATAATTCCTTGGACGATTGGTCAGCCAGCCAGGATTTTAATTTCGCCGTATTCTTATTCAGCCACTTTATATTGTTTGATACAGTTTCCAATGCTTGAGCTCTGGCTGCGACTCCTGCACCAGCATCCGAATACTTTTTGAAGAAAGCCTTCATCTCCTCGAGTTTCAATTCGCTTGAGAACGAATTCGTAATCGAGGGTATAAGTTTGCCCAAATAACGATCATTAAGGGTATATCTCTTTACTAATTGACCCCAGTTCTCCCTCATCCAATCCCATACCAAAGGCGTCCCCACTGGATTCCCATTTATGTTGATCACACAGCTGAAGAAATCTTGAGCTCGAATATAAGTCTCGTTAAAGGCCAGATTGATGAACCTGATTCACAATTTGTACGTTTTTAGTCAGTCAAAGTAAATGCGAACAATATAGTTACAAAGTCGTATATAATATAATATAATTATTAAATAATATAGTAAGCTGTTTACTAACTTTTTCAATATTTCTGCAGAACGAATTCCAGCCAGTCCCCTCATTAATTTCAATTTTTCCATAGCGTCTCCTTCGTTTACGAACCTTTCAAACATTATATCCCACTCGGCTTCGCCGCCAACGAAATTCATACCTGAATTAGAAAGCAGAATATTTATATTAAACCTTTGTGCGCGGAACAGCGCAACGAAAAAGTTGATCTGTATCATCGGAACTCAGCAAGGATTAACAAACGCTCCTATTGTGAGTGCAAGCATGCGCTCATCCTGCCCTAAACATGAGCAGGATTCAAAGGGTTAATATTAACTGGTATTGTTCCATATTGTTACAGCGATTATTATATAATTAAATTTACTGACCATAATAATAAACGAGACTACGTATGTCGGGATGTGGTCTAATATCGTTTTTATCGTTTATCCAGTGAGTGAAAATTGTTCCAGCTTCCTGAAGACATTTTTGATGACCCACTGCGCACGCCAGATCAATGATTGTCGAGCGAAGGGATCTTGAAGTAAAAAATTATATTTTTATTTAATAATAAGACTGCTGACAGCGAAATTATGCATTATTTTTTTTCTTTATAATTTAACTTACAGAGTTATATGATTTTCATCAGGACTCACATTCCAGGTTACCTTCTGATATGCTTTGTCGACTAATTTCTTGACGTAATTCTGTAAAGCAAATTTTTTATAATTAATACACGTGACAATCATTTTTTTATGCGAAATGAACCTACTCGAAAATCGTCAGCTATTGTAGTCGATGCTAGAAGTTTGTTAATGGCCTTCAATTTCGATGACGCAACTGCCCATGGGACATGATGCGATTCATTGGTAAGATAAGTAGATAATGACATAGGCACTTTGTACTCCAATTCAGTGGCATCTGCCAGACTGAAAGCATCTTCCAGAAGATGAGTTCTGTCAGAAGCAGAAAATTTCTGAAAAAATCAAAAAGACGATCGATTCTTTGAATTAGTAAGTACATAAGTATCGTGATGACTTGGAATCATAAAAAAGGGATATTGTACCGTGTGATCTGATTGTAAAATGGTAGCAAGCAAATTCCATTCTTTCTCGTCATAGTTTACTCTGTAATATCCGACTTGGTCCTTATTGAATTTTACCCACTTCACTGATTCCTCGACTTCGATCACCACTGCAATCAGTAATTGATAATTAATCGAACGTAAAAATTTATTGGAATTTAAAGAACCTACGATTATCCTGGTCCTTATCGAACCAGACCAGTGTTGGTCTTGAGTTTTCGCTAGTGGTATATGTGATAGGAATGGTCCACCTGTATCTGCAAATTGAAAGTATCGTTTTGTAGGAATCAAAATTGGTACAGTATATTTTTATATTTATATTAAACCCATAGGCTACCTGTAATTAGATTCATTAGGGTCGTATTTGGCTTCAGGATCAGCTAGGAATCGTTTTTGTTTCAATGTGTACATATTGCCATTTCTGGATACATTTACTACCGGGAATCCCATCTGCCTGGTCCAGGTATCCATAATGGCGATTAAGTTCAATCGGGTACCAACAGCTTCCTGCAAAATCTGGAATAGATGCTTAGTCTCTGCATTCTGATAAGCAAACTTGTTCAGGTAAACAGTGATGCCACCATAGAAGAGTTCTGGACCTAAGAAATTTTCCAGCATCCGAAGAACGGATGATCCCTAAAAATAAAAACAATCATATAGCATACGAATAATATAAATGAATAAATGTTATACATAACGAAAAATTTTGCTGACCTTGTTATAAGAAATTGTATCGAAGATGGCTGTGATTTCATCTGGACTACTGACGGTCTGAACAATCGGATGTGAACTCAATGTAGCGTCTGTTGCGAAAACCGGATGAACTTCGTCGATAAGAAACTCGTCCATCTGCAAAAAAATTTGTAAAAAACAAAAGTAATTTATAAAAAGAAAACACGATACTGACCAATCCCCAATCTGGAAGAATGGCGTCCGCACATTTAAATTGCATGAAAGTAGCAAAACCTTCGTTCAGCCATAAATCATTCCACCAAGCCATCGTGACTGAAATAAAAAAAAAACGTTTAGTCTCAGACATACACGTCTAATTAATATTAATTATAATATTACCTAAATTGCCAAACCACATATGAGCAAATTCATGAGCAACAACAGTGACAATGCCCTTTTTATTCGAAGTGGAAGTGATTTTGCTGTCGTAAAGAAGTCGAGCTTCCCGGTACGTGACCAGACCCCAATTTTCCATGGCGCCAGAAACAAAGTCAGGAATAGCAGCCATGTCTAGTAATCAGAGAAGATTAAAGCTCTTGCCCCATATTTTAATATTAAGATTTGTTCAATTTCTTACCCAATTTTGGCAATGGATAATCTATTTTAAAGAGATTAATGTAATATTCAATAGCCTTGACGCCAATATTCAAGGCAAATGTGCCTTTAGACTTTTGGGCCCTAGTTGTGTAAACGCTCACTGGAAACGTCCTGTCTTTGAGTCCCTTAGCTTTGGCAGTGACGGCGACAAAGTCGCTGATTATAAAACATGCTAGATACGTCGACATTGGTACACTTCTTGCAAAGGTCACCGTAGTTAAACCAGGTGCAGGCGTATCGGCAACGGAACTCTGGATGAAAAATAAATTACAATGAGACAAGCAAGAAGAATTCCGAAAGTTGTTCAGTTTGAGGTTTTCTTACCTCGACGTTCATGTTGGAAAGTGCACTGTAGCAATTACCAGTTGGATGGACCAATCTCACTGAAAACTCGGCTTTGAAGCCGGGTTCGTCGAAACATGGAAACGCACGTCTTGCATACGTAGGCTCAAATTTGGACGTGGCGATGAACCTTTTGAAAGAAATATTTTCAAGTGATATTCTGAGGGCATACTTTTCTGCGAAAACTTATCGAATTCCAAAGAACAGCTATATTGGTAAGTGCATGAGATAAGAACTGTCGCAGAATTTAATACTTATGCTTAATCTTAGTAATCGAGCCATGGATTGCGTTCTATGATAAAATTCAAAAATATTGTTACGTTTGAAATTAATCATTGATAAATTAAATTTTTTTCAATTCAGAACTAGACTCACGTCCGCAGCAAAATGCTGTTACCTCGTCTTTTTTTCTTCGTCCTTGTAAGTACTGGAATAAAATCCAACAATCTTATCCGGCTGCAAAGCGCCATTAAATTCGAGAGTCAAACTATAAAGTCTCTGGTTGATTTCCGTTTCAGTCGCAATAACGTATGCTTCCAATTTTGAAACAGCGTAGGCCTCCTTTATCGGAATTTTGTAATTATCCTCGCAATCGAAGGTCTTCAGTTCGATCGAAGTGATGTTGAGATCCTTTTGATGAAGAGCAATGTAGCTTCTCTTGTCGAGGACCTCGATGAGGATAGTGACTTTACCCTCGAACGTTCCCTTGACAAGGTCGGGGTAGAGGTAAAGTTCATAGTGCATAGGCTTCACTTCCGTCGGAAGTCGAAAATTCAGCCCTGACGGTGCTTCCTGACTCCCCATCACGAGAACTTCCGTATTATTCTGATCTGTGTGAATATTTTTTTCATATTTTGTTTTCCTTCAGTTCAAATCTTAGTCAATCCGCAATATTAATATTATTGTAAAATACAATAAAATCTCAAGGCCGTAACTCGTTTAAAACCAATCAGCACCGCAAGTGACAGCACAAAACAATATTTCAATTCTCAATTACGCGTCAGCGATAAGTTCCTGCAGTAAGTTGACAAAAGGTGCATTGCAATCACATAAAAACCCAACCAAGTAGACACAATCAGTGTCTTTGTGCTCCATAAATAGAATTCTTGTCTGAGGGCGCCTCAGCGAGTCTGATATATTTGAATCCAACAATGTCAGTGCAACAGTGGAAAAATTCAAACAGAAGTTGAATGTAACTGAACAAAAAATATTTGCTCTAGCATATTTTTATAATCAAGAGGATCGCCCGATATCCAGCTTATCAGTCAAACTGCGAGTATTCAAAGATTAGAAAGTCATGTATAAAGACATAAACAAAGAAACTTAAAGAGAGGATTCGCTCGTATGTTTACTTGCTTTCCATTAAACCATCAAACCCAATCTAATAACAAAACAAAACCGTTCCGAGTACGTCTCTGAACCTTTATTAAAGGAATTAATTAATCTTACCGAATAATGCTGCAGCTATGTCGTGTCTATCGCTAAGAAGAACAACGAAGACAACAAGACACGCACAAATTAGTCCAAGAACAACGGAAAGTCCGCAAGTAAAGCAAAGTAAAGCGGAGCCGGCACTACGCCGTGACTTTAGATCATAGACGTTAACGTCCCGTCTTGATAGGACGCCGGCATCAACATCGACGTCGACGCCAACGCCCCGTGTCGGATCTGTTCTGACATTACTGTTCATTCTCATTTAACCACTTCGTTATGCATCAGCTGTTGGTACTCTGGCGATGTCGATAAGCTGCAAGTTTTTCGTTCTTTTAGAATCGCTTTATCATCAGTCGGTAAATTCGATTATAGTTCACACAGAGTCTCTGATATCAGTCTGTAATTTCCCCCGACTCTGCAATTCTCTAATTTACACACAAAAGCTAAAAGTAGAGGTTATCAAACGTTGAACTCTGTTGAAAATCAAATGACTTGCACTCAAAATTTGCATCGAACGCAGGTATTTGCAATGTACTGCATACTGAACACTCTTAAAATTATTGTATTAGACACTAGACACAAACACCCGAATATGATACGCGAAAGCACTCGTGTCAAGAATGCATTTTTTCCCATAGATGCACTTGTGTTTTCATGTCCATTAAGACTCAATGAGATTTCGATAACCTCGACCTCGAGTCTCGTTCATGTTTTTTTTTTTTTTTATCACTGCCAAGATTTCGAACTGCGCTACGAATACATTTATATAATTAAAACTCGGTAGCTATTTTAATCATAAAACTAGTCTCACTCAAAGGAAGTAAAAGCAGCAAAAATTATACACGTTGCTCTATTCGTGCTCATCGAGCTAATGATGACCAGCAGCACTTGACACTATTACTCACCAAGATATTATGCTAAGATCAACGTACCGGTATGCCGTAAAAGTAGCTCGTTTAATCATATTAATTGCAAGCTTGGATCTGGCATTCGGTACGGCTCATGTTACACGTTACTTGAACTGTCACCAATTTCTGTACTAGATCATAATACATGGACTCCGTAGACGAAATTTTACGAATACGTTATACGTTTGAGATTTAAAATTTCACCCGAAAAAATTGTTCAAATGATTTTCCTCTCTTTTCCTTTTTCTCTCATTGGCGACCTCAAGGGTTTCAGGAGCGGAACGTGGGAAGATCGAAAACAATGAACAGAGCGTCGCGACGGTTCCCGTATATTTACAATTCTTTGACAAGTCTTACCAACTTCTGTTCCTTTCCCTCTACGTTTCTAGCACTGGGTGCATACAGGAAATTGCGAGAATTGGTTAACGAGTTTAATTATCAATGCCTTTGATTGCGTGGGTGGCAGGCGTAATGGATGCAGAGTGAGAGAGAAAGAGAGAATCTAACGAATTAATACGAATTAAGAGCGAAGTCGTGTCTATTAACTTGATTAAGAGCACGTACTAATTACATTCGATATTCACAGATGTCGCTGCGTTTCGGAATCCTGCTTAGTGAAATACGACATTGTGTACGTGTATCGCCATCTATGCACATTCGTCGTGCGTTTGCATGCGTGTAACGAAAAAAAAGGGGTGAGTTTCTCAACTAGCAGACAATAAAACTGCACGACTAGTTTCTCAAGCAATAGTTAAAAATACATTACGAGACTCCGTCGCGATTCCTTCGAGAAATTAACTTTGTCCGATGCGGTCTTAGAATTAGTTTTCTTTTTTATGGCCGCATGACGAAAATTATTATTGCCAACTAACTGAACGCCAATGTGACAGCTTGGCTCAGTGAGTTTTTTGATAATTGAATTTTCACTCGGCTGTTTAAACTGTCCTTGGACAGAATTACTTTTAAATGGAACAGTGCGCAATCAATGGCTCGCAATCGCACGTTACGTTACATTAATTATACATACCTGGTATTCAAATCGGGATCCTTATATGTACTCATATAGAGGCCATTGAGAACACCGCTCGATAAGTTTCCAATAAATTTCATGGTGAGTGTGTAATTTCCGGTTTCGATTTTATTTCTCAAATTAATTATCCACTGTTCCAGATCCTCTTCCTCTTCGGTGGACAATATGGGAACGTTCGATCCATAATCACGGCTTAATGCCGTCTCGGTTATGTTTAACCATTTTTGGTGTAAAATTACAGAATTTCTCGGCGAATGAACTTTTATGGAAATATTGACAGTGCCAAAGAAAATACCAGCATCCAAATCGGTACGTATACGAACGTCATAGTGTACAGGTATGACGTTACTTGGTAGTCTATAATTTTCGAAATTCAAAGACTTTCGTAACGGCAATTTATCCTGTAAATTTTTTTACCGATAAAACATACGCGCAAATTTCAATTGAATTTTTTTTTGCAGATTGATAAGTATGTAATCTTCCATACCTCAATGATTCTTTTCTCGTCTTCGTCGCTCTTGCACATCCGACTCTTCTCATTGGCGTTGCTATATTTAGTTCCAAGTACAACCGTCGAAACGAAAAAACAAAACAGCAGAGCTCCTACGAAGTAGAGCAATTTCCGATCTGTGAACATTGCAGCTCGTAACTGCACAGAGAATGCAATAAATTGAAATGTATCAACGACGCATCGGGAAATTTCAACTTGACTGAATTAAGCGCCAAATATGAATCCGCGATCACAAAAAATGCACTTTGTGTTATGAAAATAAATTTTTTTCACAAACCAGTTATCCGTTAGGCAAATGAAGTTTCTATGCACATATTTTACTTATTACTTACATAGACACGAGTGGCAGCGAGGATACGGATAGTATTGATGAAAAGCAAACCTGACACTGGAGAAAGTAAATTCAAACTGACATAAGTGTGGCCGATCGGTATGAATCGGTAGGCAAGTCAAACTAAGAAAGAACCTGCGGCAGGTCTACCAACGCGATTTCTCCAAAAGTCCCGTTTTAGCTGTTATGTTTTATTTGTCGCTTATCGAAGTGCGCGCGCGCTTGTGATTTGTTGTACGAGCTGTGAACAATGTGAAAAAAGAAAATACAAAAAATCGGGTCGACGATCATTTATCTGTGACAAATAGAAAAAAAATTCTGAAAAATAAATTAGTTTCACAGCGATGAGCATCGGGATGCTATCTTGCTCGATTGACAGCGGAAAAGAGAAACAATGGTGGATTCTAGTTCAGTTTTTATTCTACAGGTAAATTGAGAGTTCAACGATAAATTACTATTTAGCTTTTTATAAGGATCAAATACTTTCGAGATAAGAAACTTTCCACGGATAGCCTGTTTGATTTAGATAAATTAGTGGTTATACTCTCTTCGTAATAGCACTGATAAGGCTATTGATCTATGCTACGGGTAAAAGAGTGGAATGTGTTATAATATGGAAAATGAGGAATGTGAATTGTCGGTAACAATAATTTATTTATAAATACAAAATTTCGATATTGTCGAGGCAAATTTAAAAAAAAGGGGGCGGGGACCAAGTTCCATTTTTATATCGGGCCCTCTATCCGATCTTGGTTAAAACTATAATTTACATCAGGTACGATCACGTTATTAATACGTGAGCGCGACTGTACCTTGGAATAATTAAATTTGCCTCCGTTTTCTATAATTTCTAGGTATTTATTTGTAAATTTAATAATAAGTCAATTTTACGTATCCAGAACTAGCGTAACTGAGCTATATTCTAGACGCTTTCGCCATTGAGAATCTTCTAAGGAGACAGCGAAGACATAAGGCATCGTTACAACTCGGTGTTTCATCATTAGACTGTCATCGGTAAGTGTCAATAAATATTCAACTGATCAGCCTAATGATTATAGGAAATTCTAACATAGACCCGCTCCCAGATCCAAACATCTTATTCAAAGAGCAGTATTAACCCTCTGATACGGAGTCACGTTTTTAATCACCCTTATTAATTATTTGAGCTTCGTTAATGTCTTCTTCTTGCATGTCCACATCGCCCCATCCCCATATAGCATCTTCGTAGCTGTGTCCATGATGCTCATCTTGCTGAATCCTTGTGCCGTCACCAGTTCTTGCTGCGCGTTTCTGGACCATCTCGACTGGAACCGTTTTGAGGTCGTAGGCTAAGCCGAGCCAGGCGAAAGCATCGATGAATGCTGTAGTGAAGTTTCCTCTGTAGTTTCCTAATTCAGCTGCCTTGTAGTCCCATGGGAAGACGTGATGATAATTGTGCCATCCTTCGCCAAAGGCACCAATAGCGATTCTGATATTGTCCGTAGGACTGATGGAGCTGTTGTGCGGTAGAGAAAATAAAATAAAAAATTTTTGCAAAATTTATATTTTGACTGAAGTATAAATGAAAGTCTACTAACTTGTCGTACGGCTTGGTTCCCCAAATATGAGCTGCAGAATTTACCAACCAGGTAAGATTGAGTGATGCTGTGTATCTAAAGATAGTCGCGTACCAGGAGTACATTGCGGATTCGCCCCAAAAATAACAAGGAATCCACGTTGGTACAAGGAAACAGCATAGAGGCATAAGAATTATGTATAACCTAAAAAGAAATAAGTCTGTAGTATGTTAATAATTTTTGACATCAAAAAATATCATTCAAGACACGTACCTTCTTTGCCAAACAACAATAGGATCTTTCTCGAGGTCGGTCATATCGACAGTGGCGCCCTTGGTAATGACGTCGGGATGCTTACGAATTAACAGCCAGCCCATGTGGGAGAAGAAGAATCCTCTTTTGGCATTATGAGGGTCCGCATCGGTATCAGTGAATTTATGGTGGACTCTGTGATCCCTCACCCACTCGTAAATATGATTCTGAAAATTATAATCGTTTTTACACGTTATCGTAGCCAATATTAATTTAATTATTTTTTCATTTTACCTGAAAGGCAATTGTTTGGAAGAGCATCAGGATTATTCTCATTGGCCATTTTGCTTTGTAGGACTTGTGAGCCCATAATCTATGCGCGCCAGCAGTGATACCAACAGCGGCAGTAGCAGCGATCAGGATTGCTGGAAAATTAATTATTTACATCAATAAACCATTTTGAGATGATATCACTAAATTGCAATTTTGACAAAAAAAAAGTGTAATTAATATAAATACAAAGCCGGCACATTTGATCTACATCACCCTGTAGAAAAAGATGGTCATAATAATTACATTGTCTCAATGGATATTCTTGTTTGTCATCAAAACTGGTCTCTCTGGTTTTACGTAAGTTTTTAAGAAACGCCCTTCTGGGAAACTTGTCATCTAGATGCTATTTCAACAACCGGGTCTCTTTGTCATTCAAATTATTTTTTCACCAAAATTCCAAGAAACTTTTTCCAATGCAAAGAAGGTCTAATCTTTGAGGTACTTCTTGGACGTCAAACAATCTTTTATGTGTCAGTTTATTTAATTTTTTTCAAAAGCTCCTTTTTTTCTTAATTAAAGGAAACTTCGACGCTCTCGTTATCATGCGAGTAAAATGTCAACGAAAATCATAAATGACTGGTTTTTTGACAAAAATTATTTTCCAAAAGACTTCAACGTACATACTGCAAGGTCAACAACGATTTTGTCACCAATCTCGCAACAATGAACCCAAAACTGAAATAGACTCGAAATTTTGTGCATTTGTCAAATTCACATTTTTTTTCAGATCAGCTTATTCTTTCAATTTTGAGTTTATTATCGTTCAAGTTGTATCAAAATGATTAAAGACCTTGCAAAATCAAAAACCTGTTATTTACGATGTTCCTTGACATTTTACTCGCAAAATAACCGAGAGGTCTGTAGGTCTTTTGAAAAGGTACAACTATTTCCTATGAACAGAATTTTTTTTTTCCCCTAAATAAGCAGTATGTTACAATTCTAATGTTAATTGCATATTTAGCAAGAATTTATCAAAATTTTAAATCATTTAGTTAACTTTTCTTCCAATAGTCATATACTTTATACTTAAGCTACTTTCTATACTTAAGCCTATACGAATATCTCTACTTACTCCATATCACCGTAAGGAACTTCGCCCCGGCGAAAAACAGGTAAAACCCATATAGCGCACCAACGTGAAGATACACAAAAGCTATGACATTTCGCCAGACAATGTTCCACTGATATTTCGATTTCTGTGTCTTTGGTGTTTGGCCGCTGCTCTTCGCTCCTGTATTCTGTCCCGCCGACGTCTTCTCCTGCCTCACGTCCTGCTGCGACGCCTCGAGGAAGAGCGTCGCCGAATTGCCAAAGAGATTCGGCGTCATCGTATCGTGCACTCTGTCAGAAATGAGAAATAAAATATTCTTATGAACAAAAGACGATATCATGGTTAAAAAAATTAATTAAAAAAAAAACTAAAATATTAGAACTTTCGTAATATGCATAATCAAGTATAATTATTCCATTTTTTCTCCCCAAAAAATAATTAAATCGTCTTCCTGTTATTCCTCGTTCTCTTAGACGAATTATACAATATGTTTAATTAATAGCTGTGGCTATTTATATATGAGATAAGGACGTTTGGCCGAAAACCATTTGACCGAAAGACGTGTGATCGAAGACTTTTTACCGAACCGATATTTTATCGAAAGAACATTGAACCTAATGGACGTTTCAAAAAAATTAATTTTTTTTCAAATCAAAATTTTCACATATCTTGCTTTTTGCTAAAGTAAGTATTAACTACAAAAAGATAGCAGAGTTTTTCCTGGTTCGCTAGAGTCACGGCAGTGCCGTTTCGGACGTTATCTTAATCTGTGACGTTGCGGAGTTCCAGATTGCGTGTCTAAATAACTACGAAAAAAATAACACGAAAGATAACAAAGGGTTGGCAGTATGGCTACGAACATGAATTCAACCCTTTTTTAACCTAATCTAATCAGTCGCGGCAGTGTTGTGGACGATTTATATTTAACTAAACACACTAGAATCAGTAATTATATTAATGTTGTTAAACCTTCAAATTTAACGTCTTTTCTTGATGACGCTTATATCGGGTGCGAAAAGACGTATTTAAAAATAAACTGTGTCCTATCATTTGGAAATCGATCAAATTCCGTCAAAATAATTATTTGGACGAATAATACATAATTATTCGTCCGGTCGCCGGACGATTAGACACTTCGTTAATTAGCTAATTTCCAAATTCTATATTTGCCTTGTGACGCAATAAGAGCATGAAAAAAAAAAATTTTAATCAACGCTCCAAATCCACAAATATATCACAACACCACACACGTATTTACAGTGACTATTGAAAATCCCAAAAAAAAATTCTCTAGCAATTTTATCACACACGGTCAAACTTTCCTATATGGTTTGACATTGTTAATTAAACGCCACACGTTATACGTTAACCGTCAGGCGTTTCACTTCCGACTGCAATTCCACGTCGTAAAGGACCGTGCACAATGGGTCGTACGTGAAAGCACAGTCGCTAGGATAACATTGGCCACGTTTTATTCTGACATAGCAATAAAAGCGAATACAAAATACAGCAATAAGTAATACCAACAGAATAGCTGAGTCGTCACAAATTACCAACGTCGCCCGTATACTTTATTACTCTACATACAACTTTACTACAGCTTTCCAGTCATTGAACGTTTCCCAGACATTTTCAAGATTTATCGTCAAACAGAAATACAAATTACGAAACGTTTTGTTTTGTTTTGTAAAAAAAAATAGTTTTCTGTTTTATCTCTGCGGTTTACCGAAAACATTAAAATATTCGTACAGCGACCATAACGAGTGGCGCCTTCTCTTACTGGTCTAACGGGACTTCCCGGAACTTCCGAGGAAAGTGAAGACGAATTTTTAACAGACCAAACAAGTGCAGCTGCGGTTCATCCTGAACATTTAGCAGCTAAAGCAACGTTGCTATGGAAATAAGATAAGTATAGTTCAGCTACGTCGAACAAGAAGCCAGATTGCTCCCATCCCGTTCCTCTACCCTGTGAAACTCTTTGACAGTTGCCGTAGCGCCTAGGACAAGGATTCACCGACTTGAAGTTAGCACCGGTAATATAATCCATAATCAAAACCACATTTTAGGCTGATATAATAATTTTTTTTCACAAATTTCTACATTTGCCAGCTCGATTCGAAGTTGTCACAGCCATAACCTAAAATCCTTTAAATGCATTTTGTATTTTTATTACTTATTAATCAGCCCAAGTTGCACCTTCGAGTATGACGTAACTATTTATCGGATTTTCTTTCTCAACGGTACACCGGCTCGAAGGAGGTTAAAACATGCCTGCAATGCAGGTAGGATCTGCCAAGCAAGAGCGGCCGTTCTCCAGATGCCACTCCGTGGTCCTAGACGATTTGTCTAAACCGACTGTCACGCGTCTAAATTACTTGCTCGAAAGTAAATCTGCCTTTTCGTCATAGATCAGCAAGGCCTTTCCGTCAAGCTCACATTTCTAACGAGTCGATCCGTCACTCTGTGTACTCCGCTTAAAGTTTTGCCTCTATTCTACCGGCGAGAATTTTTCCTCTATAAATTTGTATACGACGGAACTTCCTAATTGGCCAATTCGCCAATAGCACAGCTGAGTCCCCAAACTGATCATCAACGGTTGGACTCTTTGATTTCATCCACATCGAAAATAGTATTTAGCTACAGCTAAATGTTTCTACTGTCTTTTACATTAATGACTGACACTTTACTAGATATCCTCTGTACCGTTATAGTATTCTGGACTAAAGAATGACTCTAATTGGGACCGATTGACTGTAGCTGTATAAGAAAGACAGACTAGGTCTGTAGACACCGTTCTATCGAGAAGTCACAGATGAGAAAGCGTCCTAAACGTAAACGAAGCGCAAGAGTGGAGTAGTCGTTGAAATCAGTGTGTGTGTGAGAGAGAGAGAGGCTCTCATTCCGCAATACCAGGGAGTAAAAGTACGTCGACTCCCGGCTGCTTGAACGGTACCTGATAACCAGCAAAGTAGGAAGGAAGCAGCGAAGAAGAAAGAGTTACAGTGCAAACAGGTTACGCGGAAAGGAGGTCAATGATGCTTTTGAGGTCACTGCCAATCTCCGCTCTCGAATGGACCGCGGACACGTTACACGTAGTGGATACATTTGTCTATTATAAATGCATGAATCTTGGATGATAGTACGAACGAAAAGGGGGCTTTCTCTTTGCTTTTAAGACTCCCGAAGATTTCATCAACGACACATGTGACATATGGGTGTACAGCAGTTGTGGAAAAAAAATTCAGGCGAACTTTTTTTTTCGAATTTCATTCAGTCCTCGTACACCCTTAAGCAAATCCAACGACTGGGTACCAGAGTTAGCCAAGGGCGTCAACCGGATATTGTAATGAGACTCGGAGGAGTTAATAACCGAAATGAGGTAAATATCTCGTATTTCGTCAAAATTCCTGGAATTGTCCAAATGAAAAAAAAACCGATGTCGATTTCGTTTAACGGAGGAATTTTCTTGAATAATTTTAGCATTGGTCCGTTTCTTGTTTTACCAGAAGTACGTATTACGCAATTGCTATGGAGTTGTTAGGCCACTTTTATTTTTCTTTTTTGCTTTTTGTTAACTTACGTTAATTATACGTATTTCATGTGACGTAATCAAAAAATTTTTGACGATCTGATTACCACCATTATCGCATTTAATGCCAAATTACATTGCCTCATTGCCCCTAATAATTTTTCGTGGATCGTAATTAAAATTTAATTTTGAATCAATAAGTCTGACAGCTCGTCAAATGTGTTTCAAAATCTAAAAAAAAACCACGAAAACGTTACGCAATACGAAAACAACGTAAGACTATAATATTTTCATGTGAATCAAAAATTAACGAGTCATTCTCAAGGGTACAGACAATTTCATAATTATTTGCATTTCGGGCAATGGACGAAATTACGTAAACTTAGTTTTTTTTTAATTAAAAAATTAACACAGCATTCACGATATATCGATATACACTTCTATCTACATACGTATGTGCATCAAGCCGATTGTCTTCTCGAGCGTCATTGCAATTTCAGTGTAATTCCAATTGCACTCCGCAAGTGCAATGAGTAATGAGCTTCTTGTAATTTGCGACAATCGTGATACTGAATTATTTCGAAATGGACCTCGAAAGGCCGGGCGAATAGAAAGGAATACATTATAATCGGAGGAGACGGGGGATGAAAAAAATTGCCACGAGATTATACAGAATGCATGGGGGGAGGGGGGGGGGTCGTTACAGAAGATATCGAAGGCTAAGCAAATTTCGCAAGAATGATAGAAGGGCGAATTGTGTCTATTGACAAATTGCATAATTAGCTAACTCAGATGCAGCTGCGCTGGAATCACATTAACGCACGTACGCAATACAAAGCTAAGTTCATACGATAAAAATATTATTTACGTTACTATTTTTAAAAAACTTATAGCTCCGTTTGTACAGGTCAGTTTATTTTTCCCTTTGCACAAGTCAGTGCAGTCATATTTTCAAGTGCACTTCCGCTGCAAATTTTTGCATTGTGCGCGCGCATCTGCCGCTTCGCATTTTCCGTCTCGCGTCGAAGGACGCAGAAATCTTCGCGAGTCTCGAGCGGAAGAAACGCACAAAGAAAATTTATGTGCCGCACGAGAGAACACCGGGTGCTCGGTTCTTGAGTTTTCCTCGAATTACACAGAAAAGCGACTGAATGTGCGAATTCTACGGTAAAATTAAATCAAGAAGATCATTCGTTTCGAGGTTCGAGTAATCGATACCGATTAAAAGAAAGTGTACGAGGAGAAATGGCGAATTAGATTATATTAGCCAATGCGACGACGACGAGCGTCAAATGTTGACTCGAGACAAAGGAATGAATTTGTCGGTCATTGACCCGGGCGCGTGCAGAAAATATGTCGATTCGATAGAAACGATTTAAATGTAATATTAAGAATTGTCAATGATAACGATAATGACTGATAAGAAGGATAACGATTTTACGAGTAATTAGTATGAGAAATTTATCAAGATTATATTTAAAAGAGAACTTACTTTCACACGGGATACGGACGTAGCCCAAATTTGAGTAGATACGAAAACCACGAATTATCACGAACAGTAAAGGTCACCGATCAAAGTTGATCTCAGAGAATTGGCAAGTCGAGCCTAAGAGCACTCCGCTCTAGTGGTGAGTTGACAACGAAATAGTCAGATGCAAGAGCCCATGTCCCACTTATGAGGATCGTACCGCCCCGTAAAACCGCATCAGCAGGATGGTCATACCCCCACCACGTGCCACTTTGCCCTGAAAAGATCGTCAAAACATCCAGCGACATAGCAAAAGTCTCTCTCTCTCTTACGTTAACGTTCCGTGCCCTTACCCTCTCCTCTGACCAGCTTAACACTGTCTGTCCTTATCTTAATTTTCTTTTAACCGATCTTTTCCACCTCCGATACTCCTTCCTAGGTTATATGTACTCACAATAGTGTGAATATTCGAGCGATATCCTTTCCTTCGATGGCAGCATTCGCTTGGCTATAGACCCCGTGAAATTTTGAAATAGGATTTCCTGCTGGAGGACATTACGAAACTGTATGTACTGAATACATGCAAATACTGAAGTGACTCGTTTGGGAGATGGTTGGGTACTTTTGTGTTTGGTGAATTAATGTTTGGGACATATCGAGTAAATAGTATTTGAGTCATAATTTATGGTAATAAGGAGACACTGTATATGACGGTGATCCTTGGATCATCATTTGGCTTTGTGGAACTTCGAATGCGGATTAATAATCGAGCCTGTAGATGAAAATCGTTGAAATAGATTTTCAAGTGTCTCCTACATTTTTGTATTCTGTGTAAAAGTTTGCCTTACACAAACCCACGTTGCACTGATCAATATTGAATTTGACGATGGTCGTATCTGGCACACTAGGCGCGTCAAGGCTATTCCTTCCGCTTTAGACGTTATCATTGGAATTGTAGAAATGGGGTAGGACACGTGGGCTTTTTCACGCCTGACACAAGGTCACGTACGGGTATTATCGAATTTGAGTAGCTGCGCGAAAAAATTATTAGAGTTTGGGTTTTCTAGTGGGTCCAAGTGGGTTGTCGATACTTTGGTCTACGACTTAGAGTCTACGTGACGGAAACGGGAATAAAAAGTGCTGTACTACCTGCGTAGGGACTGGTGAAAAATCTTCGCGTACCAAGAGTTGGGTCTAGAAGGCACTTGCAGTTGAAGGAAAAATATAAATAGAGAACAAGAGAAAGGATGAGCCTTAAAAAAATGAGTGAAGACAGAAGAGCAAAGAAATCTGGGTAAATAGGGGCAGGATAGACAAAGGGAGAAAAAAGTATAGAGGCAGGCAGCCATTTTTCATTCGTATCACTTGGCATCGTTATAACAATACTTTGCAACTACGTGAAGATTGTGCAGATAACAGAAATAATCGTACGAGAGTCAAAGTAGAGTAGAACCGATGAAATAAATGTAAATTTGTAACCAATGGTAAAGCAAGTACCGTTGTGCTTCTTCAAAAATGTAATTTTAGAAAAAAAAACAAAAAGGTAAAGTCAAACCGGTTCTTTCGTCGACACAACTAATCAAGGCTGACGAAAGGTACCTGATTTCAAAGAATAACCGACACCATTGCACGGCAGGATGATAAAACAGAAAAAAAATGGATACATGATTAGGAAAGAAGAAAGAGGAACACTAGAGAATAAGTATAGGAGTATTACTTTCAAAAGTAGGTCCTACTTTGTGACACCTACGACCCTTTAGTGTTTGCGCACTACGAGAATGTGCCTTAGGCATTGTCAGCCTCCCTAACTTCATCCTAACCTTGCGTAAGGCTCGTCCTGGAAACCTGGTAATTTATTTTCCTGACGCGCGTCCCACCATTGTATGGGGTAAAGTCAGCACGAGTCAATAATTCGCAGGATGCGTACTACGGTGGAGCTCGAAAAGGTTTTTAGGATTTCCATGCTAGGTGTGCAGATAATAGTTATATTAATCTATTGCCAAGGAAAGATATGATACGAGATAACGAAAGAAAATTTTAAATAATTATATAATTATTTAAATAATATCAATAGAGTCCAGGAAGTATACTAAAGGTCCTCTACGGGTATTAACGACGTATCGAGCCTTTCGGCGACAAGACCGACCTGCTCCCATCGGGGTTAGATGTTTTCTTATTTAGCCGGAGCACCTTGTCGGTCGATCCTCTCCTGTGTTTGGTAGCGCGAATTTCGCGTTCGGCAGATTTTATAAGGTCGCCACGTGCGTGCACGAAAGTGGTGGAAGATCAAAATTGCCATCTACGAGAGAATCCTTTCTGACGGCTGAGACACTGCCTGCCCGGTCTGTGGGCTTTTACGTTTGTACACCAGCGCCACGAGTGTCGCGTCGACGAACCATCGTATTTAACGTCTTTTTTTTTTTTAAATTGCTGATAACGACAATTTATTAATCTACTTTATTGGCTGTTATGTATCAGAATAATATTCGGTGCATATGACTTCAAACGCCTGTCGATAGGCCAACAGACACAGTGACTTGTGTTAATAAAAGCACCCTGCAAATTTACAAGAAAAATATTTATTGAACATCAACGCGGGTCACGTCCGACAGATGGCACACCAGTCCTATAGTAGTCATGCATTATCTACCTTACCTTCATAAGATAATATTCCTTGAGTATCAGCGGAATTGCGCCAGATGGAGTCATCGTCGTGCTGTTAGCTAATGGCGTTTTCTTTTAGTAAAATTTTCTCGTACCGCGATTAAGGTGTCCGTCACGTACTCTGCGCCGCAATATGTTTGATATATATGTATAGAAAAAATTTGCCAATCGTAAAGTTACCAAGCAAAGTCTTAAACTCGATACAAGAAAATTCTGCCGATTGAACACGGTATAAGACATTCTACATGAATTAGCGTTACATTAACATTCCTTATCCATGTTTTTATTTTGACACTACTATTGTAATATATAAGTGCGATTTATAAATGCAATATGGTGCGATTAACTGGTAGCAAAGAATGATTTCGAAGAGGTAGTTCATAATTCTACAATGTAGAGATTACCGGTAAGGTCTAGAAGGACATTTATTCTAATTGTAAGTTTCATTTTATAATAACGATGACGTCATATGATTGACCCATGCGATCCCATGCGTAACGACAACCGCACGTAGTATATTATCCAAACAATTCTTTTTGTACGTCAAATCGTGAAACGGGCTGCGTGCTTCAGGAAAATGACCTCCCAATGACAATTTGCATTGCGAAGTAACAATTCAACACCTTGATAAACAATGTTTTGCATTGGACTCCTTGAATATATCAAAGTAGCTCGGTTAAGCGTTCCTTGAATTCTTGTGTCATCATCGTCTCCAGTTACTCAAGTAAATTGATTAGTTATATACTGATTATCAATAATACCAGGTAACAAACATTTTTCCTATATTTATAATGTCTCGAAAGATTTAATAATCGTTTAATCTTTTAATTCGTTCAATTTCGTGAATAATCGCTACGCCGGATTACACGAGGAAAGTTAGGCGGCCAATGTCACGCACGCCAGCGCCCTCATCGAACAAGAAGAAAGTGACGTCCTGTTGTGTCATGGTGTATCGACGTCTGGCTGGTTACGGCATCGCGACGTTGCACAGCGTCAAATAACAAAACGGATGCGAAAACCTGAAACTGGTTGAAGGAAAAAAAAAAGGAGATTCTCAATGAAGGAGAAGCATTCTTTCGTCTTCATGAATGACGAAGTGAAAGAGACTATGTGAAATTGAAAGTTCAAAGTTATTTTTAATAAAATTGTACCTGCGGATCCAATCGATGACCTTCAGTTTTGGCTTGAGAAATTGCCAATGTTTAATCCCGTATGCACGTATTTAATTTCGCAATGGATTTTCGTATTAGCAACCGACCTCCTTCAGTTCGTCGAAATTTTTCGAACGTCTCCAGAGTCGTCCGATGAATTTCAATGCTTCTCAACGTGTAGATTTTCATTTGGAAGAGTCTATCGATCCATAAAAAGCAAGGGGGTCTGACATACGTTTCTGTTTAAGCACGAGCTTGACTCTGTAGAAATCGTCAATTCCAATGGTTTGTTAGATTCAGTAAATAATTAGGTCACAGGAACAACGAGGAGCAAGTATCGAGTTAATCGTACGTAACGTGAATTACATATACACCGTATCAAGATTGTCGTGTGCGTAAATGAAAAAAACAATCGATCAACACTATCGCAACGTTCCTTCACGGTATGATTATCGCATAGACATGTTTAATCGATAAGAATTTATTCCACACAGGTATAAATATTCTACGATTCAGATAACCCACCCAGTATAATAACGCCTCGATACGTATATAAATCCTCTTATGGAAAGATGCGCTAAAGATTCGAATACCAAACACCATTCCCGGTCTTCAGTACCATCTCGTGGCAAAAGCTCGAAGCCAGTTCAATATTCCATGACCGTAACCAATTCCATCTGATTGAGGAATGCTTTGCTTTTACAAATAAAAAAAAAATATTAAACCACACATTATATTAAGTAACATCAATACTCAAATAAAGCCACGGAGAATTGAGACGCATTATAACAAAATGCAAAACTTATATCATCCTCCGGTAGCCATGAATCCATATATGAATATTCAATGTCCTAGGAATCCTTAACCTACGTATGAAAAGTGGTCAAACGAGGTAGAATATGGGTAAGCCAGTCAAAAATGGAGGATTTAGTGTCGCGGAGAAGAAGAACTCGACGAAGCAGCATCCGACGGAGAAATGATTCTCGATGCTCAACTGGTGGACGGATACTCGGGATATATATATACCACGGAGCACGTTATTTTATCAGGGACTGAAGCATGCTGGAGTACCTACCTACAAGCTACAACGCCGGCCGTATACAGAGACGTGGACTATAGGAGCATGGATGGTTACAGATACTGTAGCTTTAGTTGTGTATACTATGTAGGTACCAGATACCCACGCTACATGGCTAGAAGTCGTTTCTGTCGGTTTAGTAGACGCGCAGACGCGTAGTGCCGCGTACCACACGGCAGTTCGAAACTACGAAAGAACGAAACAACGTTGAAAGAGCTCGAAGGAAAGAGCAGTCGTTCGGTACGTTGCGTTTACGTTGGTCATGTGTGCACGCGTGATACTCTTGTCCACGCATTTCGACCATCTTACGCGTGATCGGACAATCGACGGCGAAGAAAACGATAAGATAAAGAGTCAAGGTTATACAAAGGAATCGTTAAGGTATTATGGTAGAATTATGGTAGGAAGTTAACCCTACATTTTTAAAATGCCTAATTGAAAGAGCTCAATCGGCTGGATCTGTTGGTTCCGAAATAAAATTTAACAGATTATATATGGCTCTTGATTTGACTTCAGCCAGACTCCACCATATTACCTTAAAATAAAGTGTGCTTGTGCTTGGGGTATCGTCGAATGAGGATATTGGCGGGTGGTTGTTACAGTGATTACGGATAAGATTGTTTTAACGGATTCGTGTACATGTAAGCCATAAGTGGGATACCGTTGCTTGTGACGTCATAGGCTGATAATTATACTTTTTTATCGGGGACGACGGTGTCGAGAGATTTTTTTTTCCTTTTTTTTTCTTTAGCTTTATTTCATTTTGTTCCTTTGGGTCTGATATCTATTGACGAGTGTTTGTTCGACTTTAGTTCAGTGAAAGCAATGTGGAGTTACGTTTCTCGATTGAGTATTTAGAGTTCTTAACAGTTTTATCAAGCTTTTTTGTGAATTCGTGACTGTTGGGTGATACTTTGATAGGTTAAACATGAAATGAGATCTCGTTGGTCCTTGAACGTCTTGTACTTTGCGCAGTCACATAATGTCTGTGTAAATATTAAATAATGTTTCTCGTATATCTAAGTTTACGATGCGATTCAAATACTTAGCAAGGAGTCTGCTTTGAGAGGTTTTATTGTTACAGAAAAAGTAATTCCATCTCGAGGCGCGCGGAGAGTAAGAAAAACGAAAAAATTTTAAATATCTTTAGCATTGTTTTCCGTGCGAGTAATTACGGTTAACGTGTTCGTAAATCAAAATATCTAAAACCACATCAGAAGTTTCCTACGTGCTGCGTTAGTTTCCTAAGTATAAAACAAACGTACATAACCGCAAGGAATTTAAATGTCGGAACTGGAGTCTCGCTTGACCAGAATCATAATTCAGTCTCTGACTCAAGTTGTTGCATAAGACTTGCATGAGTCTTGCGTGGGTCGTCGTAAGGCACGCCCTGTCTTTCTCGGAAGCTTCTTCCGGTCAGGATCGGATTGCTGTTTTCGTTTGTAAAATATAGCAGACCTCAAAGGATACGGAGTAATCATTAAACCAACTAGGATAAGAAGAATGATAAGCAAACATTGAAATGCGACGTTTTTTATCGTCAGGATCTTGTAAAATTCCATTTCAACGTTTCTTTACGACTTTCGCCTTCTGCCGTGCGCGTCTCCTCTTCTACCTTTACGACGCTCCACGTGAGTTCATAAACCTCTATCTTTCACGCGATATATCACAGCTCAGCCTTATTCCACGGGTTGATTGACTTTTTTCATTTATTTTTCATCTCTCGAAACCGATACGTTACGTAATTAAAGATCGGACGATTTAACCGGGCTAAAAAGATGTTCGTCGTTCCCATATTTAAAACCTGCTAAATCATTTCTTTTCCTGCCAACAGTGCGAAATCTCTCACCTGTATAATAAATTTCGCAAATAAGTATCCATGCTTATTCATTGGCTGAATACAATTAATGTCTCTAGTTCCCCTACCGAGATCTTTCAATCTTCTCTCTCTCATTTCTTTTTCCGATCCACAACGAGCCGACACGAGGAACGAAGGATCCGAGCGACTGATTCGGCCGTGAACCATAAATTCTCCATAGTAACCTCTGATTAAATGTTGCACGCGTGTCACGCAGAAAGACATTTCATGCACAGACGCACGTGCAGTTGTCGTGCAATTATACAAGGTGACATTTGTGAATCTCAGGGATATCGATACGTTGTTCAGAATATTTTGGAAATATCCCAAAATGGCGCGAACCAATTTTTCAAATTCACACATGTTTCCAGTACTATTTTCATTGGTAGATTCTTCGGTGAAAATGTGTCAAATAACAAAGAATTTTTTAATTTGTTAACTCTAGATCCATACCAAGGGGGGATCATCAAAATGAGTCGTTTGGCATTTCTTATAATCATTAATTATCAATCGTCGGTTCTTCTAGCGTTAAAGTTCCTCACCCAGTGTACGTAGGAAAATTAATTGACTCAGTGGACTAGAGGTTTAATTAATTTAATTAACCAGCCGTGAAGCGAACAACGGCTATCAGATCGATATACGCTCTATAGGATTATCGGACGTATTAACTCACCCGGTATATTTCCCTAGTCGCTCAAACTCCTCTGTCCCGTTTTCCTCCTAAAACTTTCTGCCGTGAACGTAGCCGTAGCCGTAGTTCCTGAACCACTCGTTGCATCTCTATTGATATACGAATATGAGGACACCTTGTCCATATGTTACTAGATATGACGTAGTCACTGCTACAGATATACAATTGGCTTAGCACTCGCATTTACATAGGAACTTTAGGATCTATATTAATATATCTATTTTCGATTATCTCGGTCACCAAAAAGTGGATATGGAAAGAAATTCCCTAGAAATAAACAGAGTATAGCATCGTTTGAGTAACGGAGGGGGGTGCCAAAAATATCATTCAAGATATAACCGCTTGAAGTTTTATTGGAAATTGGAAAGTCCAAGTTGGTCCAATTCGAGTTCAGTCTTATCATTTTGAAACTTGATTAACGATCAATGAAACAATAAAATCGAACCTTAAATCTCTCTACAAAAAAAGGTAGTCCCTATCTTGTCGGCCATATTGCATGGTGGAGACGTATGAGAACTTTTTTTTCCCCTTTATCTGGATAAACCAAAAGGGGCCACGTTATCAACCGTGGAAACAGTCAATACAGGTGCGACTGGGTTCGTGACACAATGCATGCGTATAGGAGAATTAAGGTTACACAGGCGTCGGGACGCCTGGCGTCTCTCCTTATAATAAAGTCTCGTGAAAGACGCTTCGTCGGGACGATCGATCCTTGGGAAAATCCGAATACACACAATACGTGCGTAGAGTATTATAGTCCCTCGTGGAATGCTTGAGAAGACATTTTTTATAGGAATTTTCTGCCCTGGAAAATATTCATAGGGACTTTTTTTTTAGTATCTCGTCGATAAGTCTAGAACGATTCTTGGGCAAATGCGTATATATAGGCCGGTAAAGGAGTTCAATGTGCTTTTTTTTGACAGATTGTAAACAGTGCAGGCGACACGTGGCTCGACATAAAATTCTTTTTACAAAATATACACCCGTTGCATGGTTTTGCATTGAAATGCAGTTGCATACTCTAACATACGTCTGCGTAATTTTATAGAGAACCCACATGTCAGTTTTGAGGTATTTACACTGGATTGTTTGAGAACTGTCAAACAAGCACGCGGAATGCACGGACGGATTGCACCGAAGACTATTTCGTTGATATAAAATATACACCTGCCGCACTAAATCCACATGGCGCCATTGATTGTGCCTTTAACGTTACGCTGTCTAATACCGGGCGTCTTTAAAATAAAATCCCCAAAAAGTTATACGACGCTTAAAGCTCGAACGATCGAATCTACCAAACAGTTGAATACTAACGGTCTACCAATTTGAATGTGTGACGCGACGCAATGTATAGGACACTTGTCAACTGAAATTAACACCTCCATCTTATTTTCACAGCAGAAAACCAATTTGAACGAGCCTATATATATATATATACAATTCGCCCGCAACATGTTCCATAGGTTATTATTTACCCACAATGCATCATTGTACATTCAATACTCGAGTGCGTAAATGCGTGCTGGACACAATTTGCAAAAAAGTTCGACTCAATTTGCAAAAAAGTTCGACCCAATTTGCCCGAAAAAAATATTGCCAATCGAAAGACAGCACGAAGCCACAATTCCCTTTGCCGAATCTTTCCTGACCGAATGCGAAGATTCGTTAATATTTTCTCTTTCGATGTTTCACATTTTTCCCTGTTTCGGAAGTTCTATTCTCTCTGAGCGGAAAAGCGAAATCCTTACTGCAGGTCGAACGACCGGACGAGGTTAATGAATTCTCGCAGGAGAAACCGTGTCTTGTTGACATACAAAAACCAAGGACGAACAACAAAATTTTCACGTACAAACATTAAGTCGACGACAGTACGTCCTAACCTAAAAGTCAGGCTTTGCCTTGTGAGCGTAGCTTATAATTTTTTAAGATTAAAAAGGACGAATATATATACCTAACGGACGTATAACAAAATAACCAGACATTGTATTTTCGTACACGTATGTAGACTCGCGGTCATGTATGCTTAAAAGTGACATCATAGCGTAATCGAGCAATTGATCATAACGCCCACTCATGTGCTCCTGAGAGTAACTTTCCTCTCTCAAGATACACGTAACAAGTACCAAACTTTTCAAATGCTCCGAGTGACATTAGAAAAGAAATCAGTGTGGCCACGTTAAACAAATGAAAAAATGTGAAGCTTGTCATGTTAACATATCGTTTGTAATTTTTTTTTTTATGCCACACAGCTCTGATCGATGCAGTCACGCAACCGTAACCAACATCAGTCAGTACGCTTGTCACGAGTAACCCTATACACAGAACTTGCCAATAATATTTCAAGACTAGATCTGTCTATGGAAATACGTTAACGTCGTGAGGGCACCTTTAGAATTAAGGGATACTGCTCGATGCTAAGCGAGGATTCATCGCACGTGCTTCCTAACTCAATCATCATTTCATTCGTTACCATAAACTGACTTAACTCAATTACTTACTCAGTGGCTTTTACTGTTTTAATCGTATTTACTTGATAGCAGACGCTTTAATAAGTAATGGCGACATTTAGAGATTATTTTTTAAGAGAATAAGTTACGTCCGTCTCGCCAGTGCCAGTGGCCACTAGAAGAGTATCGTCGGTCGGTAAAGTAGAACTTTTAGTGAAATCGATAGCGAATGGAATTTTTATAAAATCCATATAAATTATCTTGTATGACTTTTGTATTTCATAAGAACAAAGGGATCATCGATAAAATGAGAAATATTAAAGAAAAATTTAATTTACATTATTCTCATTATTATACTCGTTCTCTCAGGATACAATGCTACCAATTTCATGCACTTGTGTAATTAAAGTCTAGTCGTATGTTCTCGTGGATAATAAGCTTGGCTTAATGAGAAACGTCAATGTGAACCACAGTGATGTAACAGCTGCATTTAGGACATACGTGTTACACAGTTTAAAAAACGGAAAAGAAAATGCTGTACGTCAGTCCTGCTACGTAGCAAAATGACAGTGTTTACGGAATCAGAAACGAATTTTCAATCTTTGGCACACTTTTTTTTATATTGATAAATTTTGAGAAGAGAAAATATTTAAAAATTATCCATAAACATGATAAACGGTTTGGTTATTTTTTTTCACTGTGAATTAAGAATTCAACACGTAATATTGGGACGGTCGATAAAGTCGTAGCTGGTGACGAATCGTAATAAAAAATCTAATAAAAGTCCAAAGAAATGGAAAATTGTACAGGGAAAACGTAACGGCGTCTACGTGACTTAATTTTAATTTCACACGTATGTAGCATTCAGCTTGATTCCCTGAAACAAAATGATAACGAACACCTGCGGATAGTTCGGTAGATAAAACAATATATTCGGCGAGTCACTATATATAATTTTCTTATCAGCCTTTTCGTGATAATTTTTGTTTTTAATACCAAACATTAGATTAAAATTAAGGTGAATTTTTTCATATCAAATTTATCGAGAATTCATGTCAGGATTAGTTACGAAAATTTTTATGATGCTGGCTAACCTTACTCATTGGCTGTTATCTTCTTGCCCATCCCACTCTCCATCGCCCCCTGCTCTCCAGCCATTGATAACTACGGTCTCGATTTCTATATTAATTTACTAGTAAAATCAACTATCGAGGAATTAGACGTTTCGCAGGTGCGATCAGATCGATATCGTATCGATTATGTCATACATGATATTCATATATGTCTGTCTGATGCCTATATATATATATGGTGTCTTTGTAACGTTGCAGATCAACGACGAAATCGAGACAAGGTCTATATGGGAACAAAGCATGAAGACTTGAGAGGAAGATTTTGAAAATCAAAGAAAAAAAAGAAAGAAATTTATTTTATTTCTTCGCGAACGATTGTTGCGCAATTGTGAAATTTTTTCGGGAGGATATTTTATAAGTGCAAAATGTCACCGGGTGGAGAAAGAGTGCGGCCTTCGTCACCGGATATGGAGATTGATCTTCCGGACAAAAATATGAATACCTGTCAGGCTAACGGAGAGAAGATTCAAGATCGAGATTCAAAGAGAATTGATTACGTTCCTAAAATCAAGTGGCCGGACTTTTTGGCACAGGCTTTTGTTCACGGTGGATGCGTTTACGGATTCTACCTCATCTTCACACAGGCCAAGCTTCTTACGTCACTGTGGGGTACGTTGAAAAATTTTTTTTTTAAGTATTTAACCAAAAATATTATTTTTCACTCGCAAACCAAAAATATTTTTCAACCGGTTTCTGCAATTTTTTCGTAATCGCTGCTGTTGAAATTTCATCGGAACATGAATAAAGTACTATGTGATAAGATAAAATTAGTTTCGCAAATCTCAGAGCGCTTGATAGTGATTAAGTTTAGCGTGGAAAAAAAATTTTAAACATTTTATTTAATAAGTTTGCGTTATCTCGCATTGATATAGGCTCCTCAAAGTAATATTAAATTTTCGAATTTTGCTTCAATTACCAAGTGATTTAATTGATAAAATAATGGCAGTGACGTCATAGGCGCCTGAAATATTTTCAAGGAACGGGAAATATATAAAAAGTTAACGTTAACCGCGCTATCTCTAGTTTTAGAAAAAGGTCAGACGTTCCTTTCGAGCATTCGTTATAAAAATTGTGTCCACCTATCACCAGTCAGACTCGTGCTAGATAGATAAAAAACTATTATCATTACAATCATAATTCTCGACCTCAAAAGTTAGGATTATCGAAACTGATTAAAATTGAAGCAAGAAAAAAAACTATATAATTGTAAGAAAATTCGTGATCGATAAGTTCAAGATTGTAATTACGTCTGAGATCTAAAGGGACGTTAAGAAATCGCACCAGGGTGAGGGTCAAAAGTTAAGACGCACAACGTCTTTGTACATATGTATATAAATTCGAGTCACGCAATTCTGCTATTCCCCATATATAGTGTCGACGCCGGGCGTCGCGTTCTTTTAGACTACAGTCGACTCTGGCTGTAAGGACGCTGCTCCGTAACTGCTTCCCCTGAGCTCTCTCTCTCTCTCTAAGGTATCGCGACGATAGGGGAAGGCTTCCCCCACTCTTCTCTATTCCTAAGCGAGGCTAATAAACTCCCCTTCTCTCTCACTCTGCCGGACACAGGGTGAGACTCTCCGCAATGTCTCTCTCTCTCTCTCTGGTTATGGGTATACAGAGCTCCGGGTGCGCGATTCTACGGAGAGTCGACTGTAGCTAGTTCTTATCTCGGTCCTCCTGGCTCCTGTAAATTCCGAAGGGCATTTTAAGGGCAGCTCTAACAACGAGGCGCCGCAAACGATCGAACGCTTTAAGAAGCCTGTGGATCCTTGAAGGCAGCTTGTCAAAAGTCGATAAGCTATTTTTAAGGGTTACGTAAGGTCAACGTGGGTTCAAATTATTACAGCTTTATTCCGTTTTTAATGTCACTATTGGGTTAAGCCTTATTGATAAGTGATCGAGATTCTTGCAAATGTCATTGCGATTAACGTCTTTGAATATTATTTAAATGAGTTATCAGTTACGGTGTTATATTAATTGCTTATCATTATTTATTAATACAGCATTCCTCATGATATACACTTCTGGCTTTGGGATAACCGCAGGTGCTCATAGATTGTGGTCGCATCGTGCATACAAAGCCAAATGGCCGCTGCGTTTTATTCTAGTCTTCTTATTTACCATAACAGGCCAAGTATGTTTATTATAGATTTTTCTTATGTCAATGAAATTCCGACGTTCCTTGTTTATTCCTCGCGTCTTTCTTTATCTTACAGAGGGACGCGTACACGTGGGCCCTGGACCACAGGGTGCATCATAAATACAGCGAGACAGACGCCGATCCCCATAACGCCAAGAGAGGCTTTTTCTTTGCTCACGTCGGATGGCTCTTTACGACGCCTCATCCTGACGTCGTGGCGAAGCGTCAGGCCGTCGACATGAGCGACCTTGAGGCTGATCCGATCGTCATGTGGCAGAAAAGGTCGCTTGATTGTATTTCTAATTTAGTTTGCACCGTGTAACGTGGGACTTTTGTGAGATAATAATAATAATTTTTTTTTACGAATTCAGGCTGTACGTGCCGCTCTTCGCTCTCTTGGCCATTGGATTCCCAGTTGCGGTACCATGGTATTTCTGGTCGGAGTCCCTGTGGGTTTCGTTTTGGGTGAATTTCAACTTCCGGTTCTCCGTGACGCTCAACATAGCGTTCTTCGTTAATAGCGTGGCTCACATGTGGGGACAGAGACCCTACGACAAGTAAGAATTTACTTTTAGATCACAGAGTTCTTTTTTTCTTTATGAAGTTTCTTGGGTGATGATTTTTTATTTTTTTTGTAGATTTCATAATTTCTTTTTATTTTCAGAAATATTTCACCCGTCGAAAATATTGCTGTGTCCATTGCCGCTCTTGGGGAAGGCTGGCACAATTATCACCACGTGTTCCCGTGGGACTATAAAACCGGCGAACTCGGCCATTACTCCTTTAACATCACGACTGGATTTATCGACGCTTTCGCCTATCTCGGTTGGGCCTATGATCGAAAATACGTCTCACCGGAAATGGTGCGTCGAAGAGCAAAAAGATCCGGCGACGGAAGTCACGTGTGGGGCTATGGCGATCGGGATATTCCCGAGGAGGACCTTAAGGAGCTGGAAGCAATGGACAAGAAGGATTCATAAGATTATGACAATAATAGAAGAATTCATCTCAACTTTGACATTCGAACGGATAATACTTATCGAGAACATTTATTTAGATATTCTATTGAGAATATTCCACTTTCATTGTCATTCTTAGACCTTACGTTAAATTTTGAAAAAGCAAACAAGAAAATTTGAGAAAAAAAGATTGAATTTTGGATCAATGACAAGCAAGCTATCCACCTGGCTCTGGTCACGTGTCAAAAAGAGCTTCTTAAATTTATTTTCAATGCCTTAGCCATGGCAAATTCTAAAGCTAAATTCTAGTTTGAAGTACAGTCCTGGGACACTAAGATCGAGAAAGCTTGGATACAGATTATTCAACTGAAACGGGGAAAGTAACGTCTATGTATTCGTTCGAAAACTGTTTATCGTTTTTTTTTTTTTTCTTACGAGTGGTATTGCTGGGCGCTGTATAAAGGACGTCCACAAAGTAACCTAGGGCAACGGGAGAAAATTTGCTTCTCAAGTAAACCTGATGAGAGGGTATTCAAATTTGTATGCCGAGTTGACAGCAATGCCTAAAAAAAAGTAGATAACGTCACTGATTCGTTTCACGACTATGATACTTTGGCATTATTATTATTTTTTTTTTAAATGCCCGCAAAAAGGATAATGCACAGAGACGAAAGGTCCACGTCTGCTTTGCTAATATCAGTAACGAAGAGAGAGATGTATTAGAGAAACCAGCTTAATCAGTAACTATTAAATATAAAATGTTTATAAATATATAAGTTTAATCAGTAAACGATTAAATGTGGTAATCCGCAGTTTACTAATTGATTCTTAACTATTCAATCGGTGCACTTTACTGTACGTGTATGTGTCTCTGCAAATGTGCAAGTATTACGTCGATTTCGTGTGCATGCCCGATAAGGTATTGCATTAACGCGAAAATGGTAAATCTTTGTTATCTTAGCGTATTTTATTATTTTATCAGCAAGTTATGAGCTTGCAGTTATTTTACCTCAACGACCAACATGAAAGAAAAAAAAAACTTAAGCCACATAACCTACGGGAATTTCGTACACATGCGGTGACCTTCTTTGTGATAGGCTTTTAGACTTTTTTTATACAAACAAGCGAACATTTGAGAAAATAATATATATACACTGTACACATAGCATTTATGTATACACTTATGAAACTTTGAAATATTTAAATCTATATATATCGAGATATGTATATATATATTATATGTATACATTCAGAATGACCATGCCAGTTCATAAAACAAAAAACCTCTATCGCATAAGTAGTCTATGGATAATATCAATGTATTTTCAAATACAGTGTTATCACTCTAAATATTCACGCGTGATACTTTGAGTTTCTAGAAATTACTACTTACGGAATACTCCTACTTGAGATAAACTGCCACTTAAATGTCACATAATAATTTCCATTGCGCGGAGAAAGTATCAGCTGTTTAGATTTAAAAAAAATAGTGAAACGATTCCCATGCTTTGGAAAAGCCGTTTGAAGTGAAGCGTAGGTTACATAATGATAAACTTAGGGGGATATCACTGTATATTGCGACGTACTTTTTTTTTATAATCCTTCGATAATTTAACGAGATCGATAACGACTGTGCGCAAAACGGTCGAAGGTTTTTCTCTCTCTCGAGACCCGAGAATCTAGGACGAGGATAGGGATAGAAAGACAAAGGAAATGGAAATGGCGAAACCACCAGGGTAATACAAGAGAATCGGAAAAGCTAACGTAATTAATGACCTGCCTGTCTTCAAGGGCGACAATGCTGCTGTAGAAGACGAGACCAAAAGTAAGTAAGTAAGATAGACAAACTTTTCAAAGGCGACACCGCCATGATAAAGGCCGAGGCAAGAGGAACGTAAGACAAAGACTGGTTCACAGATACCTATGACAGGTGTGTTCGAAGATGTGCCGAGCGCGTTCAGACCATGTAGTTACTCTGTTTATTGAATGCCATGGATACGCATTCGGATTGAAGAAGATCGTACAAAAGCCCGGTAGTGACAGTTGATGACGTACTGTGTAGGTCTTTTTTACCCCTGGTCGGTAATTTTCAATTCCGTCGGTATGGTAGAGTTACTCTATAGTTCCGGTAGCTTGGCGCATAATTTTGAAGACGGTAGGGAAACATGAGGCAAGTGGTGATACTAGTCCGGCAGTTGAAGCGAGGCAATGTTGAGCACAGTAATCCTTACGGGGTCAGGCCAGGACGACGGGTCTTCTGCGTTAAGTGCAGGGTCGAGGAGCGCAGAGGACCTCGTGCTGTTTTCCTCGGCGACCATTTATGCCAGGCGAGTCTGGAGTGTTCGGCGACCTGGCGGCAGGACTAAGAGTATAGGTCCTCAGCAACCGGCGGACCCAGTAGCAACCCGGTTGGCGCGTTACAGGTGGTCCGTTCTTCGGTAGGTCCTCGGATGGCTCCTTTTTCGAACCTCTTAAAGCTTCTTCAGGATATACATATTATATATTTATACCAGTCTAATTGTATTTAATGACTTAATGGTATTCGAGCCTTATTCGTATATACCAGTATCTTCGAAATTTTTTCTGTTGTTTTTCAATATTCTGTTTTTTTTTTGAGACAAATAAATATTAATCGGCAATATTGACATGCAAGACTTTCGGCAGTTTACTTCATACGTGTATGACCTTTATACCGAAAGAGACCATTATGTATATGTATCAGACTGATCGATAATTATTTTTTATATTAATCGATTTTATAACAGCGAATTACGTCGAGTCTCTTTTCTGTGACCGGCAAAAATTTTTTCCTGAGATTTCAATCTTTTGCCATTCTTTCGTACGACAGCAAACTACGTCTGGTATGAGATAAGATTGTATAACGCAATGAAATAATTTTTAAACGACGCCAGCTTATATAACCAATGTTTCTAACGAATCGATCGAAGCTATCGAAATATACGTGTGATTTCGTTTCTGCATAGTAGTCATTGTCCTTAAAGGAAATGACAACGTAAATGCTCATTTAAGCATAATGTTATTCTCGAAAGGGGTCGCGGGGTTAAGCAAATCAGTTGAGGCGTTGCACAGGCTCGATTCAGTCTGCTTTTCAATTGTCCATCGATGAACTTCCAGAGTGCTCGGTAGTACGAGAAAGAAAGTATCCAGGTGCACCACGTGAGTCAAAGAGAGTTCGCCAGGATCGGAAGCTGTCCTAGGATTCTTCGATCAGACCAGTAGAATGGATCAGACTGTGAAGAAGCGTGACGTCAATTGGATAACCGTACTATGGTACATCCATCTTCACGCTCTAGGACTTTACGGACTCGTGCTTTTGTTCCTCGAGGCCAAATGGCTGACCCTGTTTTTCGGTAAGACATGATATCACGACAACAATTTTTTTTCGAATATTAAAAACTTTTATACTTTTCTTTCTTTTTTCCCCTCCAGTTATTTTGATCATCTTCCTAGCTGCGTTGGGACTCACCCTGGGTGCTCACAGACTCTGGGCCCATAAGTCTTACGAGGCCTCTTTCTTTATAAGATTATTTTTGGTCCTCGCACACACACTGGCAGGAGTCGTACGTATAGCGTTGATAGAATTTGAAAATTATTTTTTGACAAAAATTTATTTACTTTATCTCTGACCTCCAAGGGCTGCATTTACGACTGGGTCCTGGCCCACAGAATTCATCACAAGTATTATGGAACTGATAAGGATCCTTACAATCACAAAAAGGGATTTCTCTACAGTCACGTGATCAGTAATGTCATGACCCCTCATCCTGATCAAGAGATTCTGGCAAAGACCATCGATATGCGCGACGTCGATTCCGACGGATTGATTTGGATACAAAGAAGGTATCTTTCGTTTAGTACATATACTTTTATTGTTGATTCAAATACATGATATTGCCCATTTAATAAAGACCATTTATTTAAGACTCTACTGGCCGCTGTTCCTCATCGTCGGTTTGCTACTACCGATAAATGCACCAGCCGAATACTGGGACGAATCCATCAAGAATTCAGTCTTCGTCCTGGGCTTCACCAGACTTGCCATCACCCTGAACATATCCTGGCTGGTGAACAGCGCTATGCACATCTGGGGAATGAATCCTGGAGACAAGTTAATGTCCATTTTTGATACGTTCTCACTTCTCTATAAACTCTTCTTCAAAATGCCCAAAAGTCACGGTACAGTCGTGATAGACAGCAGTGGCGTACACGCTAAATAAATGAGGGTCGAGCCGACGGATTTGTAGATAAAGAAGAGACCAAAAAAATAATAGTAATAAATTCAAGAAAATCATATAATTTCTCTTGAATCCCCATCGTTCGACTGACCGACGTTATTGCCCTGAGTGATAATTTCACAGAATTTAAGTCCCTCTTTTTTTTTCTCTTTACTCACTGATTCCAGATACCCAGCCGATGACAATACCGTCTTCATACTTCATAAATCGTATCAGATGAATTATCATTATTTGCTACCCTGGGACAGCAAAAGTGGGGAGTTTGGTAGCTACGATTCTAGCAGCATCACCTTCATCCTCAAGATCTGGGAAATACTTGGTCTTGTCTCCGGACTAAAAACCGCATCGAGCGAGGACATTAGGTCAGTCTTAGGAAAAATGGCAACGTCCAAGATGACGCTTCAGCAGGCACTTGAGGAAATGGAGAGACTGGCTGAGCTCGAGACGAAGAAGGCTAAGCTAAGATACCATCATGGTTGATCTCAAAAAAAAAAGAAAAGACTAATGACAAGTTTCTTAGGGATGAAAAATTATAGCAGGCACGTGCCATGTAGAATTCCAATAATTTCTTTAAAAAATTTTTTACACCAAACATCGTAACACTGGTCCACGTGGTTGGCAACTGTCAAACGAAATTTGTAATGACAGCAGGAATAAATGTGTTATTGTACAGCCTTACATAAAAATTTCATTCAGCGTTCTCCCGTTGGCAATCACTAAAAAATATTCGAATCGATCGAAAGGTCAAGAATTTGATGGGTCGTTAAAGGATGTACGAAAAAGATAGCGATGCTCGATTACTTAAAAATATACTTTATTAAATATTTATTTTAATTAATCATATATTCATCGTATAATACACGGTACAATAATGTAATTACGCATAATTAATAATAATGCTCATCCACAAATCGAAAGTAGGATGTTATTTTTATTTTTTTTTTCCCCCTTCAATATCCATGATCCTTCGCGACGCGTCGCATTTTCGCTGTAAAATATATTATTTTTTTATATTATAAGTTCGTATCGTGTTTGTTGCTCTAATCTAATATACACATTCGATTCGTATGTTAACGCACGACGGACGTCCAACGTTATTTCTCTCGGTTGGACTGACCTGAGTAAGGTGATAACCTATTATCGATTCTCCACCCATGTTACGGAGACTCGCGGTCAATTCTTAATCCTTTTTCCTTTTTTTCCTTCGCTTCGACCATTCCGAGCACTGTCGTCCATTATCGACCGTCACAAAGCCGATGCGTCGTTTCGAGCATATTTCAAAAAGAAAAAAATTTTTTTTAAATTCATTTACCTCAAATGCTAGTCCTGTCGCCACTACCACATTTGTCTTCCCCACGTTTCCCCGTGGCACTTGGTTCGCTTGCCGGTCATTTTCTCGACCGACTGTAGACATGCACTTACAGTCGCGAGAGCGAAGCACTCGATGGTGCTGGAGGCCAAAAAAGTCAAAAATGGCAAACTGTGACGTGGGGGAGGGGGGAGAGGGGTGTAAAAATTCAGCGGCCAATCTGAGTAATTGTTAGGGACGGGGGGTATTTCAAAAACGGAAACGTCTACCGAACGAAGAGATAAGAGCAAAGTGATTGGTGGCTCGGAGAGGGAAAAGAAAAATGCTAGGTACGTGAGCAGCCTCAAATAATCCTTGAATTATCCCTGTTAAGATCCTAGCTAAATAAATTACTTTCTATATGTACACGTACAACGTGGACCTTGTATATCCGTTGGAAAATCTGCACTTGGTTGATCTTTTGTTTCGTTCGAACAATTTGGCCTCTACGAGTGTCTCCCGCATTGCACTCTGTTGGAGAAGCTTTGCCGTCCTTTTACTACTGGCAATTGGGTGCGTCGGACCGTTCTTCGACTTTTCGATGAATTTTATGGCATTTTGCACACTGCGTGAACCGCAGGACAAATGAACAAGAGCAGACAGCAATTGAAAAGAAACAAAATTACAGTAGCTTAAAAGATTAAAGAAGAGTAATTTATTGCTCCTTCGCGGAAAGTGGAATAAAGGAGAACAAAAAAAAAAGAGACATTGCCAATGCGCGAGGTTGTTCAAAATATTCAATAAATAGTCAGTCGGACGCGGCTCGTTCATCTCCGTTTCTATTTACAAGAACGTCCACTGTTTCTCCTTCTCGCGGACTCCCATCGCAATCTTAAGTAACTTGAAAAAAAAAATAGAGAGAAAGAGAGGATAGATAAATTACTTATAGGAACTAAATCAGTGCCATGAGCTGAACGAGATGGAAAAGCGCGATTAAATTTCGCGTGACATTGCTTCTTATGTATTTCAAATATTTTTTTTTTCAAACCCTTGAAAAAAAATCATTATCGAAAAGTGAATAGACTTACAGTCGTTTCATCGAGCGCAAGCGACGGGTTAACGAGATTGAAACAAAAGGAAAGAAAGAGTTCAAAAAAGAAAGTTTTACAGAGGACCTCGTATCCTTCCTAGGCCATGATCAAAACAACGGGCTATCAGCGCCTTGCAACTGCCTCGCGTCTAATAAATTAAATCTTTAAGCCACCATTCGCGAGACTCCGAGAGCAATTACTTTTTCATGTAAAAGATAGAAAAAAGAAAGATAAAGCAAAAAAAAACATGCAATCAAAGAGTCTTTCTACGTAAACCGTAATTTCTTTTGTGATGTACTCTTTCTCGCAGTGTTTTCCTCTCTGGAGACACGTCGAACGAAATATCCCATTTAATAATCTAAAGTCATGAATGACAGATAAACTGTACCGATACAGCTATGCCAAAAGTAATAAGCAAGTACGCCTACGCATTATGAGAATGAGAAGTTAGAGAGAAGATAATGACGATGTAATTGATAACTAAACCCATAGAACTCCTTGTGTGATGATTATACGATAATGATAAGAATCGACGATACTCCTGATAACGATACCGGGCAGCTTTGCGGATTGACTTTCGATCGGCGTCGACACCGATTCTGAATCGTCCAGCCGACCATCCGTCATCGGGAGTTTCGTCGAGAATTCAGAAGATCGATTGATCTACACGACTCGAATCGATGCTCCCAGCGCCATCTCTGGAGCGATCGCAAAACTTTTAGTGATATCTAACCTACCGATCGATGGTACGTAATGCTTTATGCACTGATTCCAACAATTTCGCATTCGTTCCTTCTTTCACAGATTCACACGCACAAGCACACAAACGCACGCGCGCGCCCTCCCTCGTTGAAAAAAAATTCGATTTCCTCAATTTCCATCAAGAAGCTCGAGTCTACCAACGCTTTTTTTTTGGAAAGTATACTCGCACTAAAAATGATATCTCGATCGAAGCCAACATGGCTGCCAAATACGAGAGGCTTCTTGCGTTAAACTTAATGAAGTTATACAGCAATGACATCTGTGAGACACGAGAGGAAACATAGTCATGCCGATTTACTGGTCCTTGGTGTTGTGCGTGATGATGGCTCCGTCCTTCTCCTCCTGTGGTTGATCCTTGTCGCCCCAACCCCAAACCTCGTGACTTCCGTCGCCCGTCCTCTCTACCCTCCTTCGCACCATGTCCGAAGAGACGCTCTTCAGGTCGTAAGCCCAGCCGATCCTCGCGAAGAAGTCGATGAAGGCAGTTGTCACGTTGTACCTGTAGTTACCCAGCTCGGCAGTCTTGTAATCCCAGGGGAAGACGTGGTGATAATTGTGCCAGCCCTCTCCAAGGGCAACTATCGCGACACTTTTATTCTCTGCTGGATTGATGAATCTAGGGGAGAGAAAAAAAGAGATCTTACCAACCAGTAGAAAGAAAAAAAATATAATGAACGCGATCCAATTTCTCAAATTTTATAAAGCTCCAACAAGTCTCAAAGTCAGATCCTGGACAAGGTATAAACTGATAGAAAACTTATAAGCATAACTGACTAACTTGTCATAGGGTTTTCCACCAAATAGATGAGCAGCAGAATTCACTAGCCACGTCATGTTCAGGGTGAAGGTATAACGCAGTATTGCCGGAATGAAATAGGCGTTCGTCCAGGTCTCGTTCCACAGGTATACAGGAATTACAGTGGGCAGAATGAAGCATATCAGTGGCATCAGGTATGCATAATATCTGAAAGGAAAACGAATATCTCCGTTATCTATTATATTCTATGGGCAAATACAGTATCAGTAATAATTATTATAGTCACTACTTATAAAGTCAGTTTTCCATTCATTCACTTATTGCACACAAAACTAAGAAGATCTACTATTTAAATTAGGTTTTGATAATTTTACAAAAATTTAACACGCGACAGCCAATGATCTATGAATCGTTCACATTTGTAATCGATCACCGTGATAAAACGAACGGTCGACCTTTCCGATAAATAGAAAGAGAAGGACAAATGTCAGAACTCACTTCTTTTGAAAGGCAAGAATCGGATCGCTCTCAAGATCACTCATATCGATTCCCTCTCCCTTCTCCTTGACGTCAGGATGTTTGCGGCACAGCAGCCAGCCCACGTGGGCAAAGAAGAAACCCCTTTTGGCATTGTGGGGATCCGCATCGGTCTCACTGTACTTGTGATGAACCCTGTGATCTCTGGCCCAGTCAATCGCAGCATCCTAAAATCATATTAAAAGTAAATATGCATTGCGACACGCGACAGTTCATTGATCAAAAATCAAATTGTCTTGTTCGTGGATGATCAATGAATCGACAAAGTACAACGGGCCCCCAAAAAAAAATGAAAAACTCATTACCGCCCCAAAAAGTGAAAGTACAAAAAAGAGGCTCAATGCTGGAATTTAGCATTAAAAAAAAAATAGAAACTCACTTGGAAGGCCAGAGTGTTGAACACAGTGAGTATAATTCTGAGCTGCCACTTTGCCTTGTATGATCTGTGGGCCCATAATCTGTGAGCTCCTGCCGTGATGCCCAATCCGGAGCACTGATAAAGTACGAACGCTGTGGAAATGAAATAAAAGTTCATTTATTATCGATTAACAAAGTGTCGATACGTAGCAATGCTCGGCACGTGATAGGGAGACGTGGCACCACGTGTCTCCACTGACACGTGTCTTCTCGACGTAATCGTATGTGTTGCTCACGTGTCGCGCGACATCTTGGATCCTGATTGGTCAAATCGATCGATCAGGCAACGATGCGGATCAGTGACGAGACTTCGGACGCACGTTGTGCATTGAGACGCTGGTAGAAAACCCGGTAAATATGTAAATAACAGACAGCATGGCGGCTTTGGAATTTTGAATAGTCAATTAACCCTTTTTTTTGTATTTCCATTTAGAAATGGAGACTCGACTGTTTCGGCTCTACACTTGGGACAGCCACTGCCTCTACGAGTGGCGGCAGTACCAAAAATGGACGTACCCGTGATGCGGGACTTTTTACCATTGAAAAAGGTCCTCCTCGCCACATTGATACAACGAATTCCTCGAATCGCACAATTTTGGCAACTGGCCCGGCCCACGTATAAACCTTCAGCATCCACAAGTGTCTTTGGAGTAAATAAATTAAGCATGACAGCCATGGGACAAGAATTGATTTCGGGTTAAATGAAGATTGCGCACATGACCGATTCACATCGTTTGATCCCAGCCACTGCGTGCCTGGACGTTATTATTGACCCAAAGGAGAAAAAGATAAAAGACCGTTTCGCGTACAAGCTCTTATCAGCAAATATGAAGTACAGGATAATATTTATAGAAAGACTCTATGAACGAATTCTGAATCATTCCGGAGCGAAACATAAAGACGCATACTTATGGTAGATTCATTGAAATTCAAATGAGAGTCAATATAACTGTTAAAAAAAAACGATCGATATAGCAAAACTGGCAAGAGGATGATACGCGACCAAAGCGACGGTCGCCGTGACGTTTCGAAGAAAAATTCTATACGTCGAATTTCATTATTTTTTATCGAGCCCACGTGCGCGTTTCTAATTAACTGCAACGGGCTAAGGATGCGACTGACGACCGACGTGACTTTAACGACTTGACGATAAGTCCACGGAGTATCAACAGGTGCGCAATTCCTCGGTAGTCCAAGTTTAATCGACACTCGACACTCTTCGCCAGTTCAGCCAGACGACTAGACTAATTAGCTAATCGCTAATTGCGCACGAAGTGCGCGACGTCCTCGACTCGGTGAAGCCTCCGCTTGAGCATAAGTCGCCATGAACATCGTTTCCTATGGAAAATTCGTAGCTACGAAAATCCATCAATATTTTCTTCCATGTTTCCTTTCTCCAACACGGCTTTCCCATTTTATTTTTTCCTTATTCAAGGACGTCTGCAGGTCGCATACTAAATGAACCAACTTTCCACCCACCGAATATGCAATTTTACCCTTACAACGTTCAATCGAACGAAACTGCCCCAGGGGAAGGGTAACAACCTCCCATGTCTCTGTATAGAGAAACACAAGCATGTACACTAGACCGCATTAATGGTGTCAACGGTGGACGCCGTGCGGTGAGGTAAGAGAGGAGATTTAGGCGGCGCCTGCTCGCCTATTTGGGCCTGTGCGTGCAACGCAGAGAGCACTACGGTGCGAGCGAGACGGCAGAGCGTCGCTCGGTG